>VZRW01006095.1:2651-31547 GCA_013398125.1 Aegotheles bennettii | reverse complement strand
CCAGTCTGGGATTCGATGAAATCACGGGGCTGAAGGGCGTGTTACCCTGTGCCCCGTGGCTGTTTCCTCTAGGAGGTGCCCCCTCACTCCTTGTTCTCAGACAGCAGAGCCCAGTGCAGTGTCTGGCTGTGGGGTGGGCGAGGTGGTCAGTGCCTGAGCCTTGGCAGAGCTCTGCTCTGTAGCTTTGCCTTTTGATTCCCTATTTACTGACGAAACCCACACAAACTGAGTGTAACCAAAGCACCTTTGCCTTGCCCTCCACAGCTCCAGTGCTGGAATGAGAGACTGGTGCCAGGGAGCTGTGTCTTAAGAGCCATTTAAACTGTTGGGGAGCATTACCCCAGTGTAAATCCTTGAGCAGCCCCTGTTCAGGGGCTGTTCAAGGATTTACACCGGGGTAATGGTGAATTCAGGGGCTTCCATGGGGGAGTGGCCCCGGGGTCTGTCTGGGTTGCCTGGTTACCAGGGTTCTGCTTCCAGAATCAGTTGACCTTGTGCTGAAGGCACTGACCCACAGGCTGCAGCTGGGTGAACTGGGAAGGTCACGGCTGTAGAGAAACCATTTCCTTGCCTGCCAGCTATGCAAACATCTCCAAGTGTACTCTTTGTAAGCCAGTTCCAGCAAAAAGGCTTAAAATGTTTGGTTGACTTTCAAGCCCTTACTGGTTAGGAGCTGGATTATCAGACTGCTGCATCTGTAGCACTAAATCCACGTTTAATTTGGGTTTATTTGCCTTTTGTTTCTCTTTGAGGCACTCGTAGCTGACTTGCAGAACTCTGGGCAAGTGCTGTCTGGTGAGGGCTGCCCGTGACTCCCTGTTCTTGTGGAGGTTTGGGTTGTACATGGCTCATTCCTGAGGTATTTTCTCCCTTCGGGGTGGTTACGGCGTTACTTAAAGTGCTGATTTTTATTATTTGGACAGAGTGATAAGAGGAAGCAGCAGCACTGCCTGGGCTTTGCTCCTGGAGTGGGTAACTCTCCCCTGTTTGAAAGCAGGCAGTGGTCAAACCAAGAAGAAAGACAAGAGGTGAAATCTGTTGGTTAATCAGGACAGGGAATTCCTTTCCTTAGGCCAGATTCTCCTGCAGGGTGAGAGTCAAATGAAGGGCGTTTGGGTCAAAAGATTCATCTTGGTGCCAGTCCTCACTAAGAGGAAAACAGGTTTTGTTTGTGAATGCCTTTGGACTATTGGATTTCGAAGGAAGAGCCTTTATCTCCCGATCTCCCCTCACAATGTGTGTTTTGCATGAGTGTGTTGGTGACTAATGCGTTGCTCTTCCCTTGCTCAGTTTTTCCTAACCCAAAAAAGACTTTTTTATTTGTTTGGTATCTCGGGAGGACAGAAGTGAGGGCTGGGAGGCAGGGAGGGGCTGTGAGGGTTTATTTCATACCTAAAGTGTGCTCTGTACTTTAAGGTCATAAAGAATGTGGTTTGTGAATGCTGATACCTGGTGTTGAGAGAACTGATCTACAGCAGCTTTGGAGGAGAAGGAATAGGCTGTGTTGATGACTGGGGCTTGTGTTGGTCCTGCTTGGCCAAGCCAAACAACCTTGTGTGTTGAGAGCATGCAGGGACTGGTGGCTGTTATATATTTTTAAGACCTAAAATGCGCAGCAGTAGAGGTAACAGAGACCAGGGTGTTGAAATTGTTGTGCCTCAGGCAGTGTTTTTGCTTTTCCCGTGATATTACTGCTTTGCTGGAAAACAGCTGAGGTTTTTATTTGAGTTGTCTTCTGCTGGCAGGCTGGAGCTTACTCTTGCTGTTTTCTCTTCCAAAAGGGCTGATCAAAGGGCGCCAGGATCGGATGAGCTCCCACACGGGCTCCTGGAGCTGTAAGCAGGAGGCAGAGGATCACTGAGGCACATCCACACATGGATGACGATTCCCCTCAAGCCTTTGGGCTTTGTCTGTGTGATGAGTGTAAACCTCCAGCTCCCAGGGCCAAAAGGCTGCTGGATTCCACAGAGCAGGTCCAAGCCCTGCAGTTGGCGAAGAAAGCTTGTCCACTGAGTCATCTCTGTAACACCCCTGGTCCATCTGGGACGCTGCCACTCTGCTCCCCAGATCCTGCCTGCTGCCAGGGATCCTCTCTTTCCCTGGCTGATGCTGGCCATGATGACCCTGTTGCCAGTTCTGCATCCAAGTACGATGATGTAGCTGTTTCTCTAGACACAACCAGATGTTTTGATGACAGCGAGCCAGATGACTCCTTGTTGGAACTGTCGGATGGTGAAGGAGGGGATTCTCCTTTCAATTACACTGAGGAAGAGATCCAGAAAATCTTGGCAGATGATGGTGTGGAATCCGAGTGGTACCTAACTAGAAGAAGCAGCCTGAGCCAAAATGGAAGTGGAGAGAGTGGAAAGGATGAGGGTGGCAGCTGTGTGGGGACATCCATCATCGGTGGCGGTGCAGAGATCACAGCCCCACCAGATGTACCTCTGCCCAGAGAGGCTTCTCCACTTGGGTCCGAGTGTTGTCCTGACCTTTCAAAGGAAGGCATTGGTTTGGGTGAGGACCACCTGCCGTCGGCCCAAGTAACTCGCATGTTGTTTGAACTTGACATTCAGGAGCTTCTGAGCCTCAGCCCAATCGATGCTGACCTTGGAGATGAGCCTCTAGAGGACAGTTGTTTGGAGGAAGCCGAAAGAGAAGCTTCAGTAGCAATTGTGAATGATTGCCTAGAGTATGAGCAAACCACTGGTATCTGTGTTCTCGAGGGATCCTCAGAGGAGCTGGTGTCTGATGGCCAGCAAAGCCCGGGGGTGGATTGCCTGGGAGAGTCTCCCTTTGCTGGTGGAGATGTGTCCGACTTCTGTGGTGACAGTGTGGAAAGATCCATGTCCCCTTCTCACCTCACTGGTGGCCAGAGCACGGCAGAGGAGCTCTCACCACCCAGGCTGCTGAAGTGTTCCACGCCATTGGCCGGCTCCAGAAACAGAGAACTTTCTGAAACAGCACAGGACTGGTTTTCAAGGACCTTGGACTTTCCAGAGGGTGCCAGGGGGCAGGAATCTTCAGAAGCTGAGCAGCCACCGAGCAGCAAAGTAAACACAGCTTAATTCTCGTAACTAAAATGTCTTTAACTCCATTCCTTTTGATTTGTACTTGCAGTGGGCACACGAGTGTGCATTTTTGCACAGTAAGGGAAAGTTTTTCAAGCTGAAAAATAAGTATTTTATATAACTGTACAAGCAAGACTTGCATGGAATGATTTACTCTTAGGTGTTGATCCCCTTTTGCCTTCTCTTTCCAGTTAAGTGTTATAACCATAGTCCGGATTGAGCAGGAAGAGACAACCAGTGGGAAGAAGCCTGGAAAAGTTATTCCCGTGCCACAGGAGGAGGAAAGGTAATTCCATAGGAGCCTCTAAATGCCTTTGTGCTCTGAAAAATGTCCGAGCAGTCCCCCAGACCAGCTGGGTTGGTTGTGTGCTCCTCGTTTTCTCTTCTTTTTTTTTTTAAAGTGCACTGAAATAGTGGGAAAAGGACTTAATATTTTATCCTGTGAGATATTTTAAGAGGGAGGCAACACAGGGCTGTTCCAGGTGGGAAGAAGGGCTGCTCAGGCAGGGCAGGAGAGGGAGGTTGGTGCCGGCTTGATGGCTGCTCTCCGTCTGGAGTGTTCTCCTGCAGATGGCAGCAGCAGAGCTGTGCAGGGCTGTTTGTCTTCTGCTCCCCGGTGCTCCTGGAGCTGTCACTTCGGTTCTTCATCCCTATGGCCGCTGCGGACCTGCTGCACTCGGATGCTCCGCGTGTTGCTGTTCCCACAGTGGCCTTGAGTAACAGGAGGAATCTGCTGCTGTTGAGGGCTCGCAGCAGGCTCACGGCTGTGGGTTGATGGGGACAGTGAGGAGCTGGTTCACTCAGCTGATGCTCCCTCCTGCTTTGCTCTCAGTATCTTTGCAGCTTTATTCGAATGAATACTTTTCATTTTTGCAATCATAGAATGGTGCTACAAGAACTTCATGTCTATAGTTCTATAGGACACTCTGTCCCTTCTGTTTTCTGTAACCTAATTTGCCAAATATTAAAAAAAATAACATTGTCTTTTATTTTAAAGACTGAATCAGTGGATGTGCATTTCAGAAGAGAAGCTTGAGCGAAAGAAATGTTCATATCCAGAGTGTGCATATCCATATGAAGAAAAAGGTAGCTCCTACACCAGGTAAAACCCTGGACAGAGTGGGAGGGCAGAGTGGAGGGTGGATGTCCTGGCAGGAGACCTGACACCTTCTACACATTGCTCCTCTCCATGGTGTCATCCAAGAGCTGCAGAGGTTTGAAGGAAGGTGTCTGTAAAGAGCTTTAAGAGCAGCATCTGATGGGTAGAACTGGGATGTTCTGAAGGGCAAAAAGCATTCTGGTAGCTTCCAGAGATGGCCTCCTGCTGCAGCTATTGAGAGGGTTCATGGGTGCACTAATTGTCATTTCTCGAGAGTTGGAAGGAAGCGACGGTTTTGTGTCTCATCGCATGGAGCCTGCACTTATCTGGGCAGCAGGAACAGCTGCATAGCCACAGGGCTGCTTTCCAGTGTATGAATACAGCATAAGTAATGCAGGGGGGACTATGGAAGGGAAGCTAAAATGGCCTGGTTTCTCTTCTTTTCGAATTAAAAATGCAAGACGTATGTTCTGAGTCACAGAAAATCAGGCAGGAGCTTCAAATGAGCGAGGCTGGGGGGTGAAATAGAGATCTATTTTGCTGGGGAAGAACATTGTCTGTGATGCACACAATTTGATTTTCTTATTAGTGCAAACCTCTCCTATTCCAAATAGCTGCAGGCTTGGAATTCAGCCTGACAGACAGCGTGGGCTTTCCCAGTTGTCACAGAAAACCCTCCTCAGTGGGCTGCCGTGGACCCTGGGTGATGTTTCTGTGCACCTGGATCTGTGGTGATGTCCTGTGTCATTTGTGTAGGAGATGCAGAAATGCATCCCAAGAAATTCCTAAAAGAAAATTCGCAGGTTTCAGAGCCAGCAAGGGAATTCCCTTTGGGAAGCAGTAACTAACATATTGCTGCCACAAATCTTCAGCCCTGTTTTGTATTGCAAATCTGGCATTTGTCTTAGTGTTTGACTTTACTTTTTCCTCTTCTGCATGATCTGTCTGCTCCTCCTTGTATCCTCTCTTGCTCCTTGCTGTTGTCTGGGTGGATTACAGCCTGCCTACAGCAAAGGCTTTATCTTTTCACTTATCTGCGTGGTATCTTGTGCTTGCAGGTTCTCTATAAATACAATTTTCATACATCTGTGTTGGGTGAGAGCTGCACTGGCTGCCACGGGTGCAATCCTTGAATATCAACTAATTGGGAGCAATCCTTTTGTATTCAGAGTAAACTTTTCACATCCAGCATGGGAGATAACCCGTGAGTCTGGTTGTTCTTCCTTTCATTCTTAGTTTCTAGAGGAAATTCTGTCTGAATAGATACATTTATTTGCAGCTTCCCATCGGAATCTAAATGCTGCTGAGGCGGTGTCGTAGCAGATGTAATAATGAGATGTAATTTAACATCTGCTTGGAAATGGGTGGCTGAAACTGATAATTGACCACAAAAGATTTCTGCCAGCTGACCATTTGTTAGCATTCACACTTCATTATTGCCCTTTATCCAACAGTAAATAGAATCATATCCTTCTGGGTGAGATCCTCCTCAGCAATTCCGGTTGGTTCCGTATCAGTCTGCAGAAGTGATGAGGCTCCTGCTTTTGTAACCGTGACTCTTGGCACTGAACATTAGCACTGCTGCCCACTCTTCTCCTCAGCAATGTCCTTAGCTGGACAGACTGGTCTTTAAATGGGCAGGAGAAGGACAAACTTCACAGAAAAAACATTTCCCCCTCTAAACATGGCCTTCTCTTGGGTTCCCCCCAAACATCTGTACTTGAGATCTGCTTCCATAGGTCACTACCATTGCAACTGTGCACATGGGGTAGTGCTGGCAGCACCCACTGCTCAGATGAGTATTCTCATGTTGTTTGGAGCAGCATCGCTCTCGACAGAGCCATGCACCCCTGGGCACACCTAAGCAAGCCCATCTGACCTTCAACCATGACTTTCTCTGAGGCCTTCTGCTAGCAGGACTCCACCAAGAGCTCTCCTTGAAGCTTGATTTGTTTGGTAGAGGTTTATAATGCTCAGCAGTTTTATCAAGCTTCTTGCAACCTGGGAGAAACATGATAAATTGTTTTCTTGGCTCCCTCTTGAATCAAAGGGAGAGGAGGAGGAGGAGGAAATACCTTATAAAGAGTCACAGACCATCTGGTCTTACTGCAGTAACAAAGATCAATATCTTTAAAAAACAGACACGCCAGGTTTAAGGTGATGGAGAGGGAGAATAGTGTAGGGGAACATATGGAGAAACAAATCTGTGAAATACAAATAAACGCTGTGCTAGCAGACCCTGCCTTGAAAGAGTCTGCTCTGTTGATTGATGCTGAACTGGCTGAGGAAAAGACTTTCATCTTGACACAGTTCTTACCTGCCCAAACTCATCTTGTTTGAGCGGGGAGCATGCAGGGCAGGTACAGGACTTGGGCTGTGCTGACAGAAAGGAGGAATTGCGTTTCTGGCTCAGCCCAGGAGGGAGGCTTCACTTCAAAGCAAATGAAATCCACCTACAAACCCTAAATTTCAAGAGGGATGTGAGATGGGGCTTGGAGCAGGGGTGGGGTAGGAAGGGATAAAGCAGATTGCGAGAAGGCTGATGGTGAGGGGAGGGTTGGGTGCTCTCAGCAGAGCGTGATGTTCCCCAGTCTACACCACTAGTCCAAGGGCTTCTCTGGTGGCAAACCACATGACTTCTGTTGGCAGGAACTTTTGCTGAGATGATCAGAGCTCCTGGTTTCTAAACGAGAGCAGAACTTGCCTGAGAATCTCACCCTAAATCTATAGTTTGGTCTCAACTGTTGTGGAAGGATGGGGGTGGACTGTGCCTGAGGAGAAAGAAATCAAAATGGTTGAAGTTCTGTTCCATGGCACTTCACTTTATCCAGGGTGTCATTGTCCTCTTTTCTCCTGTAATGACCACCCTGAGACTTGGGTCAGATCCTTGAGGTGCTGTGATAGCAGCTCTCCAGATACTCTGTGGGCTGGGTCTGCTCCTGTGACTTGGCCTCTTGCAGAGGAGCTCAAACCTCTTACTGGTGTGAAGTACCCATGAGTCATAGGGGCAGTTTGCACAACTTGTCTTCCCTCAGGTGCAGGGGGAAGGGTGCACCCCAGCAGTAAGAAATGACCTCCCTGTTTCTATAGCCCACTGCGACTTTGGCTCAGAATGGCGAGGGAGGGGATTTTTATACAGAGGAGGGTGGAGAATTGGTGGAAAGTTGTGATTTCTCCCGATCTCACACATCCCACGTCAGCTCACTGCAGGCACCATGAGTTGTGTGACAGTTTGCCCTCTGTTCGCTGTCTTGGAGTGCCTCCCATCTTCCAAAACAACCATATTTTTTTTTTTCAAGAACATTTCTGAAACCTTTTCTAGAAGTATCTTTTTTTTCTGACAATAAGTTATTTCTTTGGGTAAATAAAAGCTGATCCTGCAGTTTATGAAGGAGACTTGGATTTGCTCAAGAGACACTGTGTTCCCTGGAAAGGAAGAAGTGTGATTCACATTCATCACGTGTCTGCAGTGGCAGGATGGGAAAACCTCAGAGTTTCGACTGGGCAAGGACACGGAGTGTTTTGTACTGAGAGCACTTTGAAACTCTGGACTCCAGCAAGGGCAATATTCCAAGGAAGTTGCCTCTCGCTGAGCTGTAGTGCCTGTTCTGAGTGAGCAGAAGGGCCACACGCTACAGCAAGGCTGGAGTTAAACTGATTATTTCATATTTAGCCATGAATTCAAGGCTTCTGGTGTTCTGCTGAGCCCTCTCGTGCCAAGGATTCGCTGTGCAAGGCCTTCAGATCTGTGCTTTTGGGTAGAGGGGCTTGTTGTGTGCACACAGATAGCACTGGCTGGAGGAGCAGTAGTGCTGGGGCGCTCCAGCAATGAGTAAAATCTTGGTGCTCTACCTGTGTAACCCTGATCTAGAAAGACTTCTTGGGAGCATCCTGCAGGATCCAGCCATGGGAGAGCTTTTCTGAATGCTACAATAAATGGATGTTGAGTGTGGTGCAGGTATCTCCCCCCAGCTGTTGGCACAAACAAGTTGCTTTGGCTGGAGACCTCTTTGATCACTGGGCAACTGCTGTAGGAATTAAACTCTGTGTTGTGTATGTGATGACCCTGTGCCAGCCAGATGCTTCCTTCTTCAACCTAATAGTGTTTCTGCAGTGGTGACCTCTGGGGTTTGTTCTCTGGATGGGTCTGCAGTTCATAAATGCTTTTCCTGACTTACACTGATGTCTACACACAAATAAGGGGAGAAAAAAATAAGATGGAGACGGCTTTTTTCAAAATGCAGAAGGGGCAAAGCAGCCTCCAGTGATGTGGAACAGCTTTGCAGCGCTCTGAGGTCTGGAGATCACCAAGCTTATTGAAATGTAATTTGTTTTTTAATCTCGTTCCTGTAAGACTGCTTAAAGTTTGGGGGGTTTTGTCTTGTTATTTCAGAATGTGCTTAGATGTAGCAAATGAGAGTACTCAGCGTGCATCCAGTGCTTGCTGAGGGAGATTTGCTTCTTTAAACTTGTGTGTAGTGGAGCCCACTCAGCCTCAGTGGGCCAGGGAGAAAGAGCTTTGCAAAGAAGGTTGTAAAGGCAGCGTTCCTGAAAGGGCAGCCTTTAAACTTTCATGTTGTTACTCACCAAGGTGCCTTCTTAGGATGTGGTTTCCCTTTTAAAACCTCAGAACAAGAGAATTAGGTACCAGCTGCAAGCCCCAAGGAATGGGGAAGGCTTTTTCAGAGACGAAGTTCCAGCCTCTCGTATATGTGCTTCTCTTGCGTGTGTTTTAACTGTTTTACTTACTTTTGCAGAAATTACCCAAGTTCTTCCAAGGAACCCACCCAAAATTACAGCCTTACACAGTGGGTGAGCAAGAACTTGGCCAAACACCACCATTCCCGCAGCATTCCCAACCACTTCCAGCCTTTTCTAATGTCGGATTTTGCCTCTGAGAGACTGTGCTGGTTCTTGTTCTGCCTTTAGAGTTGTTCTGGTTTGGAGTGGTTTGTATTTTCATAAGTTTTACGACCTGTTTGTAATAAGGCCAATGGAAGTTTCTGTGTTTTTAGAAACATTTGGAACTGGTTTTGAAGTGCAATTTAAACAGGATCTGTTTTGTGTAGGTAACTCGTGTGTCCTTTGAACTGCAACCAAACCTCATGGAGTGGGGTAACAAACATAGCTGGTGTTCAGGAGGGAACTGTTGGGTGTGAGGATGTAAAGCTTCAATGATGGAAACTGGAAAATGTGCTCTGCAGTGGAAAAACTTCTCTTTAAAGCTTGGTCCTGAACTGTGGCATTAAATCTCTGACTGATTGGGCTCCCTCTGACTAACATTAAGGTTTTAAATTGTAAAACCAGCTCATGGCTGCTGTCCCCCCCCCTTTGACAAAGACAAAGTTGTGTTCATTTACTGTTGATTTACCTGGTTTCCTTCTGTCTTGTGTTGTTCTTTCTGTCCCTGAAATGTTGCTTTTTTTGTTTGTTTTCACCCGTTTCATTTGTAACTTTTCTTGTAAGAATATTTAATGAGTTTTGCACTCCGGTCTATAAATATTTTGCACCTGTTAGATGCAGTTTTCTTCTCTGCTGTGTTACTGCAGGGTGCTGCTCTTTCACTTCCCTGCTTTCTGGGCTGCCCAGAAGAGCACGACCTCATGTTCAGCAGCCACCGGTCTCTGTGCTGCCTCCATCTCCTTCCCTAACAGAGCACAGAAACTCCAAATTATTTGGAGGGTTTGTAAAACAGAGAGAGGTTGATCTTCTGCAAAATGCTTTTCCCGGGGGTGCTTGGGAACCCTTAGGTGTTTATAGGTGGAATTCAGAGAGCAAATTAGGTTTATTCATGGAGGAAACGGTACTATTTTTATTATAGTAATTTGATATTTTTTTGTGAAGCTTTTGGCTAATGTGGTCTTCAAGAAATAAAATTTAGGTACAGTACTAATGTTTTTCAGTGTTGTGGTTCATATATTTCATTATTTTGCCCTTGTGTAGCAGCTTTCAGATCTGGAGTGGGATGCCAGAAAGTGACTTTAAAAAGCGAGCAAAGTTTGTCCCTGTCCTAGATGTGCAGTGACTGAGGCACAGAGAATCGAAGTAATTTGTCCAAAAAGGATAAGCAGTGAAGCTTGGAGCAGAGCCTGGTGTTGCCTGGCTGCTCAAACTCCCAGATAACACAGCCTCCATTAACAAAGTAATCCAGGTACAGCAATTTCATGGGGCAGGGGATGGGTTTTTTGTCCTTCCTGATGGGTCGTACAGGTGTGGGTGGTGCATGCCCAGTGTTAGGGCTTTGTGTCAATACCTGATCTTCTCTGGTTAGAATATTCTTAGTGCCAGTGTAGCCTCTCGTGGGACTTCTACCACTGTAAATTTTGTTCATGGAGAGCCTGGCATAGAAGGAGAAGGTGATGACCCTTGGCAGCCGTTGATTGGAAGCATGGGGGCTGTTACACATGGACACTTTTAAACCAGTGAATCCCATGTCGTAAATCGAAGGGACTTGTCTGCAGAGTAATGATTTACTCGTGGTCCTGAGGGCAGTTTCACATGCTGTCCAGGTTGTTGTCGTAGCTGTGAAGTCCACCTCCTCCCAGCACACGTAAGGAAGGAAGAAGTTTGCTTCAGATCTCCATGTTCCAGGAGAAGGCAAGAGGGATACTGAGGCACTTTGAGAAGGCAAGAGGGAGAGCAGAGCCTGACTGCAGAGCCCATTCTTCCCCTCCCCTTGTGAAAGCAGACTAGCTTGCCTGCTGGAGGGTTTGTCTGATACCAAGCTGATAACAGACTGCCTCTGAAGGTCCAGAAGCAACGTGGGCTTGGCGGTGGCTGCTGCAGCCACGTACTGCTGGGGTAGTGAGGTTCTGCCTCAGCTCAGATGGTTGCTGCTGATCAGCAATGAAACAACAGAGCAGTAGGAAGACCACAAGCGATCTGCTTTTGCTGTGTGTGTGGAGGTGTTGCCTTTTATGAGTTCAGATATTCCCATGCTAGCTGTCTTGCTGTTGTTACAGATCTCTTAAATGAGATTATGAAGCGATGCATAGCGCTCGGGATGTTATTTATGTTGGCCTTCTCTTAAAGCAGACATTCTGTTGCCAGTTCAGCCATGCTGAGAAAAGGAAACTATTCCAAACAGGCAGCACCTTCCCATGACAGCAGGATGGTGGTGTCTGTATGTGTGCTGTGTCCTGACCAGCTGCCCTGGGCTGGAGCACCTTGGGGAGAAGCAAGCACCTCCTCCTGAACGTGGCTTTTGTGGTCTTGGTGAATATAAATCTCTCACATGAATAAACACTGCCATGGAGCAGCTCTGCACTTTGTAAAGGCTTTAGGCTTCTGGGCAGCCTTATTGCTAGAGATTTCATTCTTTGACATTGCAACCGTGATTCGTATGTGCTGAGCACTTAGAGATACCACAAGGGGAGGGAGAAGTGGTGTGCTAAGCCTTTGTTGAAGGACATGTTTGCTGCTAGAGTGTAGCCGAGGGCTCTGTTTATGATTTTTGCTGTAGTAGAACCCAGCAACATCAGACAAGACTGGAAGAGGCTGTTTTATGCAAGCCCTGCATGAGCTCTGTGATGAAATGTCTTGCAATTAAAAATTGAAGAACATTCATCAGTGTCTCGCAGCCTAACAGCAGAAACGAGGAAACAAGGAGACTGAAATGAAACTGCTGTGTGGCTTTTTCTGCCATCCTCCCAAAAGCCAACCAACTCTTCCCTACTTTTGTGCTGCCAGGTAATTCTAAACAGGAGGAAGAAATTATGGAATAAATAGTGGGAGCTGATTTAACCTCCCTCTGGTTTGAGAGGATGTCCAGTGCTATGCTGGTTGCATCCTCTGCAGAACAGGTCTGGGTGGATATAACTAACTAGGTTATATTTAGCAGTTGGTGGCACTGAGTGTGTGGGGTTTGTCAGTTAAAAAGGACAGCGATGTGCTGCGAAGTGTCAAATGGCATCATGGGGCTCTCTCATTATTGCCACTCAATGACTCCACATCCAATGTGTTCAGGTTGCGAGCAAAAAGATGGCTCTGCTGGCTGCCAGCTCTGCTTCCATCTGGGATCTAAAATTCAAGCTGTGTCTTTCCTGGCTCTGTCGCTAATAATAAAGATTCTTCATTTGGAACTGAAGTTACACAAAATTGATGCTGCTGCACGAGCTAAAAGAGAATCCAGCTCGCTTTCCTCGAGATGTGTGGGCTGGAGCACTAACAAGTAAGAACATAATCATTTTTATCTATAAGGTCACCAGATGATTTAATAGACAGCAGATTTGTGGAGGAAACGAGATGTTTTAGCATAAGAAGCACGCTGGTCGTACAGCTCTTTAACAAATGCTAGAAAGCTGATTGAATTTGGTCAGCGAGGTTTCTGCTCCCAGGCGCGCCAGTAATAGCTCATTATGTGTTGTTAGGAAGCTTTTCTGCAAATCTGGTGAAATTCCATTTGGTGTAACATATGGTTTAATCTTCAGCTCTCTCTTTGGGAAGTGAGGTCTGACTACTCAGTCAATGAATTGCCATATTTTCCCCAGCAAAATGGATGTGCAGCTGTGACATACGCCTTTGAGTGATGTAACCTTTGATGTCTTTGGCAAATGCTGGCTCTATCAGCCCATTCCTTTCCATCTCCTCCAGAAAGTCATCACCAGCTGAGATTATACTAACACTTTCTGTCGTGTAGGTGTTTCCTCCTCTGATGCTATTGAACTGTCAGGGAATAAAATGCCTAATGTTCTCATTTTCCTCCGAGGAGACAGAGAACAGAGCCTGTGCTGCTGCTTGTTGTGCAGAGGGAGGAGGTGAGAAGTGCACAGCGCTGTGTGTTGTGAGTTGGAGGGACACGCTGTGCAGGATTGTTTGCTCCACACCGCCTCCTGCAACTCCATTTTCCTAAACTCGTGGGGGAGGAATATATTGGCTAAATTGTACTTGTAGGCATAATACTACAGTGCTTGAAAGGATGGAGGCAAGTGGTGCTTAACTTTCAACATCCCCTGCGTGCGTTGGCAAAGGGCTCTGCTTTCAGCTTCTCACTCCTTGTTGTGCCCGTGGTCTCTGCTCAGTTGATTCCTGGGAATCAATGGGATCAGCCCTCGGGGGCTGCACAGCATTGTCTGAGCCACCTGCTTTCCTTTACTTTGAGATCATCAGGGAATGGGTTCTTGCAGGGCTCTCAGGGATCCCTGTCGTGCCAGCCTACGCCCACTCGCTGCTGTTTAGTATTCAAGGAGCCTTCCCTTTCCTGGCCTCTGCTTCCCAGAACCAGGCAAAACCAGCAGTCAGGCAGAAACACGTGGGGAGACGTGGGTGGCCTTCAGGGTCTGCTCTTCTGTGGCCCAACATGACTTTGTTTAGCGTCGTCTTTTTCTTGTCTGGATCTCTTCCCTTTATTGACTGTCAGGCACCTCGGGAGGGTCTGTTGGCAGCTGCTGGCGAGGATGAGGAATCTCTTCTAAAGATGGGCTTAGGCTTGAAGTCACACAGAGCTGTAAGTTATCTGACTCTCGTGGATCACAGTGGAAGCTGATACCCAAACAGCACTTAAAGCTTTGATGTTTATGACCCTCAGAAAAGCAGGATCTTAAGTAGCTTTCTTCTCCTGTAATGGGAAACACCTTTTCCTAAAAGTGTGGATTTATTACATCAATTCAGGGTTGCTGAACACATTTCCTTTAAGAGAATCACTTGAACTGGATGGCTTGGAGTCCCTCTCGGATGAGCCGAGTTGCTGCCAGCCTACGTTTGTTTATTCTCACTAATAGCATTATTACCTTTCCTTTAAAGCCTGCAGTTATGGAGCATAGCCATGACCCTCTTACCTCCTGCCACGTTACGGGGCGATTACTTAACCCTGCGCAAACACTGACGCTCTACATTTTAATTCTCTCCTATCAAACAATGAGTGAGCACGTCTCTGCTAGGAAAGAAACAGTTTAAACTAGTCACTAAGGAGCAACAGCAGTTACTGTGGAAAGGGGGATGTGCTCTGAATTCCCAGGAACAACTGCCCTTAAAACCAGGCACATAACCCTTCGCCCCCCAAACCTGCCCAATTTCCAGGCTGAATTTCCCCACGAGAGGGCTTCCATGGGCTGCTTGCTTGGCTGCCTGCTCCTGGATTACGAGAGAGCATCTCCCTGATCGTTTTGCACATGCTGTACCATCTGTCCTGCATCTCCCTTTATAGGGTTATGGATTCCAAATGACATTTCTGTCTTGGGACATCACAGACGTGTCTGAAGAATCTCGCTAGGTATGGCTCTGGTGCTATTTCTGTTCCAAGTTTTTTTCCCCTCGTCCTGCAGCCAGGGTGAACTCTGAACCTCTCTGGTTTTCTATGCCCAGGCACTGAGAAAACTTCTGTCGCTGTAGTCTGTGGGCAGTAAAATGCCCCTGTCCTAGTGTGTGTGTTCTGCTCAGAGAAGGTGAAGATGGAATATTGTTAAATTCAGACACTACAAGGACACAAGAGATGCCTTTAATCTTTTATTGTACATTATAAAATGTTTATTGCTCTGTCTGTATCAGAGGTGTTGACCTCTCCCTCGTGGTGATGGAGGAGTATGTTCTGGCAAAGGATCCACTGAAGAGACCTTTGGCATTGGCCTGGCTTCTGCAACTGGCACAAGGGAAGCCCTTGCTTGTCCACTGACACATTGCAAGTGGACTTCCCAGTGCCTTTCTCCCAGATCAAGTATTTTGGAAAGGCTGGTGACATTGGAAGAGGAGAGATGGCTGAACTCTGTTACTGCCAGCTTGTTTCTTTGCAGGGACTTTCAAACCAGGCTCATCTGAGTGCAGGTTTGTTGTAACGAGATTCAAAGCCTATTCAGGCCAACCTGCCTTGGTATTTGAAGGAACAAGTAGGATCTTGCCTTATCCCCTAGTGCATATGGAGTGGTCTCGTGGAGTAATTAAATAAATACAGATACCCCGTGACACATGACAAAGAGTAAATCTTTTTCATGTGATGGACTTGCATCTACCAGCTTCCAGAGCACCAGCAGTCCCAGGGATCCTGTCAGCTTAGGAACATCAAGCACTTTGAGAGGAGAACCCCAACCCCTTTCCCGTTCATCGCCACCCTGTTTACAGAGGACTGCCTCCAGCAGACACCTGGCATGACAACACCACAAAAATAGTGCAGGCAGGACGTGTAAGGAGAACCAGACCTTCCCACAGGAACCTTACTAAAAGAAGCAATTTAAGAACTTAAGCCCTCAGAAAAAGGTCCCTTAGGCAAGAACCTTTTGCTATTGCCATTGGAGACCTTGCATAGCAACCGGTATCGTGAGTTTTTTTTCTTTTGTTTTCTTTTTTTGCTGACTGGCTACATTTTTATGGACCTTTTATCACACTGGTGGTGCACTCAGGCCCAGCTGAAAATACCATCAAGAAAATGGTTGAAATCATCTGAAATTATTACTGCAGAGAATAACGGCTTCTGGTGTCCCCTCATATTGAGCTGTGCCTCAGTGTTGGGTGTGCCCCCGATTAGCTGAGATGAAGAGCACCAGTGCAAGAGAGGAGGGACAGCAATCGTGGAGATGTGCTGCAGCCTAACTGGAGAACCACCAGGGAAGTTCTCACCGTGGGAATGGGAACTGGGCTATGCCTTTTTTTTCGTTTTCCTTTAAAAACCCACCCGCGAGACGTGTTACACAGCGCACATCAATGGAACAAAGCAAGCACACAGCAGCTGAGATCTGGTTGTGTCTGTGATGAGCTTTTCTCCTCGCTTGGAGAGGAGTGACAGTGACTGACGCCCGAGCTCACCTTAATACTGTCAAGATGTAGTGACAGCGAGACAAAATAAAGATACAGCGAAACCTTGTACGTTTCCAAAGATGGGAAAATTCTTCCAGAAGACGGAGTGTGAGGGTGGAGAGGAGTGTGTGAGACGTTGCTCCAGCCCAGGTGATTCCTGAGTCCAGTGTGGGATCACCGGCAGCAGCTGTCTCACTGATGCTTTTCCATCTGAATTGGTTGGGTTTCAGGATGGGTTTTTTTGCAGGATTTTTCTTTCTGGCTGGATGTTTTGCAGAACGCAGACGAGGAGGTGGATGCCAGCAAGTGACAGTCGCTAGGTCTCTTTCTGAATTGCTCCCAACAATATTTCACCTCCCTGGTCATCAAGGCTCAGAGGCAGAAAGTGAGAGTGAGGAATGGAGTCCATCAGCAGGCTGTCATGCTTCAATGATGTTCACTGAGGGCTTGTTTTTTGGAAACTAGAAGAGAAGAGGAGACAAAGGAAGAAAGGATGTAGAGGAATCGCTAGAGAGGGGAAAAAAATCTGATCAGTTCCTGGTTTTGTACAAGTTCTTGCTCTCATCCCCTGGGGATAATGAAAAAGCGCCTGGGTTGAGGCGCTGGGGTTGTGTGGTTCATCCCTCTCTGCTTCTGTGTGAGTGTTATTGACTGTTTCAAATAATAACTTACTGTGAAGTGGTGGGAGTGTGCCAGAGCACAGGTTGTGAATAGGCACACAGGGAAGTGAAATTATTCTAAATACATTGGTATAAATTATAGGCTTGAGTCTGCTTGCATTATGGCATGACTTTAGTGTCGTGTGTGTGGCTGGCCCTGCTCCTGCTGATCAGCTCTTCAGTTAATTGCAGGAGGAATAGTCCCCTTACCACATGCCACCACCCAAGGGCTGCTGTGGGGGTGAGGACCCAAGAGCTCAGGGCCTGCAGCATCCCTCAGGGCGTTTTTGTTCTGAAGACGTTTGGGTTTTTCAGGAATATGGGTTGAAATCTGTTTTCCTGATGGACGTGCAGGCTAATCCAGAGGTGGAAGAGAAGCGCTGCTGTCCTGATGTGCCTGGGAGACTCAGGCAGGTAACAAAGCCCTGGTACCGGCGTGCATGGATGTGGAGGGGTGCTTCCTTTCTGCATCCTGGCTGGAGTGAGGATGTTTAGCAGAGGCTGCTTTTTGGAAGCAGCTGGAAGCTGATTGCCTGCCCCGTGGCCACCAGCAGCAGCTCACCTTGCTGCGGAGGAGCCCTCCGCCCTGGTGCTCGGGGGTGCTGTTCTCCGAGGCGCTCTTGGCTTTCTCCTTGCTGTTATTTGGCTCGTTATCTTTGATGATATCGTACTGTCTGCAAAACAGGGCGATCACCCCTAACAGGAAAGAGCATTAGTGATCACACAAATGAGCTCAACCCCTGGAGCCCGCGGAGATCAGAGGTCCCTTCCGTGCCAGCTGGCTTTGTGCCTTCTGGGAGAGATCTCAGCAGCATTCACAGTTGCTTCTAAGGATCAATTCCCAACACAGCTAGTCTGGCTGTTTCCTAGAGCCTAGTTCTGTGCTAAACTAGTTAGGCAAAAGGAGAGAAGGTTAACTATATGACAACTTCCCTGTCATTAAATGGGACAAGTGTTTCAAGCCCTATGTTTGGACGGTGATCAGCACTGCCCGTGCAGTTACATGGGATCTTTGCTTTGCAAACACAGGAGCTCCTGGAATTTCTAGTTAGTGAAAACGTGTCCCCTGGTCTTTCTCCTCCGGGCTGAGGAGGAGGGGCTGGAGCTGGCAGCTGAGAGGCAGGTACTGTACCTGCCTGCACGTGGTACCAGCCAGGGCCTTTTGAGCAGCAGGACAACATCTGCAAATATGCAACAGTGACGGCAGTGAAAGCTGCCAGTGGAAATTTCCTCCCACACACGGCAGGTACGTGAAGAGAAAAGCAGGGGCAGCCATGACACAGAAGATGACTGCAAATGCCTTTCTCGGAAGCTTTTATGTGACATTTCGACCAAATAACTTCTCTGCTTGTAAATTCCAAACACAGAGGTTAAGTAGACCTAGGCAGGCAAGTGCTGCTTCTCCCTTACTGAAAAATATTCCAGCTCCCCTAATAGCAAAACGTACTCAGAGCTTTCACCAGATCATCACAAACTGCTTTCTAAAGCGAGGTGGTGTTGTGGCAGCTGCCCCCAGGTGTTAAGGACAAACACAGTGGTCCAAATCCTTTCCTGCATACGTGAACAAATGGCTGATCTTGGGAGAATAGGTTAACACCTGCCACACTCACACCTCCTGTGGTGTCTGATGGCAAAACCGAGGTGCAGAGAAGTAAAATGCTGTGAATGATACCAGGAAGAGAGCACGAGAGCTTAAGTCTTGTCTGCATTCAGAGCCTTTGGCACAGACCCGTTCCAGTTTGTTTGCTAAAACCTCCTCATGCGTTCAGGTTAAGAGCTGGGAAGAGGTTATTGTGCATTGAGACTTTGCAAAGAATGCTCTAGATGTGGATTTTCTCCCCACCCACTTTCCTTTTCAAATGTGAGTCGTCTGTCTGGAAGGGAAATTGTGGTATTAGCAAATTCTTTGTTCAGATGCTGATCTGAGTCTTAGATTATACTACAGTGGGAGATGAATCAGTTGGTGTCACTTCATGTGATTATTCATGATTGTTTTTACTGGCAGGGCATTTAAATTTGAGTGTGCACAGCTAAAACTTGACATGAATGCTGGAAAGATCATGGACTAGAGGTTTTGGAAACCTTGTAATTTAGGTGAGGTTTTTATTGGGTGTTCATCTTTAGCTGGGATTGCTGACCAGTCTCTGGAAATGCAAATAACATTTGCCAATCAGTTCAGGGTTGTGACAGTTTGCAGCAGCAGAGGTGACAGACCAGTGCCTTTCAGGGTCAGAAACTCATGCTCATGGCTGAGAGGACAAGCTGTCAGTGTCACTGGTCACCGTGCTGCTCTGCTGGGCTTCTCTTCTGACCCAGGAAAACTCCCTGTGTGCAGGAAATCAGTTTGACTGGGACAAGAGAACTAAATATCGATGGCAAAGGTCGTCTTATGGATCATAGATTTGCCATAGTGCCAATTTCCTGGGGTCACCTGCACCATTCCCCCTGGGACAGCGTGCTCCGTGACTCGCAGGGAGCAAATGTTTCATTAATACTTTGTGCTGCAGCAGGGGCAGCAGCTGAGTGGCAGCCGGGGGAGGATGGGGCTCTAAATAGAAAAAACACATGTGCAAACTTTACTTCCCATTAACTCCTGTGTGTGGTTTCCGAACAGAACAAGCTGAGGGGCTGCTGCAGCCACTCCAGACATGCTCAGCTGGTGGAGCAGGACTCAGGGGCATTTTTCTCTCCTTATTTGCTAGTTTAAAACACAGGAGCAAGATCTGCCCTAGGTACAATTTGCTCTAAGGTCTATTGAAATGTGGTGTCCAACTTGGGTCAGAAAACTCTTAGTTCTCTTTGGAGATCTAATTTCTATATTTGTGCTTATTACAGCAAGTCCTAGTGAGGGATCTTCATACTGAAGGAGCACATTGATGCTGTTAGAGGCCGTGGCAGTGCACGTGCTTAGCTGTGCTCATCACATCCCACTGCAGAGTGGCCCCAGGGTGGTTTTACTGCACCTTCCACAGCTCCCAGTGCCCTCAGCTGCCACTGGGCGTGTGGTCATGCTTATAAAATCATACACTGCAGCAGCCTTCTTGTAGCAGAGCCTCTGCTTGCATTAAAAGGATTAGTGGCTGCAAGGTGTAAGGAGGACCGAGGTGCAATTTAAAAAAAATGCCTTTTAGCAGCTTTCAGCTAATGCCAGGTCCTCCTCCTCCCACCATCCCAAACCAGAGCAGACTTTCCCTGCTTTTTGGTTAATACCTTCCTGCTAATGTCCCTCCTCTTCCTATTAAACACTGTTCTTGGGATTTTTATAGTGGATGTTGAGAGGATCTGGGCTCGTTGGTGTTTTGATGTTTGGGGCGATTTGTTCTTTCAATGCTTCCATTATTTTAATTGATTTTGAAGTGGGGTTTTAGTGTATGGATAATAGTGGGTGTTGAGAGTGAGACGTTGAATTTCTGCTCTGTGTGAAAGCTGTGGTCATGTAATAGCCAGATAATGACAGTGACCTGTGTCACTGAAGGGCTGGAGGCATCCTGTTGGATGGCCAAGGTCATTATCATCAGGGCATCCTGGAAAAATGGAGATTACAGGATTAGCCATGATGAATCAGGCAATTAGTACATCAAGTCCATTATCTCCTTCCTGCTGGACCACTGATTCACCTGCACTTGGCACTGCCCGACTCGTGATGCTGCAGAGGGGGTTGAGGGGCCCTTCCAGCTCCATGTGCAGCGATTGCTGTGGGAGGAAGGGTTTCTTTGGAGGTCTCACACGTGCAAACCAAGTGGGCCAGTGGCCCCTCACAGTATTCCATGCTTTGGACAGAAAGGTTGAACTGACCTGCCCACATAAACAACACCACAACAATGATGAGAATCTCCCCCGCTCGCAGCTGTTGGTTTTTCGTCGCCATCTCCTTCATTGTCACCTCATCTGCACAAGGGGAAAGAGAGATCATGAAGCTGAACCGCGTGGCTCAGGCTGTGCTGGACACCACGTTCACAGTGCCCTGGACTCAAATGGTCAGTGAGTGGGGGTGGAAGCAGGCAGGGACAGAGCCCTCGCCCCTCACTCACACCAGCAGCATGAGCTGTGCTCTGAACTCAGAGCATCAACTGCTCCATAGCAACTGCCCAGTGCCCAGGCAGCAGGGACACGGCACCAACAGGCAGGTGCCAGAGGAGCTGCCATGGGGTAAGTCCACACGTTATCTGGCCCTCTCACTCTGCTCTGCCTCTGGTCTCTGTCAGTGCCCTCTGTGCCTGTCACGAAGCCTTGCATGCCTCAGCAGTTCCTCTCCCAGCTCGGGAGCGTGGAACCTGGCGTGATGTGGAGCCATGGGACTGGGAAATGAGTGGAGCCTTTTTGCAGGGCGTAATGTGCCTCCTCGGCTTCCAAGCGCTAAGAAGATTACAGTTCAGGCCCCCGGGGAGGGAAGCAGAGCTCCTCTTAGTGCTTTCAGATGAACAGCAATTCAGTATTTACAGACACCAAATCATTTTAGCAGAAAGTTGTCAAGAATTCACAACATCCTAGGAACCACGGCCAAAAGCCCTGCAACAGGCTGGGTCCTCAGGAGGTGAGCAGTAACCCTTTACATCCCAGACCCCTGTTCTCCCCAGCCTGTTTTGCAGCAGAGATTCTTGCTGGCAGGAAACCCTCAACAATCTGGTGTGGCTTAAGAGAAGCAAGTCAAAGTGTTGCTAGTGAGGAAGGGCCTGATTTCCTCCATGGAGATACTCAAAAGCCAACTGGACATGACCTGGAGAACCTGCTCTACTTGACCCTGCTTGAGCTGGGGTTTGCACTAGGTGATCTCAAGAGGTTCCTTCCAACCTCTACTCTCTCTGATTTGGTAGGAACATTTGAAATGTAAAAAAGTGGGAGCCTCTGGGTAATTTTTTCCCTTGCTGCCCTGGAATCCAAGCACAGGAGGCTCAGTGAATCTCCCCGAGTGCCCTGTGAGCACAGCGGTGTTGTGACCAGTTCCATCCAGGAGCCTGAGTTCCATATGAGTTCACAGGCTGCTCAGGAATTTCCCCTGGCATTCTGCACTCACAAGAATGCTGGACACACTGCTCCCAGCCTGGAACTCTTCTCCTCTGCCTCTCTTTGCTTGCTAAACCTCATCTGAAATGGGAGAAATGATCAGCCAGCCTTCAGCAGCACATCCCCGTCGCTTTGCTGGCCCAGCAGCTTTGTCTGCTGGGTACCCTCAGGGCATCCCACGTGAGGACACTCAGCCCTGTGTGTGATTAACCCAGCCACTCTCATTGCATGGGATTCTGCTTTCCTCTCTGTGGAGCCCTAAGCTGCCTGGGCGTCCCAGGGGCGACACAGGAACTCACCCACACTTGCCTTTATTTTTAGAGGCTAGTTTCTCAGCTTCCCTGGGGGTCTTGAAGAGGACAGGCTCACTGGCAGGGCTCTGGCCTTGGATGCTGATGGACTGGACATGCACAATGTACTCAGTGTCCTCCTCTAGGTCCCAGAGGGCACAGGAGCGGGTGGTGGTGTTCACCTCCTGGATGAAGCGCAGCATCCGCACGTCCTTCTTCTGGAAGCCGAGAGAGGAGAGCACAGAGTGGTGGAGAGGCCTCCCGTGTGCACTGCTGTCATCTAAGACCACTGCTTCCTGCCCTGTCCACCACGGACGTGGAGACCGTCGGACCCTTTCCTCTCTGCAGCTACCAATATGTGAAGAGCTGCTGCAAAGAGGACGGGAAGCCAAGTCCCCTCCCAGACCACGAGGGACAGGACGAGAAGGAATGGGCTTAAACTGCAGTGAGGGAATTTGGAAACTGAGGGGACCTGGGGTGAAGATGAACACGATCGGTCCTGGGTAACTGTCGGCACCGTACCTGTTGGGAAATTGCAAATCCAATGACAACTTCATCTTCCAGAACATCCCAAGTCACAACGGCTGAGTTGGCTTTCAGGTGTTTGACAGTGACATTTACTGGAGCCGACGGGCTGTCTGCAAGGAGGAGAGCAGAGCCTTTACAGGGGCAACGTCACAGCCGCAGGCAGGAGACGGAGCAAGGGCAAGGAGAGGGGAGGGGAAGGACCTTGCTCAGGGCCCTTCCTCTGTGTGGGTCTGGGACCTGGAAATTGGAGGTACTCCATGTCTCAATTACCAGTGGGGCTCTAGGAGTTGTGTTAGATGTGTGGAATGTCTGTCCCTCAGAAAGGGTTTCTTCTGAGGGTGCAGCAGACCACCGAGTAGCTCCTTCACCTCATCCCTCCCATGCACAGACCCCTTCTCTCTGTCCTTCCCTGCCACGGGGAAGGAGGAAGTGCAAAATCTGCCTTGGAAGTGGGAAAACTGAATGTGTTGATGAGCGCTGTGGAGGTTTGAAATTCAGGAGGCAGTGGTCTGCACCCAGCTTTCACCAAACCAAACCATTTCTCATCCTCCCCCTCTGCTGCAGCAGTGGGGCCAAGGACAAGCTGAGCAGGGAGATGGATTGTCCCCCTCCACTTGAGCCCCAGTCCCTTCTGGCCTCAGCTCCCTGCTGGGACACAAGGAAGGGACGTGGGTCTGCAGCTCCTCACCTTCCCCCGTGACCGCAGCCGTGTGCCAACAAGGGTAGGGTCTAATTTTAGGAAGGGGCAGTCAGCAGATGGGAATGTGTGCAGGGCAGGTCTGTGAGTCATGCCTGATGAATTTGCTAGAACATAGAGAGGACATGACGGAGTTGAGAGACGGGAGACAAAACAGTCTCCAGCTGCAGCCAGTCACCTCGCCCTTCTCAGGGTACAGCTGTACAGTTAAATCCCGGCATGGTTGTCTCTCCTGGATATTTTTAGGAGCTAATTTATTTTTTCTTTAGGAGCTACCACTGCTTTACCCAGCCTAGGCTGAGGAGGCCTTTGAAAAGAGATGAATTAACCCCAGGGGAACAGAGAGCGGAGGGAAGAAGCTTTGTTCTGGGTGAAGGGAACATACAGCACACAGCACTTGGTGCCCGAGTCCCCTTTGAATTTGTGACCTTGAGGGAGGCAGAGCATCAAAAATGTCCAAGTTTCCTGATGGCATAAAATGTGGGGGAGTTGGGAAGACCTAGCAGAGCCAGAGGAGAGCAAACAACCCCTCTGGGGGTCAGTGAGAGAGGGTGGAGGGCTGAGAGGCAGAAGGGAAGCACTCAGCAAAGCTGAATCCCACCGCTCGGAGCCTGCAAGGTGGGACTCTGCGTGTAGGCAGGGGAGAAATGGAAGAGCACTCTAAAAAACCCTCTTGGTGGTAACACCTGAGAGAGGGACAGGGCAGCTGAAGTCAGCAGGTAATGCAGTAAGATCTGGGCCAGCAGGTCTGAACGTGCCTTCCCTCTCACTACCACAGATTAGCAGTAGCTACACATAAATCAGTGGTGTCAAACCAGTATAAAAGTGATATGAAAAGAGAATTAAGCACAGCGGTTGACAGAAATACAAAGCCAGGAAAATGAGTTTCCTGCTCCCAGACCCGAGTGAATAATTTGGGACCGAAATTCTTAATCTGTGAAGATGCTTTTCTCCCTGCTCCCAGGAGATGCATGATGAGATCATGACTTTCTAAACCCTCATCACTGTTCCAAGATATTCCACACCGCTTTTGGCTCCCTGGGCCAGTTGCGGCTCTTTGCAGTGCCAGCCTGGCTGAGCTCAGGTGGAGGAGATGCAATTTCTGTTTCCCAGCTGGCTGCAGGGGGTCGTTTGGTTCCTTCCAAACGTTTGGTTCCTTCTGGCGTCATGTGCAACTCCTGGAAACTTGGAGAGATGCTCTCGTTTTCATGTCATCAGAACTCGCAGCCCCTTCTTTAAGGGGGAGCCCTGATTAATTAAGAGAAACTTATGATGATTTTTAAAAGTGACCAGCTGCTTCAAAACTGATTGTGCTTAAACAGTGTCTTGTTTCCTTCCCTCAGGGACCCTTCCTCAGGTGATTCACAGTCCTACATCCTGGTTCCTACCCACCTTGGGCCCTTTTGGCAAGAGCAGGTCAGAACCACCTCCGCACAGCGAGGAAGCCAGAGCAGTGAAGATTGCCCTTAATCCCCTCTTAGTGCTGAGAACTCCTTCTTGCCTCTCATTAAACGCTTTGCTGATTATTAATGGACTTTTATTTGAGAGAGAGAAAAAAAGCAACCCCACACTTTACAGCTTTGGGCTGATTCCGCCCTGGCTTTTCATTGTCAACACAGCGGCTGCTGGCACGAGGAGGAGGAAACCACCTGCCTGCCCCTTCTGTTGGCTTCGCTGTCGGAGCTGCAGGATGGGATGGGATGGGATGGGGATAAGGAGAGGGATGAAGGTTTGTCTTCATCCCTGTGCAGGTGCAGCTGCTAATTGAGGGTGGTGGGGTGAGCAAAGGGGGTGCCCGAGACACCAGGATGTCTTGCCTGGCACCTCAAGGGTCAGGGAGGTACCCAAGCCACAGGGACATTGCTAGGAGGTGCTCAGAGCTCCCTCTCCTTGCTGGTGTGTCTCTCTCTTTTGAAGCCATTCTCAATTTGCACCTTCTGCCATGAGCTCCTGTGGTGGGGCTGAGGTGAGATATCACACCCTTGGAGGTCACCTCTGCCAGCCGAATCCTGTGGTCAGGCATAAGGTTTGGATTTAGAGCCTATTCCTGGATTTATCTCCACAGCCAAGGGACCCAGCCTGCCTGCAAATCTGCTCCTGAATCCCACTGTCCTGGAAACTCCGGGCACTTGGAAGTGCCTGGGTTGAAGTGCAGTCGCTTCCTACATGGACAAGGCTACGCTGTGGTCGTGGCATTTTCCAATTCCTCTCCCACAAGCAGCTCCTTCCCTGCTGTGAAAGGCTCAGCTGCTCTGAGCCCCTCGGACATGGTCCGGTGAGCAGAGTGACTGTGAGGCTCTGAATGGCTCATTCAGTGCTATCCACCTGCGAGCTGCGTGCCCTTTCCTGCGGGAAGCAGTCAATGTCAGCCTTAAATCCTTTGTTCCTGCACCACAACCTTGCCTGTGGATGCAGGAAGTGAGAGGACACAACCTGCAAGGGGAAGGAGCACCTAGCGAGGTCCAGTGTGATGTTCTCTGTGAGGCACGGGTACAAAAAGCCCCTCTATTGCTGCTTTCTTGAGCCTGCCTTTGCTCTCCCAGCATGGCTCCCTTCCCTGGATGTAATTGCTTGTCAGCTTGATGGGGTCTGTGGGAAGGGCTGGCGCTGCTCAGCTTCCCTGGGTGTTTTAATGAGGGGAGTGGGAGGGAGCAGAGCCCACCACTGCCACCCCGCGCCCCGCAGCATGGGAAATGGGGCCATTTGCTAAGCTCAGAGAATTTCAAAGAGCAGAAAAACCAACCAGTGGTTCCTCGGTCTGGGAAGGGGACAATTATTTCCTGCTGACCGCCCACTCCCCTCATTAAAACACTCCCACCCCCCCAGCCCCACTGCTGATTCCTCAGGCAGCGGATGCCCAAATGCGCGGGTGGAAATGCTGTCAGGGAGGATGGAGCCCTTTCAGGGAGCAGGGAGATGCTCGCTGTGTCCAGCCCAGCTGTCAGGAATTCCTTGGGGCAGGAGGAAGGGGGATTTCTGCTTTGGAGAAATGTCCCATGCTGCCAAACCTCCACAGCTGGGCAGGGTTCGTTCAGGTCTCACCAAAGCCATAACTTGTGTCTCCACACTGCCAGCCCAGAGCAGAGTCATTGCCCTGGCACATTTTATCCCTGTCCGGGCAGGACTGGGTACCACGGTCTCTCCTATCCCTTCTCAGCCCACACCTATGTCATTTTAGAGAAATAAGAGAAATCAGTCAGAGGCAGCGAGGGAATTTCCCAACCTCTCCCAGACCTCTCCTGGGAGTTTGCCGGCTGGTCCTGACCCAGCTCTGCTTGTGGATCCAACACTCTGCAACTTTACTGCAGCTTCGCTGCTCAATACATTCCTGCCTTTAACTGAATCATACTGGAATCAAGCCTTAATTTGACCTCTGGGTCCTATATAAACCGGGGGGGGGTTGGTTATTTAACAATAGATGCCAAAAGGATGAGGCCACATTCAGACCCAGCACACGGACACTGCTCCGTGAAGGCTGTGTTTGGATCCTGCCGTGGGTAAGGTGTGAGTGCATGCCTCCCTGGGAGGGATCTCCTTTTTCCACAGGTATGTTCCCAGCAGGATATGATGCTTGGAGAAAGATGGCACAACCTCAGCTGCTCTGCACAGCAACATCCCTGCTGAGAGGCTGACACCGGGGTTGGAAACCTCCGTGTTTCAATTAAATCTCTCCTACGCTGAATGCAGAAATCAATAAAGTGCTTATGCCATCCGTCAGCTGGCCAGGAATCTCCATGGCCTCGCTGAGATGGGAAGGAGCTGGAGTGGGTCAGTTTGCCATCTCCACATAGCTGCCAGACCCATCGCTGCTTCCTTGGGCGTGCTGAGCCCTTTGCCTGCTTCTGGTTGTGATCCTGCCAGGCGCTGGCTGAGCTCGGTTCCCCTGGCTCAGAGGAGGAGGAGGAGGAGGTGAGTGTGCCAGGCAAGATGCCAGTTGGGAAAGAGCATCCACAGCCTGGTTGTCATCTTTGCTTTGCTACCGTTCCCCCCCTGCAGCTGGTGGGGCTGCCTGGGGAGGAGGTGAGGATGGAGACCCACCTCAGCAGAGGAAGAGGAACCTGGCTTGCAGAGTGGCTCAGGGTGTGAGAGCACACAGGAGAGACCCAAAAGCACTGAGTTGCTTTGAAGCTGAGCAGTGACCAGAATCCAGCCAAGTGGTTTTGGCCCCTTTCTGGGCAGCAGAAGTGACTCTTGGTGACTCTCCAGTGACTCTTAGCTTGCCCACCTTGGTGGCCTTGTGGCCACATCACTGGGTAGAACTGGGGACACAGAGCTGGTGGTGATGCTGCTGCTACCTCTGCGTGACCTTGGGAAAATCACTCCCTACCCTCATTCCCTTTTCCCTCCCTGAAAAACAGGGACAGCACAAGTTCTCCTCATCACCGGGGTGCAAGGAGAGCACGTCCCAACCCTTGGCGAAGGAGACCATGGGAAGAGGGGGCGGTGGAGGGCAGCGTGGCACAGCACCAAGGTCACAGAGCTCCATCAGAGCCCAGCACCGAGTCTCCTGCCTCCCCACCACACGCCAGGCAGGCCCTGATTGCTGAGCTGCCTGGCTCCTTATGGGACACGGACACCTCACGCTGCCTGTGGAGCAGGAGAAGGCTACGGGCAGGGACACAACTCCATGTTTACTCACAGGCACGGACTGGGGTGATTCAAGGATAAGGAGGAGCAGGGGAAGTGGCCCAGTTTACAGAAAATCGGGAGGGCTGTTACGACTGCAGACGCCTCCGTGGTGCCACGGTGTTTTCCCCATCACTTCCTCCTTTTGGGAATATTTCATTCATCTCCCCCCACCCTGGGTCTGAAACGGCAACTCCAGAGTGCCAATGCCTGGCCGAGGCTGCGTGTGTCGGAGCCGGAGTCACTCGGGGGATGCTGCAGCCAGGACAGGGGTGAATGCAACTCCAGCAACTCCCGGGGCTGGCTTGGGCGCAGGAATTTCCACTCCCCGGAGCTCTGCATCCCTGCCAGGCACCCCCAGCCTCCTGGAATGTCAGATATCCCGGCAATCAGCGTTTTGCAAATCGAAGCAGCTGTTCCACCAACATCTTGCAGCCAGGGAGGGGAGACAGCCCTCAGCTGACCACGCAGAACTTGGGGGGGGGAACCCACTGGGTCTGGGGTGGCACCGCAGGGTGCTGGGATGAAGGTTCAGCAGGACCTGAGCACGTCTTGGTCACTCCAAAATCAGAGCTGGCTCATGGGGACCTCTCCGTGGGGCACAGCACACCCTGGCCACACCACACCAGGCCCCTCTGAGCTGAGAGACTCCCCTGGAGCAGGGAATATCTGGAGAGAGCAGAGGTCCCCATGGTTGGGGAGGNTGGTGTGGCCAGGGTGTGCTGTGTCCCACGGAGAGGTGGCTCCTGGCAGCACCCAGCTGGGCCTCGACAGCCTGGGGCGAGCAGGGGTCGGGGAGGGGGTGGCCAAGGCCAAGGTGCCGTGGTGTTGGTGGAACAGACCCGGTTTTGCCCCTTCTGCCCCAGTTCAGCCCCGTGCCCGGCACTGGGTGAGGTCTGGTCTCTCCCCAAGCCCCTGTTTTCACACCAAATCTCTCCCAGCCGCCTTCCCCCGGGACGGCCCGCGCCGGGCACCGTGGGGACGAGAGCTCGGGGCCTCCCGATCCCGGGGCTCCCCGGGGGCTGCGTCCCAGATCCCCCGAACCAAAGTCCCGGCGGGCGATGCCCCCGAACTCCGACCCCTCGGCTCAGCCCTGCCCGGCCGCGCTTCCCCCGCTGCTCCCACCCGCGCTCACCGGGGGCGTCCCCGGCCGGAGCCCCCTCCCCGCCCCGGGCAGCCCCTCCCGGGGCCCGCTCGGCCC
>VZRW01006094.1:62449-85093 GCA_013398125.1 Aegotheles bennettii | reverse complement strand
CCCCGCGCTGGCTGCCATTCCTGGGCCGTGGAGTCACGGGAGGCACCGGGCAGGGCCCTGCGGGTCCGCACCCGGCCAGGGGGGGGCCGAGGCCCCGGGTTTATTGCCCAGCGGGACGCGGGTGCCCGCTGCCGAGCAGCCAGCGGTGTGAGTGCGAGTCCCAGCGGCGCCCTGCCCGGCTCACCGAGCCACGCTGTGCTGCTGGGAGCCCGTCCGGTGTCACGGTGTGTGACACCCCGGGGGTTGGGACAAGGCAACCCCTGCAGTGTGTGACACCCCGGGGAGTTGGGGCTGGGAACAAGGCAACCCCTGCAGTGTGTGACACCCCGGGGAGTTGGGGCTGGGAACAAGGCAACCCCTGCAGTGTGTGACACCCCGGGGAGATGGGACAAGGCAACCCCTGCAGTGTGTGATACCCCGGGGAGTTGGGGCTGGGGACAAGGCAACCCCTGCAGTGTGTGACACCCCGCAGGTTTCTGGCCGGTACCTCCCTGTCTTCTATTTTCACCCTCTTGTTTTAACTTGGTTGTGCAATGTTGGCACATTCCTTGCTTCAGAGGCAGCCCCAGACCTCGGGGTGAGCCCTGATGGGCTCAGCTGCATTGCTGTGCTTTAAAATAACTACTTGTGTTTTACCCATAACGATACCGCTATCTTAAAATAGCATGACGTGTCGCTTCTTTTGAGTCGTCTGGTAGAGGATTCAGGAAGGGAGCTGCAGAATTCCCACGAATTCCATGTGAATGTCCTGCCTGGCTTTGGGCACTCTGAGCCACTGTGGCTGCCTCTGCGAACTCCAAAGGGTATCACCAAAACACACCCCTCCTGCACCTCTCTGTGCTGCTGCGGTCGGTCGTGCTCTCTGCCTCAGCTGCTCCTCAGGTGCATTTGAAGACAGGTGCAGTGGCAGTTTGATAGTTGAGTTTTCAGTGTGTTCCTGCTGGATTTGTTCATTTGTACATAAACAGGGCAGGTGGCACAAGCAGAGTAGCTGCAGCACGTGTTGGCTTATGTCTGTGTGAACCAGGTTCAGATAATTAGCTAATAATCAAGTCATGTTCGTGTGAGATTAGGTAATTAATGTTTTTTGGGTTGTTTTTTTAAAAATCTAATATTAAAATTTAAATACCCTGATTTGTTCTCATTGATTCTGGCCAATCCAGATTTTTATCCTCCAGGAAGAGTCTTCAGCACTGATTGCTGAGTTGCCAGTCTCAACAATGACTCTTCATTCCATCTGCCTTCATTTTAGGAATCAGTTACTCCATGACCTGAATTCAGTAAACTGAATTTGCACACAGGATACTTGTGCATCGTACAGTCCTGGCCTGACACCTTTCAGGTGAGCAGTGCAGTTCATGACTGGTATGTGCTAGAATCAGTCTGGTGCAGGACAGTCTGTGACTAACTGCATCATCTCATCTTGATGCTCTTGTGCCTCTGCATTGGAAAGACACCTGGCCCTCAAAGCGAAAGGCAAACTCCATTACCTCAGAGATCCTACAGTTACTCTCAACTGCCTACAGTTACTGTCAACCACCCTGTTTGGAGAGAGCCCAAAACAGCAGCAGTTGAGTTGGTTTTGGTAGTGCGGATTGCACAGTATGAGAGAAAAGAGGAAGGTAGGTGTAATGCTCCTGAGAGCTGTTATGAAGTGAGCATGTACTTACACAGTATTTGGTTATAAAATCCCTGTTTTCTCTTCCCCAGACCCTTAAGCCTTTTAATTGGGTCAGTGGGGGAGAAGCTGGGCTGCTGATCACCTCTCATGCACAGATGGAGAGGGCGATACCACAGGGTGTGTTGTAGCAGCCCTATTCTGGAGCTGCTTCTGGACATTGCAGAGCTCCCCTCTCCTGCTCTGTAGATGGCTGGCCGCTGCCCTTTGCCCTCTCCTTCCAAAATGGGCTGACACTTACACTTCAGTGTCATTGGAGGCTCAGAGACAGGGCAGAAATCTTAGTTCAAGGAGATGGAGTGTCTTTCTGGCTTTATTGTTCCAGTTGGGATGAAAAAGTGATGGATTGCACATAAGCTCTGCACCTGGTATCCCTTGCTGACTATAAATCAAAGAAATGCAGCTCAAAAGCAAACTGTAAAGTCTGGACTGAGTTTGTCATTTAAATGTCAATTCAAAGAAATACTGGTTTCTGAGCTATTGGTGAAGATGACCAGTTGTCAAATTCATTCTGCTTTTATGCCCTGTAAATGCAGAGCTGCAAATCACAGTTACATAGTCTGGTTTGAAACCGCTTTCCATTTCCCTTTCCCCCGCCCCTGAATCATTAGCTAATTTTAAAGAGAAGTAGCTTATTATTTAAATTTCATTTTCTAATGAATCCAACTCATCCTTCTTAAGCCAAGTCTGATACAAAACCAAACTCAGTCTAATCCTTAAATCATTAAATGAAGTCATTGACTTTTCTGTCTGCGAGTGTCAGATGGCAGCAGATTACTGAAGTACTTAACCTGAGCATTATCCATAGACTGCAGACTGCAGACTCTTCTTCCAAGACATAGTTATGAAGTGCTTTAATACAGCGCATGTACCAATTTGTAGATTCTCAGTGTTCACTCCTGCTGGCAGAGGAGCAGTTATAACCTGCTCTTGGGAACAGATCTTGTGAAAAATACATTTTTGATTTAATGATGAAATTAAGTGGCAGACTTTCAAAACGACCAGGAATGTATTGGGGTCATTCAGGTTGTGACAAGAGCTGATCTGTCTGTGATGCTTCTGAGAACCTTCGGCTTTTCTGAGTATGCAGATAGATTCTTAACTCCTTGTGAGAACCTGACCCGGGATGTGGGAACAGCACTCTGGAAAATGTTGCCATGTATTTTACTGTCAATGAAAAAATAATGTAGTTTTCAGGCTCCAAGAGATTTCTGTCTGCTGGTCGGATGCCAGAGCGCTGGGGACTGAGCTGTGGGTCTCCAGGCTGTGTGTCCTGGGCATCTAAGCTCAGGAAAAAGAGGAGAGCTCCTCAGCTTGGGGGTAGGAGCAGTGCACATCCCCTGAAAGCCGGCACAGAGCACCAGCTGCTGCAGGAATCACCAGTGGGGTACAAGTTTCCTAGTCCAAAGCTGTCCCCTGTTACAAAAGCTCTCTGCTTGGTCAGGGTTGTCTCTTCCTAACAACCCATGGGTCACCAGCGTAGTGCGGGCACTAGGAGGGCTGTCTGACTGGGAGAGATCACTTAAGGAGTTGGTGTGGCTGTTCTGAGAGTATGCAAGTTGGATAAGACTGCAGATCAACGTTATTGGTAGCTTGTAAAGGTACTGAGCCAAACTTGGTGATATTAATATATATATCTTTGCATGTAGCTGATTTGACCAGTGCACTTTTCTGTCCATCTGGCAGCATAGAGGTCGCCCTGTGTGTACATGAAAATAAAAAACTCAGCTTCCGTGGATGGGAAAGATATCAATGAATACCTGAATTGACATTTTACACTTAGCAATAAATACAAGTGAGGCAGCTAGAAGCAGCAAAGAATGTTAAAAACAAGTATCATATGCTTGGGGATAGGATGGAATGGAATGGAACAGTATATTGTATTTCAGTTGGAAGGGATCATCCGGTCCAATTACCTGATCGTGTCAAGGCTGACCGAAAGTTAAAGCATATTATTACGGGCATTGTCCAAATGCCTCTTAATCACTGAGAGGCTTGGGGCATTGACCACCTCTCTAGGAAGCCTGTTCCAGTGTTTAACAAACTTCTTGGTAAAGAAAAGCTTCCTAATGTTCAGTCTGAACCTCACCTGATGCAGCTTTGAACCATTCCCATGCGGGATAATACAGATAATATTCAACTATCTATGTACTTAGAGTGTTTCCTGAAAACATGGGGAGGAGCTAACAACATCAAGCAGTTGCTTCAGCTTCCTTGTTTACATTCTGCTTCAGGCTCTGTTTGGTTCACTGTATTCTCCCCATGGGATATCTCCATTGCAAATTAACTGAATTTGTAATGAGAAAGTACTACGTTTCCAATATTAAGTGGATAAAACCCCAAAATGTTTCCTCTAACAGTAAAAATCCACTATGCTTGTCTGTGGATTTTGAACATCTGCCACTTGGGAAGCTGATTGATGATGTTGTGTTTCCAGAGGAAAGAGGTGGTGTGTTTTGGCAAGACTCCTGTGGCCTGCCATTGAGATTTTTGTTTTTAGTATAGAAGAAGAGGAGGGTTAGCGGCTTTGGAGGTCTCTGTAACTTCACACTCCTAACGTGAAAACTAATGAAATGGTAGAATGAAGGTATAAAACGTAGGCCCAGAGTGACTTAAAATATAGGAGAGATGGCTGTGCAGTTGGAGCCTGCAATAAATGGTCAAAGATAGAATGGAAAAGTCTATCCTTATTAAAGGTGGTGTGTGCAATGTATTTATTTAGACACTCAGAATCAGAAGAGCTATGGCTGCTTTGAATGAGAAACGTGTCTTCAGGAAATCATTTTTTAATTTAAACTTAATTTTGAGGAGGTGGAATTCGTTCTTGTGGAACTGGATTATGCCTTGATTGTAATATTTCCCTCTCCTACATCATCTTTTCTTTCTCAGATTCACAAATAGCATTTTTGTCCTGGTTGTTAGTGGCAATTTCTGGACACGTACGAGTGAATCAGAAATGCTGTGGTTGGGAGTTCTGCACTCATTAGGAGAAGGTGCTGAAGTGACACAAGGCTAATTGGCCATATTTAAGCAAGCTCAAAGTTTTTTCAGAAACAGCATGGTGGTGGGTTTGTACCTCAACCTCACTGCTGAATCACGGCATCATGTACCTTTCTGCAGCCTGTGTAAGCTGTACCGTGCACTCTCTGCAGAAGTCAGGTTGCACACTTGCCCCACATCACACGCACATTGTCTGGGGACCACTGCTGTCGGGAATTAATCCTGAACCACAACCCAGTGCATTTAAGTACTGACATCCTGAGGGGAACAAATGAACATGGGCTTATCTTTGCCATTTTTCTGCATCTCCAAAAGGTGTGATGATAGGCTGGGAAATGCACAGCTTGCTTTGCCTTTTGTCTCGGGCTACCCTGATACATGGCAGAGCCTGTGGCTAGTGGCTGGGAGAGGTGATGGGAAGGCTGCTGCCCAAGAGCAGAGGAAGCTGTTGGGTGGAGCAATGGAAAAAAGATGCTGAGATCCTTCATCATAGTTCTTACCTTAAGCAGTCACTGTCTGGTCCTAACTCAGCCACTGCTGAGATCTGCTTTGTGAAGGGCTTTGGACACCCTGAATAGCATGTTGTTCACTAGACAAAAAGGGAAGGGTGGCCGCTCAAGTGCTTCGTCCCTGCTCCTGTGCTCATTCCAACCTCACGAAACCTGACACAACACCCCGAGGTTCACACGTGGTGTAGGGAGGACTGTTAGGGGGAAGAAACAGTGCTGTGGAGACTGGAGGCAGAGAAGATGGCAAATTACAAAATTTTGGTGGTTTTAAGGACACCCAAAAGAATTGTCAGAAATGTTGGCTGGGGCAGATTTCCAGCAGACATACAGGTGCTCACTGTGGCTGTTCACTGGTAGAAGCATAAGGTACCCAGGCTCTGCTGGGAGGTTCACCCTCACCTAACAGCTCTCCCTCTTTGACCAAGTTGTGGTCCTGGCTGTGTTTGCATCTTGCCACTTAGCAAAGGGGTCCCGAGGCAGCAGTGAGTTCCTGTGAAATGGTGCAGTCACTGCTGTGTAATTATTACATCGAAAACTGTGAAGTATTTGCCCTACTCCGTGACTTGACTTGTGGTGCTGGCTGGTCACACCTGCAGCTGGCAAGTTTTTAAGCCAATGCGTGGTATCTTGCTTTACAGCAGTACACGTGAAATGCCCTCGGGGCAAAACCTACTGCTAACCTTGCAGATTGTGTCCCCTACCCTTGTGCACACCTTCTCCTGCCCCTGGCTGCGTGTTGTTTGCTCCCCTTGCATCTCAGTACAGCCTGTCCTTCAACCCTGTAGGAACCCAGCCACTAGCAGCTTTCAGGTCCTGGAGCACTGAAAGGAGCTGATTTCTTTTTTTAGCACCAAAACTTAAAGAGGCTTTCACTTAAAGCTAGTGATAAGTAGTAGCGAGAGGCGTTTTTGGTTTTGCTTGTGTGGGCCCCCACTCTGTCATTTTAAAGCAGATAATACACCAACATTTATAGTTAGTAGTTTCTGCCAGGTATCTCTGATTGCAAATAGCTTGTAAATACATTCCTTCCAGTTCACCAAGTAGCATGTGAAATTACTCTCTTTCTGATTACTGATCTCAGTTCAGGTACAGTGGGAAAGCATGTTGTAGTAATTCCAATTACAACTTTTTTCTTCGGATCTAAACGGGATCTTTATTTGTCACACTTCACTTCAGATCTGACCTCTGTGTCTCTGCTGGGTCATTTTCTGGGTTTATGACGCACTTCGCATTCCTACAGAGCCCTTCACTGGGTGATCTTAAAGTCTTTATAAGCTTTAATTAACTGAAGTGCTATGTCTCCCCTGTGAGGTCAGTAAATATTCTTAATTGCTTTCTGCAGAAAGAGGGAAATGTGGCAGAGAAATTTTAAAGGAATTCATCAGTGCTGGGCAAAAAGCTAAGGAGGAGGCAGGAGCAGAGGCGGTGATTCCTGAACCCCTTTGGTGTGCACCATTTCTCCTTATTACATAAGCAGGCACAGGAAAGATGTAACCTAGCATAGTGAGGCAAGATGTGGGTCAGGTTTCCTTTGTCAGTACATCTCCTGCTTTTTGACCTGTAAGTTGCTGGAAGCAACAAAAGCCTATGGATGAGGGAGTCTTCAGAACTGGTTGAAAAAGAAACAAGCAAACCCTGAAAGCCTCATTCCCCCCCAAAGAGCTATTTTTAGGAATCTAAAGCAAAGAAGAATACCCTGGGGGGTCTGTATGCAAAGTTTCTGTCTGGCTGCCTTTGGATAGCTTAAGTTCTAATGCACTTGTCAGGCTGTCTCCATTTGCACCTGATGAAAAGCAGGGACAGACCATAGCTGCTACATGGTGCCACACAGGGATGGGATGGGACGGGACGGACCCTTCTTTGAAGCTGCTGGGGCAAAGCCTATTAAGTGGAGGTTTTGTGAAGAGGCAACATGCAGTGTTAAGGTGTCTCTCATTCATATTTTGATCACAGGATGATGTTGAATCTGTTCTGGTCAAAAGAGAAAAAATATTTCAACTGTGTTGTTGCTAACTGCTTTATCAGAAAAATGGCAGTGCATAGAGCATGAGCAGAAGGTACCGTATTTATTGATAACAATATGTGATACTGAGTTTTAAAGACCACCAAGGAAGGAGGCTTAACAGAGCATCATTGTTGTCCTTCCACAGCTGTGAAAATCAGTTAGTTGTGTCTGTCACTTCCACCACGCTCCATCCCACGTGGAAATTCTTTTTTACCCTCGGGTACCTGGTTGTTTGCTTTTGCTGAAGGTAGAATGACTCTAATGACAGCGTTGGAAGGACTTTGACGCTTTATTCTGCATTTGAATGTTCTGAATGCAGGATGTAGTCTCCTGATTCAGGGACAAGAGGGGACAACACAAGCTGCTCCTTGTTGAGGGAAAAGGGAAAAAAGTGCCCGCACTGGTGTGAGAGGTGCTGCACAGTGTAAGTGCCGTGGGAAGGCAGTTCTTGCTGCTGGTGCTCTGAAACACTTCACTGGGAGCTAAAGCACTGGCATTGTATAAAGCAGGCTCTTGACTGTGAAAGTTGCAAAGAAGCAGAGAGCAGCTGGGGCAAGCAAGGCAAAACCTTCATTTACTGAAGTCCTTGGTAGTGGTTGTACCATTTTCTTTTACCCAGCACATGATCAGTCAATATAATAGTAAGTGCGGTCATGCAACAACAAAACTGGGTGAGCTGATTTAGCTGAAATGAGAATCGATGAGGAGTTAACTCTAGATTATTATTGCTTTGACGTTTGCAGCTCTCATATTTTCTTCCTTTCTTACTCTTCCTAGAAAATAAACCCTATAATGACGCTAGAAGGAAGGTGTAGGCACAAGTGATTTTTATTTCAGCTCAACAGATCAGTAATAAAAGCACGTCCCTTTCGTGAGAGCAGAGCTGCTCCCCCCTTACAAGAAAGCCTCATTAATGTAGGGAAGGCTGGAGACATGATAGCAACAGATTCCCCGTGGCTTTGAACACTGCTGCCACAGGATTGTTGTTCAGTTTTGAAACAGCAGTTACCATTTCTAAATTGCTTTGAGTTCTTGCCTTGAGACTTTAATTGGGGAGTTGATACAAAATTGGCTGATAGATAAGAATTGTGGTAGATTGTGGGGTGAGTTAAGACAATATAAACTAAAACAAGAGCAGGTGATGGTAATACTAATTTAAAAACAGGCAAAAATAGCATCAAAATGAAGAGGGGCAGACCCACAAGCTGGTATGTAAGCACTGGGAACATTCTGTTAGCAAACAGACCAACCCAGTCAGCCATCCAAACTGAAGGGAAGCTTGAGAGTGGAGTGTGTTGCCTAAAGCATGGAAAGATACTGCAAGGTGAAGCTTTCAGCCTCTCAATTCACAGGCACTAGCACAGGACGTAGGCTTGGTAGGTGTTGTTCGGTATAACAAAGTGGCATTGTTATTTTGCACTAAGGATGCTTTGCCTTATCTTACGAGTGGAAATGGCTTTAAATTGCAGCAGGGGAGATTCAGATTGGATGTTAGGAAAAATTTCTTCACTGTAAGGGTGATTAGGTATTGGAATAGGTTGTCCAGGGAGATGGTGGAGTCACCGTCCCTGGAGGTGTTCAAGAGGCTCTGGATGTGGCACTGGGTGATGTGGGTTAGTGGTGATGTGGGTAGGCAGGTGGACTGGATGATCTTGAAGGTCTCTTCCAACCTCGATGATTCTGTGATCTTCTGTGGTTATTGCTGTTAAATTTGGAATTTAGTCATTTACTCATTTAGTTGGTTGTAAGATTGTGCATCTGTAATTACCTGGTGATTTGTGTATCTAAAAGATTGGTTTGCAACATGTTCCAGGGATGCATTGGTGTGTGTGTGTTGGATACTCAGTATTTCCAGATAAGTGTGCAGCTGTGGTTCATTGTTTAAAATTATCACCTCACAACAGCAGGCAGCAGTCCTGTATTAACAAACCCTTGAAGAAGACCTTGCTGCAACCTAGAAACACTGAATAAACACCCTGTTGGTGGTAGGTACCTGGGCATTTTCCGTACTGAGATCCAAGCACTGCAAAAACATGACAGGCATGTTCTTTCCCTGTAATCTGTAGGATTGATGTCACTTGTCATCATTGCAAAGATCACTGTCCATCCCTTCTGTTACATGCTCCTTTGGCTTTTGTAGCTATTTTATCTGCTTCAGCTCACTGATGTATTGGATCAGTATTCTGGCTAATTCTGAGTGCATTGTATGCATTCAGAGCAGCCAAAATATTCTCCTAATGCAGCTGAAACCGTGCTTTGATCTGAACTGTGTGACTACACTGAAAGAATCCCCGTAGATGAATTTTTGCACTTGGTATCTGGAGAACAAGGTGGCTGTGTGCTCAGATAGTATAAAAGAAGTAAGTTAGTGTATCTGGACCTGTATAATACTGTGGATCTAAGTAGCCCACCCGCTTCCTCTTCACACACACACACACACACCCCTGCAGGCCACTTTTGCATCTGGCAAATCAAAACTGCATTTTCTAATGCAGGTTTTTTAAAAGCCTTAAATAGCAGCCCCAAAGGAGGGCTTGTTCTCTGGTGGTTGGCAGCCAGCTGACTTGAAGGCAGCCCCATCTCGCTCCACTTGCTGACTTGAGGTCACAGGGCTGCACGGAGCAGCTTCACGCTGCTACAGGCATGACAGGAATTAACAAGAAATGGCTCTTCCATGTAGAAACCGCTGTGGCAGCGCAATCTTTGTCCGGGCTGTTTAGGCAGCAGACTGAGCTGCCCTAATGGGAATAAAACATACATTGGACCAGTGGTGGAGAGCTGCGGGGATCCAGCCTGTTAACAGCTGAAGGTGGGGCTGTGCCGAGCCAAACCAGCGTTATCTTGCTCTCCTGGAAAACTGGAAAAGAGGTTGGGAGTTGGAAGGAGCAGCAGCAGTAACGAGCAGAGGTACTCCATGTGCTCTTCGGTTTTGTACTGGGCAAGTAAAAGGAGCCAGCAGTGGTTAGAGGGACATTGTGTTTGTGGTGAAGTGGACAAGTCCCTTTTCCAAAATATTATACTGAAAGCTGCGAGTTGTCCCAGGGTAAATACAATCAGATGGAGTTTGTTGCATTTCTGGTTGAATGTGTTTGCCAACACTGTGGTCTGTAATCATATGAAGACATTTACATCAGTGCAGCACACGCTGGAATCTGTTTGCAAAAGCCTGCATCTGCTGAAACCTTCTGTAAAGTGGAAATTTCAACTTCTGTCAGTTCCTCAGAATGAGCACGTTGGAGCTGTGGATACAATGCATCTCCAGCTGGAGGGCAGAGCAGTGCTTCCCGATTAGAGATTTCCTTTGTGTCCGTACTGGAAAAGCCTGTGTATATGTCAGCATGCGCTGAGAATAGTTCCCAACACTCTTGACAGAAGAGAAGTCTTATTTAGGAGTTTTACTCCTTATTTAGGAGTTCTGCAGTTTTTAGATAAGAGAAATACAAATTGTTTTTCTTTCTGGGAGAGAATTGTTTCAGTAAATCCTAAAACAAGGCAGGATTATTTGTGGGTGTATTTTTTTCCTTTTTTGCAATAAAAAATGAATCACAAGACTAAGGATAAAACCTCTGGTACTTCTCAAAATAAGTCCAGAATTAGGACAAATGAAGAATGTGTTAAATCTGTGCTGCAGCTGTGCCAGCTGTATAATGGTAGCTGTTACACACCGTAGTGGCATAGAACTGTGGTAGTTTGGAAAGTTGTCAGCAAACAGCAACATTAAGGTAACTCTCACACTTCAGATAGAATAGCAGCTTCTCGTGTCAGAGACTTCCTAAAAACGACTACTTTCTTTTTAGCATAAGCTTACTATGAGGGAGATTCTAATGCAGCAGAAATAGAGATGCTCAGATTTAAAATGAATGAGATGAGAAAGAATTATATGGTAAAGTGTTGTTCTGGTAAATATGCAGGGGAAATAACATACTAAAATATGTAAGTACTCGAGGGTATTCCGAAATACAGCTCTGAGGAAGAAGCTAGCAATGTAATTCAAGGAAGAAGTTTGGATTTATTGTGAATGTCTCTCAGAGGATGACCTGTGAAATATTGGAAGGTTTATTTGTGGCACCTGTTCCTTACAGTGCAACATTTCAGCTGTCAGCTGTTTTATCTGAATAGAGCAGTTGATGAGATGGGAGCTGTTGGAGAGGAAGCATGGGAGAATAACTGGGAAGGAATGGCTGCATCTGTATCACCTCTGTACCCTGCTCTGCCAAAGGCCAGGAGAGGCCACTTGCCTTGGGTGCAGGAGTTGCCCAAAAGCAGAGCTCCTGAGGGGAGGCTGGGGATGAGCAGCAAGTGACAGGCTACTTTGCAGGTATTTTGTGTCATTTCAGTAAAATTTGCAAGCTGCCGGCAGGATGAAATTAGAGGGTAGTACTCATTTAGTTGTTGGTGGTAACTTTTTAGAGCTGGATATAAAAGACGTCTTACTCTGGTCAAATTCCTTAATTTTTTCCCCTCCTGATTTTCAGTCTTCCTTCTGCTGCCTTTGATATTGAACTGCATGTAAGCTTTTTTTTTTCTATCCTCTTTGCTGCCACTGAGTTGGAAGGAGCTGGCTCCTCCTGTCTCTTCAGCCAACTGTGCTTATAAAGGACTTTGTTTTTAACCCAGATGCTGAGGAAAGCAGTTTTGCTCATGGGTCAGCTCCCTTGACACACTAGTTTGCTGGAACTTGCCTGGGTAACTCCTTTGGTATCTCATGCTTGAGCTGTATCTCGTTTGCAGGGGCTGGGCTCCTATTGCCACATGCAGAGAAAAGGCAGTAGCATCTCACACTTGCCCCCTCCTTAGGACTGTTGCCGCATCTGCACTGAAGTTACACAGAGTGTGAACTCTAAAATGGGATCTGGGTTGGCTGAGGCCAGTCCTCCTGAAGAAGCAGTGTCCCAAGGTGCATAAAAGCCATGCAAGCAAGACTAACCTGAATGCCCTTCTTGCTGTTAGCACAGGTTTGTGCTCTTTGTTATTAGTGTAATATAATTTAGCAAGGTTTAGCTCACCAGTTCTGCTGGGAGCTAGAGGGATTTCCCCCAACATAATTGTGTCTTAGGCTACATAAAGGATGTGGTCTAAAAAATTTCAGTAACTATGGTGAAGCTCAGCTTAAACACATGTGGTATAGAGGGCAACAAATGTCCTGCTTTGCTCTAGTGTTGCTCACAAAAATGTGCTTCCCTCCCCATTTATTAGGCTTTTCAATAACCCATATGTCCACCAGATCTGTTTGTTAAAGGCTTAGAAATATTAATGGCTCATTTTTGTCATAGCTTTGTGGCACAATACAGGGAACATATGGGATGCCTGGGACAAACAAGGTCCTTTAACAGTACCTGCACATTGTACTTTCCTGCCTGTTTCCCAGCAGCTGGAGGTTTGTATTCCTTAGTTCATGTTGATTTGACTGTGAGCTAAGGCTCATGCTCAGAAACTTGCTGTTCAGTGTGACCTTCCTGGAGAAACGTGAACTTGATGAGCGTCCCTGACCTTTCTGTCCTTGGCCATAAAAATCTGCCCATTGTATGCAGCTGCATGTACGGCAGGTTGGTGTTTGCCTGCTTCAAACACGACAGGGATTAACCTTTTGCTAAAGCAAATTGCAGAAAGCAAAACCTGCCCACCAGTGCAGACTGCCTGTTGCCACTTCTCTGCTTACTGGGGTGTATGTTTGCTCCTGGCCAGGGACTCCATTTGGTTTAATCTGCCTTGCCCCAGTGAAAGGAACATTTTAATGAGGTTCTTGGAGACCTTCTGCACTTTCCCTTGAAATCTAAATTTACCCAGGGATGGAGATTATTTTGGAAGAGCAAGAGCAAGAAAATCATGCCTTTGTTATGAAGATTGAGAAAGCAGCCTGGTGGTTGTGTTAAAATGCCTCTGCCTTTAATTAATATTGACTGAGACTGCTCAGAAGAGAATGGCTGTATTATGTGCTGTGGCTGAAGGGATCTTGAAATACAGGCAGGAGTTATCAGGCAGGTTTCAGTCAGGGCTGTCATCACTGTTGTGTTTCTCTTTGGCTTTTAAATCCTTTCCCTGGTTAAAAGAGCAATTCATAGAACAGCTTTCCTTGTGGAAGCTTGTTTCATAGTCCTAGGATCTGGCTTTCTGTTCTCAGCTGAAGAATTTAGGGAAAAAAGATGGAAGACTGCAAGAATAACGAAGTGTAAATGGGTTGGAAATAAACATTTTGCGGTATGTTAAATGCCATCCACGGGCTAGGACACAGTCTCCCTGTGGTGGAGAGTGAAGGACACATTCCTGAGAAAATCAGGATGAGGTTCCTATGGCAGAACAGGTGGGAGAGAGGGTGAAGAGAAGTGAGGCCAGGAGAAGCTGTTACTGCCCAAACGTGCCTCGGGCAGGCAAGTGCAGACGATGAGCAAGAGCAGAAGGAAAGGGGCCATGATGTGGGGTGCCTGTGTTAGCTCTGGAGGTCAGCTATGAGGGCCAGAATTGAGGGCCTGGGTGCTGCAGAGTTTTGTCTCTGTGGCTGTAGGCCACCTCCAAGAAATGCCCCACAGACAAACAGCAAGGGAATGCTAGCGAGAGACGCTGAAGGACAGTTTTAAGTAAGGGAATGACATTGGTGTTTGCTGAGCTGACAGACTGTAATTTTAGTGCCTTTTTGGTATAACTTTTTAAGCAGGACTGACTCTGCACATGGGGTGTGGAAAGCAGATGTACTTTGTATTTCCTCCAGCCTAAGGAACTCGGGGATAATGATGTTACAGATGGGGCTACGAGGACAACCAACTGCATGTAAGCTGTTGGGAGCGAAACACCTCGGGCAGGGCTGCCCCCCTGAGTACCAAAAGAAAGGTCTTTGCACAGGAATACTGCTCAGTGACAGGAGCCAGGTGAAGGACTGACACTGCTGACTGGCAGGGAGTGAATACATTGCAGTGTGGGTAACATTTCAGAACATATATTGCTTGTTTTCTAACATTTTCCTGAATACAACAATGAAATGTCATGTTTGAGAGGTGTATGCAACTGGGTGCCAACTAGGGGAGAGATGCTACCTCAGAAGTAGTCCAGTATAAGACTTCCAACCAAAAGTCAGCAGTTTGGGATGTCAAGCAGTAGTTTGTGATCATTTGTTTTCAGCCTCAGTGTTAATGCATTTCATTTCAGTTTGGCTTATTGAGTATGCATTGAGATTGAAGCTGTGAGGGCAGGAACATTTGTTTGCATAATAAACAAAAAGATTTTAAATCATCGTTTGGGAACATCGAGAATTCAGATCAGCTTTCATGCTGACAGTTAGCTGCTTGACCCAGCTCAAGAAACTGGGCTGCATTTTATGGGCTTCAGCCCAAGCTGGACCTGCTGGCCCAGGCAGCCAGGTGTTGTTCTCATTCTTGCTGCAGGGATTCTTCTGCTGAACCAAATGTGACAAACACATCTGCCTAGGTGGATCTGTGCAGTGACAGACCAAAGAAATTGCTCCTGCTCTTTGTGCCTTATATTTAATATTATATATTTAACAGCCTATCTTGATGATTTGTTACTAGGATTGCAATATGCCAGCTTGCTTGCAAAATAAGCAAAATGCTGCAGCTGGCAGCCAGATCCCAGGTAATGTGTTGCCATGGTATCAAACTGGACTGGCAATGATCAGTGTGCCCACAGACAAGTTCCCAGTGTGACAGTGAGTGTTTCAGTGTTTACACTCGTTTCACGCTAGTCCATAAGACCAGCATAGTGGAGGAGAGCAGAGAGGAACAGAACGGATTGTGGCTGGATTCAGTGCTTGGTGCTGCAGGGAGCAGACCCTGGGTGCCTGCAGCCATGGAGGTTTGGCCATTGCCTCTGGCCCCACAGCTGCTGCAAGCAGTGTTTTATTTATTCAAGAGCAAATTTCTGAAATTAGAAAGGGAGGAAGAGTATTTTCTGTTAACCAAAGCTTTGGCGCTATGGTAAAAGAGGGCTGGAAAAATTGCTTGTGTTCTTGGTTGACTGAAGCTATACATGAAGTTGACTTGAATTCATCATGTGGGTCAGGTAAAAAAATACGAGTAGATTTTGTTTGATGTCTCAAACAAGCAATGGGTTTGGAGGTGTTTTTCCTTTTGAAAGATTCTTATCTTGATTTTAAAATTATCAAGCTTGCTATTAAAATATGACATAAAATGAACAAAACACTTTTCATACTGGATTACTGTATTTTTTTCTTGCTCTGAAATGAGCATTTTCAGTTTTGTTTTACCAAGGAAGCCAAAAAGCTTGTCATTTTGAGTCAGTGAAGTGACTGGTTTTCTTTGGCCAGCACTCCACAAACTCACTTATTCACATAGCTATAAATAAGGATACCTTAATGTTTTCATATCTACACATTTTGATTGATAGCAGCAGCAGCTAAAGAAAATAACTTCTTTCCCAGTCTAAAGCAAGCTGCTGAAAAATATGCTCGCATGTGTCTTTCCTTTCTTAATTGAGTTATACACAGGACAGAAAAAACCTGATGATATGAAAATCTGTGTTGCCTTTGGGCCACAGCCTTTTATAGATAGTCAAAAAAAAGATTTATGTGAGCATAAAAGGTATTTGTTGTAAGAGATTTTCATAAGCAACAGTAACAAAAGCAGAGATCCCTCAGACTCCCCAGTGACACAGAGCAGACTGAATCCTGAGCTGCGGGGTGAGTTAAGGAAATATTGACTTTCCCACCCTCAACCTCTTTCCCAGCTAAAAGCAGGTTCAATTAGAAGCAGACCTAGTTGCTACAGCTGTTAATTTTCCTGTCTGAACCATGTTTTCCTTCACCCTTCCACTCCTTGCCAGGCAAGTGTGTGTGTGTGTGTGAGGGACACGGAGCCCGAGGGACTGGGGAGCGTGTCCCCTCCTAAAGGCTGCCTTTATATTGCTTTTCTAGACAGGTTGTTGCAGGACTCCCAGTGACTCTGGTTACCCTTCCACCTCACAGATCCCGGGGCAGGCTGTTGACACCAGGCTGGAGGGAGGATGGGGGAAAAGGCATGCTCATGCTGCTAAATGTAAGAAATACAGCGGAGGGCTTTGCTTGGGATGGAGCCATTTGTTTTCTCTTCTTTTTGAAGTTTTTAGGGAAGCAGAGGTTTGTTTCTTGACTGTCCTTCTGAAGCAGCAGGTGATAGGATTTGATGAAAACCAAGTATCAGTGTTCCAAGGATGACACAGATGTGAAGTTGCATTTTAACCTCTGCAGCCCTAGAGGGAATGAACAGCTACCGGGGTGCGTGTAAGGCTGTCTGGGAAGCTTTGCTGCTAGGCAGAGGCTGCTGCCATTCAGAAATAGCTGTAGCTGCTTCTGCTTCTCCTGTTGCTCCAGGAGAGCCAACCCCAATGGCATCTGCTGAGGCTCTTTGTTGATCAAATGCTGGCTCTGATTTCACCTTTGTGGAATCATTAGCAACTTGGCATCTGCTAGCAGCTAGAGTCCTCACCTCCTCATAGCTGGCTTTTATTATCATTCCACAGTTATAATGGCCTCTTGTAAAGGGGAACGCCACATGTGCATTACGAAAAGTCGTAGCTGTGAGCCAAAGCTATGCTGAGGTAAGAGTTGTTACCCTGAGAGCTGAGAGTTAAGTCTCACATTCTCTTCTCCTCTGTGATGCTTGCAACACAAGCCTTACACCAAGTGTTAAGTGAAAAATAGCGTGGACTCAAGTCCTGATTCAGATCTCGGCTCTATCAAAGTGTTTCTAGGGGAAGGGGCTCAGATGCTGCACTCTGGTCCATGGCAATCACTAATGAATATGCTCCACTTGGGTAGTTCCTGCGTTTCTGTCTCTGTGATTTTGCCTGCCTTGATGCTCTGTTGTTGTCTGGGTTGCTACGGTTGTGCCGGCATGAGGCTGGCTCCCCTGTGGGACATCATGAAAAGAAGTGTCTGCCTTTCTGCTCTCTCATTAAAATATGCCGGGGTGCTCAGCAACCGGGAAGGCCAGTGTTTTTTAATAAATCCAGGGCTGTAGTAGCCAGTAGTCCAGCACCTTTCCATGCCTTTTCACTGTGGTAATTGTGGTGGTTATTAATGCCTTTTGCAGGTGCTGAGAACAGAGTAGGAGTAGAGCTGCTGTTGTTCAGCAGCTCGTCAGAGGTAATCCCTGTGTGAGGCAGACTCGGCTGTTTAACCTGCTTTAGGGCTCCTTATTTAGGAGGAACGTCTCCAGTGAAAGCCCATCAAGCTGCAGAAAACAGCACTGCTGGTGACAGCAGCAGTTTGCCTGCTTCACTTGTGACTGGATGTATTTCCTTGGGATATCACTGAGAATACAAAGTACTGTTACAGCTGTTGGTTTCATGGAGAGATGAGAATGTCTGCTTCCTACAAAAGCTGTTGCCATAGCAGCTATGTGCTTCAAGAATGGCTTCTCAATGCATCTAGGTATTTAATGTATGCTATAAGGGTTAAATGCAGTACAAAAACATTGATTTAAGAGACAATGTGGTTGGGCCTTATGCTAAACCATGAGCATAACCGGAATTAAGCCTTTGGGGTCAACTCTCCTTACCCAAGCACCTCCATGCCCATCACATCAGCAGTCCGTAGGCATGTCATGTTCAGAATTGCTTGTTGTAAGCTGACTTACCTGCCTGTGTTAAAGTAATACTGCAGGTTACGTTTAGTGCAGCCTAGGACAGTGTGCGAGTCTGCACGTGTTTTCCATGACTTGGCAGATTTTAACCATAACAAGAACGTAAAACGTTTTCATGATGCAGCTAGTCCAGGTTTAAGAATGAGCCACCTGAGTCTGTGGAAATGATGGGGAGTAAAATGGTGCTGAGGAAACCCAGACAGAGACATGTTTTTCCTCTGCATGTATATGAAAAGACATACTCAGAAGAGGCTGGAGCTGCAAATGTCAGGCTGCAGCATGGTTAACTTCCCAACTGATTTTTTTTTTTAACGCTGCATCGTGTCTGATACCTAATTTCTACCTACTGGGAGAAGGAATTTCAGTGTAAACTGTGTTTTCATTCTCCTCTTGCCATATTAGCATGGAAAATGTTAAAATGTAATTTGTATAAATATTTTACATTCTCATTCTTCTTGTGTACTGTCTAAACAAATCAAAATTCCTTAGGATTGTAATAGCCTAATTTTACTGAGGTCCTTTTGTGAATCTATAATGAGAGGTTAAATGAGCAGAGAAGAGGAAAATGAGAGTTTTGTCAGATGCTTGCAGCTTTTGGCATAAACCTCAAAATACAAGCTCGGGACCATAAATCACACTGGTACCTGTGCTGCGTTTAGATTCCAGGGGCTGGGTGTTACATTCTGAGTAAAACTCTTGTCAAAATACAAATGTCATCTGTTGGTGACTAATGGTGCCAAGTGCTTCTTCGTGTGCTCGGTCCAGTTTTGGGCTGGGGGCCATACGCCCTGTCTCCTGTTAGCCTTAGTTGTCATGATCCAAGACCAAACATCGCCCCACACGTGCACACATTTCTAGACTGGTTGCTTTCTTCCCCTGGTTTCTGGGCTGTAGGCAGCAGGTTTTGAAGACTTTTTCTTCAGTAATCAAGCTTATCATTGAAGCACCACAGCTGAAACAGGACCAGATCAGGAATGTGCCACAACTGACTGTTTGTAGAGGTCCTCTGATGCCTGTGTGGCAGAACGGACAGGCAGCTTTCTGTGACCCTGTTCAGAGCAGATGCTGTCCCACCAGAGCAGGTAATGAGCAAAGTGTTCACTTAGCCCTGAGACGGGGCCCGCTGCCTGCACGGATCCACAGCCTGCTTCCCCACCACAGCTCTGTACTGTCTTCAGGGGACTCATCTGCAGTACTTTATTTATTGCTGCACGTGTTTATCCATATAAGCTAAAGCACCTGGTAGAAATTCCAGCTGCCAGTTAATGTTTGTCTGCGATATCTTGAATACGAAAATGAGAGAAACACCGTTCTCCCTTAGTCTCCTTCCCCTCACTACCATTAATGTTAGCTTTGCAGGCAAATACATCATGTACAGCCCCTGTGAGAAGTACCAGAGAAGGAGTTGGTGCACATGGGCCTCTGAGCTATCCTGTGCTGGTCAGCAGTGAATAAACTGCTTTGCCCCCACGACCATTGCACGATTTGGAGCCAGAATAGTCACTGTGTGCCTCTGTAGCCTGTCTGCTCCAGCTTGGTTTGCACAGACCACCTGCAGGTTTGGATTCGGAGCTGTGAGACCATGTACATTATTATGTTTCCAGCCCCAGGGTCACAGACTCTGCTCCTTTAATCTCACAATTTAACAACTGTATTTTTTTTTTCAAATATGTCAGAGTAAATTACATTGCTAATTTAATCTAATTTTTCTTCAGTAATTATACCATTGTATGCTCAAGGTTGGTTACCAAGTCCCCCTTGAATCCCAGACACAGCATGTCAAGTTGGAAGTATCATCCCTGATAGGTGTTGCAGTGACTGTGCAGTAATGTACCTGTCACGTCAATATGTAGGGAAGCATAACAGCATGGTTTAAAGATTTTTAAACTGTGTTCTTCCCACCAGAACTTAGTGTGGCAATTACATGAATCAAAACTGAGGTAAAATATCTGTTAATGTAAAGGCTGGAAGACAACTGCACTCCAATTTGAGATGCCATCTTGGTGTGTTTTAACATGTGCTTTAGCTGGACTGAAGAACTGGAGCTGTGTGAGAGAATGAGCTCTGAATGAGCATAAGAGGCAATCTCCTTTTTAATAAATGATAGCCAAATTCTGCTTTCTTCTCTCCAGAGCTGTGGATGTTAGTGCTGTCTTCAGAGCTGGATCCCTGCTGCCCTCTAGGAATTTTCATAATGAAATATTGTCAGCAATACCACTATACCTGTATCGCAAGCTGTGGATTCCTTTATTAATGTTCAGTCATAATGTTATTGAAAATACTTCAGATTTCTACAGGGACTGCTGAATTATCATATCCTATTTTTGTAAGACCTTCAGGAGCTCTGCAGAGCCTCTCCGTTATTGCTGAGTTCTTTGAGGCATTGGCAAAGAAAGCAGAAAGTTATTTGTGATTTAAATGAACTAAAAATTAAATCAGCTTTTCATTTTGACTTACCCTTGCCTGTCAACAGAATAGAGGTGGTAGCATTGAATGACACTCAGTTTCAGATTTCCAGTAGAGATGCTATGTGGCGAATCTAATAGAAATGTAATTTCTATCATTAGAAAGGTTTCCTACTCTAACGAGCCCTTAGGAGGGTATTTAGCAGGTGGTGGGCCTACCAGCTCCATGTGTTACAATGAGAGGTAGATGCGAAGCAAACCCCAACCCATGAAGAAAGTTTTATTGCAAACTGGCATTCTGTAACCCTGACAGTTAGGGTCGATATTGATGCCTCATCATCCTTGCTTTTACATCTCCCTCCACAGGAAAGAGTAGTGGTGTGACAACATTGTGTGGGATCTGGCCCCTGTTATGAAAACAGTGGCTTAAGTAATTGTCTGTGGTTAATGAACGCAGCTTGATGAGCTAGGATTAGTCAGGGGTTAAATGCAGTGAAAATGCCTAACTCTGGACAGCCGAGTATCCTGAAAGGTCCTTTTTAAAAGGTTACAAATTTCAGTTTGAATTAATAAATGTTTGAATGTGTTTCAGGATAGACATTCAACTGGTTATTTAAGAAAATATTCTAATTAATGTTTAGCAAGTGGGAGAAACCCCACCACACACAGCTAACGTGTGGCATTTGAAGCACACAGCATCAAAGGTGAAACTGGCTGCCCTGGGTTCCCTACTCCGAAGTGGCTGTGGACAGCAGAGCAGAGCCTGGCTGCTGGCAGGGCCCATCGTGCCAGGTATGTCCAGGCTTGTCAGGGCAGCAGGGGTCACAGGTTGAGTTTGTGCGGTGCAAAGCTGGGGGATGGATCAGTTGCCCAGTTTCCAGCCTCGGTTTTCCAGGACTCTTGCACTGAGATAAGCTCGATGATACACAGGTGCTCCATGGTGGTAAGGGGTTTCTGGAGCACCTGGCGTGGTGTGCATGTGTAACGTAACTGCGTTGTGTTATTGCTTGTGACTGCTGGGTTTGGTATCACAGGTCTCCTCGGCAACTTGGGCTGTGCAGAGAAAAACAAACTAGGATCTTCTGCCTGCTGTGGTGGTGTAACAGAAGATCATCTGTCCTTCTGCACCATCCTTAACTGTGTCACTGAGCACAGTGGGCTGCTATTTTCTGAATAGTTTCCCTGATAAAGTTTGTTTGAAGGCGTAATTAGGTAGGAAAATTCATTTTACTGAGCATAAAAGAATGAATTAATCTTTTATGAAGGCCTAATGAGAGAGACTGCAGTGTTTTCCATAAAACTGAAAAGGAAAGATTTTTTGGAGTAATGTTTTTGGCTCCGGTATATTCAGTTGTGCATTCTTTCGTGACATGATTACCATTTATATCAACAGATGTTTGGGAAAGAAATAGAAGAGAGATTTACATTTTTATTGTTAAAAGATTAGCTTGCAAAAGCCTGCTGCTAATATGTTTGGACCAGTTTAACCCTATTGTTCTCAGTGGAAATATTCCCAACATGCACCGTGTATTTGGGTTGGAATTGGCTGGTTGCTGGTTGTGTGGTACCATGATACGTCTGTCATCATATGCAGTACAGAAAAAGTGTTGATTCAGAAACATGTGTTTCTATTTGTGTGTTGCAATCAATAAAACAGTGATGTCTGAGGTATAATAGGCAGCTTAAAATCGCTGCTGGTGGAAGCTAATGCAAATCCCCGGGGTGAAATTAGGCATTTAATTTGCTGTAGATTGATTTACATAGTAGGGACAATATTATCACCTAGCCAGAGTTGGTAAAACACATAACAAGTCTGTGCTTATTGCTGTTAATGGATGTCCCTGAAAGCTGTTTGTCTTGCATCTGACTTCTGTCCTCTGGTGCAGTCTGGCACGTGAGGTTGTTACAGAGAGGGCATTTGTTTGTTGGGGAGCAGATTAATCCCCAGCACCTTTTTGGGCAGCCGGGCCAAATTCTCAGCAAGCCTGGGATTGGAGGAGGAGCAGTCTGGGCAGCCTCCAGGGGCAGAATGCAGTGTGGTCACTACAGCCACTGACCCTCCTGTAGTGCTGAGGTCTGGGCCCCCTGGTTATGGGTGTCATTTACATCTTAGGATTTCCATCCCCAGCTCCCCCCACTGAAGTGCAGTATCACTGCCGTCTCTGGTTCCAGGGGTTCTGGGTAGGTTTGGGTGCATGTCTGCTGCAACTGCAGTTCTCTCTGTCTTTATTTTTTTTTCTTTTTTCTTCCTTCTCTTTTTTCTCTCTTGAAATAACCTCAGCACATGGCGTTTCACAGCTCAGTGATTCTCAACCCAGAGAGGTTCTCTGTGCCCAGCTTTCTGTTCCACAGACTTCACATGCTAACATCACTTGGGACCTGCTCTTTCTTTGTCTTTGAGGCTTGTGGATGGTGCTACCAGGTCTCACACGTGATCAGTAGTTTCACATACCTCAGG
>VZRW01006094.1:34948-62164 GCA_013398125.1 Aegotheles bennettii | reverse complement strand
TTTTGGCTCCGGTATATTCAGTTGTGCATTCTTTCGTGACATGATTACCATTTATATCAACAGATGTTTGGGAAAGAAATAGAAGAGAGATTTACATTTTTATTGTTAAAAGATTAGCTTGCAAAAGCCTGCTGCTAATATGTTTGGACCAGTTTAACCCTATTGTTCTCAGTGGAAATATTCCCAACATGCACCGTGTATTTGGGTTGGAATTGGCTGGTTGCTGGTTGTGTGGTACCATGATACGTCTGTCATCATATGCAGTACAGAAAAAGTGTTGATTCAGAAACATGTGTTTCTATTTGTGTGTTGCAATCAATAAAACAGTGATGTCTGAGGTATAATAGGCAGCTTAAAATCGCTGCTGGTGGAAGCTAATGCAAATCCCCGGGGTGAAATTAGGCATTTAATTTGCTGTAGATTGATTTACATAGTAGGGACAATATTATCACCTAGCCAGAGTTGGTAAAACACATAACAAGTCTGTGCTTATTGCTGTTAATGGATGTCCCTGAAAGCTGTTTGTCTTGCATCTGACTTCTGTCCTCTGGTGCAGTCTGGCACGTGAGGTTGTTACAGAGAGGGCATTTGTTTGTTGGGGAGCAGATTAATCCCCAGCACCTTTTTGGGCAGCCGGGCCAAATTCTCAGCAAGCCTGGGATTGGAGGAGGAGCAGTCTGGGCAGCCTCCAGGGGCAGAATGCAGTGTGGTCACTACAGCCACTGACCCTCCTGTAGTGCTGAGGTCTGGGCCCCCTGGTTATGGGTGTCATTTACATCTTAGGATTTCCATCCCCAGCTCCCCCCACTGAAGTGCAGTATCACTGCCGTCTCTGGTTCCAGGGGTTCTGGGTAGGTTTGGGTGCATGTCTGCTGCAACTGCAGTTCTCTCTGTCTTTATTTTTTTTTCTTTTTTCTTCCTTCTCTTTTTTCTCTCTTGAAATAACCTCAGCACATGGCGTTTCACAGCTCAGTGATTCTCAACCCAGAGAGGTTCTCTGTGCCCAGCTTTCTGTTCCACAGACTTCACATGCTAACATCACTTGGGACCTGCTCTTTCTTTGTCTTTGAGGCTTGTGGATGGTGCTACCAGGTCTCACACGTGATCAGTAGTTTCACATACCTCAGGTGCCTGCCTCCTGCGCCCTCCCACTGCTCTGTTTCAGTTGTGTTTGTGTTTTCAGATGGTGAGCAAGGACCATTTTCTAGGTCTGGTTGAGAGCAAAGAAGCAAGTCCCAGCCCATTGGTGCTAGGCAGGTACAGCCCGCTGGAATCCTCAGGCATGTCCTTCAGGACCCGCTGCGGTCTAAATGCCATTTATTCCCAGTACACACAGAGCCTGATGCTTATCTTTTTGTGGCCCATAGCTGAGGCTTTTGTTCTCACAGAAGTTAATGCTGCTTCTGATAACTGGTGTTGCCCTCCTGTTGTGTGGCTGGTACAGCTCACTGGCAGGGGAGGAGATAGAAGGCACAGAGGGCACGGCGGCGGCTCGGCCACTGTTGATTCAGTAGCGTCAGCTCTCCTCTTGAAACTGGATCCTGAAGCTCAAAATGGGATGGAGGTTCTCAGTGGGCAACTGAGCTTGAAATGCCTCCACTGCAAAGAGTGAGCGTTCAGCAGCTCAGGAGAGGCTTGGGCTCATGGAGAACTGCTGGGTTGGTTCTTTGGGCTATTTGCAAAGATTTTTATGACCCTATAAGTACATTAATTTTTCTGATGGAGAAGTTACACTTTCGATTGACTTGGGGTTTCTGTCATTGGTTGGGACATTTTGTTTCTATTTTTATAAATCAAATAATTTTTTACTTTTAATTGCAAGTACAGACTGTTTGTGTACTATGTGTTTACAGTGTTTTCAGCAGAGGGTTTAGGCTTGAGAGTAGCTCCATGACTGCGTGCAATATACGGTCCATTCAGAGGGCAGCTTTTTCATATCAATAACCATTACATGTGCTTTGAAAACTGGTGTGTCAGTAAACTTCTGTTCTTGTGGTAGGCCAGTGGAAAGTCTGTGCTTACTTAGTAGGGCTTGACTCTATCTCTGTAACCTCACAGACCACTCATGGAACATCCTTTGATTAGAGTTGAGGTAGTCCTTTATTTTCTAAGTCATCACAAGCTATGAAAAATTCACATAGACCTTTTAATTAAATACTTCTGATTATCTTGGACCATTTGCAGATTACATGGTAGGAAAAAGCTATTGAAATTGTGTTCAACAATAGATAAAGGTCTTGCCATCAGGCCATATTGCAGTTCTGTATAGCAGCCTCCTTGTTTTTCCAGTACACTGAACTTTTGATGATGCCACTGGGGGAAACTGCACTGCATGCAGCAGTGTATTCAGCATGCAGGGTATGGAAAGGAGAGCATATTTCTTGGGTAAATGTAGCCAAATGCCATCACCTGGTGTATGGGATGGTGATATACTTGCTATTCATTAATTACTGTTTCCAAATACATCGTAGTTTGAAATTTTATTAGTCTCTGTGTTTGGATGAGTCTCTCATGAATTTCTAATGCAGTGTATTCCAGGTCCTGGCCTTCACAAATGAACAAATAAACTACTGGTTCCCAAAACCTGGCTGTGAGACTTAGCAATCTCCCTGGTCTCTATGCCAAAAGTGGCTTTCTGAATAACATTTGCTTTATGGAGTCCGTGGTCAGGATCAGCAACTACTTTACCCTGAAATTAACAGCTCAGAGACTAAATACAGAGGAAGTGGGTTGGGGTATAGGAAACATGTTTGGCTAATTTGTTTGGTTTTTAAATAAAGCCTCTCCACACTTGCCCAGGCTATAAAATGCAAGGTTTTCTTTCAGAACTTGAGCCAGTATATGTGTTCTTCCTCCCTTTCCCAAATGCAGCCTGGGAACAATTTCAGTGTGATTTGTCCTCAGGCAGGACTTGCTGTTATAAAATGGTTGGCTGCTGCAAATCCCATGGTCTCCCTCAACTCGCTCTTTTTTGACTTCAGAGGAAGTTTGTCATATACCTGATACTGCACACACTGGGAGGACTTATATGGATAGTGTTTCATTCCTTGAAAAAACCAAATGCACACACAAACAAAATACCCAGCAAAGATGTTTTAGAGGATGGCTATGTTTCAATTCTCAGACACCAGAAACATCCTTTCACCCCTGAGAAACTACTTAAGCCATCCCATCCTTCCCCATCCTCGTCCAAGGAATAATTATGTTTTTAAGGCTAACAATAACATTTAAAAATAATTTCTACACAAGGATACTGAACTCTACGGCTGGAATGGCAAGTGACCTAATCCCTAGTGGCAGCATGGCATCCAGGCAGCTGACTTTGAAGACCCAGCATGCTCCTTTCCTAAATTAACTGTTACAAATTTACTTTTGTGAATGTGCTGTTGGGTTGGTTGGTTGTATGCAGGCAAGATTTTCCTGTGTGTAATAAGGGTACTTCTCTCTCGCCATGTTAAGTGTCCTTCCGGCTAACAAGATACCCATGCTGGGAACGAGATAAGATGTAGTTTTGTTTTGACTGCTTCCAAGGTCAGAGCTGTTGTTTGCATGGCTTCAAGCAGATTTGGTAGGCTGCTGATATCTTTGTCTGTCTTCTTTTGATCGTTAAGCCTCCTTCACCCCTTGCAGGGAGGGGAGACGGAGAGGTGGACTACAGAGAAACATGTTTTGCAAGAAACTATAGGTGAATTCTTTGGATCTTGGCGCAAAAACCTGTAGAGCTCACTGGAAGGTTGCTCATGACCTAAGCTACAGGCAGCATGCAGTATTAGTGCATTTCCAGCACTGTTTCCCTGTGTAAAACAGTCAGTGTCTCCGTGAGAACCACACAACTAGATCTGACAAAAGCAAGGGCCAAGGTGAGCTGGTTTGCAAGGTATGCAAAGCTTCTAGTGATGTTCTGGGATTTTGGTAAGCCGTGCTGTGATGGTGATGGGAAATGGTCAGAGCAGTCCAACTTCTGGACAGGGAAAGCCCAGTTAGGGACCCATAGCTAAAACTCCTGGCAAATGAGCTGAAACTAACACAGGTGATGTGTATCTCTGGCCCCTACAATAGCGTGGGTAGCAGTAAAAAGGTTCTCTTGGTTCATTCCAGAACTAGTTACTGAAGGACTATGAGGTGGGTGAGTACAGCCTGGTCTAGGATGGCTCTGAAGTGCAGTACCCTGCAGAAATGTGTAATAACTGCATTTTCAGTGCCTTTGGAGAGCCCACCTGTGTGAAAGTCAGCTGAGAATTACCACCTGCTGAAGGTGTGAGCCTGACACCTTCTTACAGCAGTCCCTGAGGGCAGTCTAGCAGTCACCTGACACAACAGGCTTGGTGCCCCACTGTGGTTTTTCCCCAGTTGCATGCTTAAATACTAACAGAGAAACTGAAGTGGTTCTGTTGTCATCTCCGAGAGAGAATGGACATGCTGCCCAGGAGGTTCAGTCTTGTTCAGTAGTCCCCTAGAGAAATTTAGTTTGTTCTGCAAACAAACTCTTGTTCGTAGGTCTCACCGAGGCAGCTTGCAGCTGCAGCAATAGGCTTGAAGTCTGATTTCAAAGCTTAGCAAAAGAAAATAAATGGATGCATTTCATACCAGCAGACAGTGAAATGGAAGATTTCATGCAGTATACATACAAGCCTGCCCTTTGGGTAACCATTTTGGTACCTGTGGCCCATGCAAGGTGGGTTAGAAGAGGTAGTGGGGTAATGAAGCTGTGGAACCTCTGAATTAAGGAATTGGAATCAGCACTGTTTGTCCAAAGTGCAGAGAAAAGAGCAGCTGGCACATGGTGGTTTAGATTATTATTATACCCACTGTTTGCTTTTCATCTGCACCCCATTAGAATATAACCATTTTCTATTGCACTACTTACCAAATTCATCCAACACCTCATTACCTCAGGAGGGGATTACTGTAATGAGTGCTACATCTTAAAACCACTCATAAACTGAAACTGGTGCAAGAAGCCATGATTTGCTTATTAAGTGGAGTTGGATAAGGCTGACTTGACCATGGTACTTTGGGATGTGCAGTGGCAGTGTGCTGGTGTGTAGGTGATAGCATTTACATGATGGCTTTCACTGTTAAGAGTGGAAGTTAACTGATGAGCAGATCTCTACCTGTGCCAGTCTGTTTTATGGAGCTGTAAGGGAGTTCTTCCAGTGTCTCCGGAGGAGCAGATTGCCAGGGGGAGATGCTCTTCTCCAGTTGCAGTACAGTGCTTCCCTCCTGGTGCAGCGGGACTGGGCTGTGTGGGTCTGTTGGCCCTTGTGCGAGATGTGTTTTGTCATCGTGTTAAGGGAGGATGAGTGAAGCTAGGCCACATGTGCTGCAGTTGGTTGTTAGATTTCAGTGTGTTTGTTTTAGCCTGGGAAAAGTAATACAAAGCAAAGTTAAATGAAGTGAATGTTGTGAATGGTTGGGTTTATGGGGTACCCGAGATAAAGGAAGTAGTGGAACAAAGCCAGTTGTTCAGTGTTGGTTGGCTGTTCACATGAGCACATGTGAACATGTATGTGGAGTGTTGTTCCAGAGTCATCCTGAGGGCCAGGTTTGCTGGATGGGGAATCCCAGGTCCTTTAGATGTCTAAACAGAAAGAGCCCAGGCACTGCTGTCACCTTCCCCTCCCTTGGCTTTGCCAGAGTATGTGTGTCCTTGTCCAGTAACTCCTCCTTGGATCTGAAACTTGCACACATTATCCCATTCCCCAGAGGTCACTCCTGAGATCCTATCTAAGCACAAACACAGCCTTTTGTGGGCTCTCTCCACAGGTGATAGCCTTGCAATTTATAGGTTGCTTCTTCAGACCCAGGAGGTCAGGAGCATTAATCACATTTAGAAAGAAAAAAAAAGGCAGCTAGACCTTGTGTGGAGTCACTAAGCACACAGTTGTGTTTACTTAGGGATAAAGCACAAGAGATGAGAAATCATCTGAAATCGGTAGCATTCCTAAATGGATTGGGTTTTGTTTGGTCTGTCCTTAGTGTACAAACTCTCTGCACATCAGAGCCTGGGATGGCAGGTGGACAGGCCACTCAGAGTCAACCTTCTCTGCAGAGTTGAGAGCTGCTTTTTGCTCTCTGAGATTGTGTGCCCTGCAGGCACTACTTTCCCTCTCACCTGAGGGTTTGTACCTACATCTCTCTCTGACAACTCTAAAAATTTCCTTTGTCATTCGTGTTTGTCATGTGGATGTAGCTTTTCCCCTTCCTCTTCATTTGTGTGTGTTCCCCCTTCGCAAGGGTGGGAGATACTTTCTTCTTCCTCGAGCAAACGTGTAGTCCAAGGAAATTCCCAAAGAAGAAGCAGCTGCTGAATGTAATGACTCATATAATGAAAGTAATGGCTCGTGATCATTTCTGGTCTGGCATGGATGAGTCCCAGTCTTGGCAATCTCGGGTGGATACACAAATGGAGGCATTAGGTGAGAAAACAGCTTTCAGACTGGCTATTCATAGTCCCAGACAGATTTCACGAAGTCTACTGATGGATTTCACAGATCATCACTGTAAGTGTATGTGCTGTGGACTACTTACTCCTGAAAAGTAAAATGAGGCAGGATGATGGAGAAGAGAAAAACAGGAAATGAAGGATCAGGGCTATGTGGCTTGGTACACCGAAGCATATAGAAAAAGTAGGGAGAAAATAAAGAGTTAAATAGGAGGTGAAATGAAAGCTTGATTATGTTTATCTGCCACTAGATTAACATTGATAAGCCCTAGCTGTTTTCTTAGCTTCTTATTGAAGTAAGTGTTAATTGGTTGGTCTTTTTTTAAACTGCTTGCAAACTGATCTGTAGCAAGTTAGTTGGTATTTCATTAATATTTCGTCTTCTACTTTATCACTGTGTGTGTAAATGCTGAGTAAAAACAAGTCTTGAGCACCTGTGCCTTATTTTCTCATCATCTAGCATTCCTTGGCAGAGGCTTATGACTTTGTGTTTTATACTGAGTCAGCCCTTTGCTTGTAGCACAGTTTTGCAAACAAGGACAGAGCAATGTGCTAGCTAGCATGAAAGCTGAGACCACCAAACTGTGCTGTAGCTACAATTGTGTTGTAGCTAAACCTCTTCTAAACAATACTGACAATATTAGCCCTCATTTTAGCTAAGAGTTTGGGTTTTTTTCATGAGGTCTTTGGCTTCAAGAGCACTGTATGGTAGGAGACTTTTCCTTATTTCTGGGATCTTTGCTTTGGAAGCCTCAAGTTTTGATACCTAGATGGGTTTGTTTGGATTCCACCCCACAAACAGGGTTCCATTCCTATCCACCCATTCATGTGTAAATAAACACCTTTGTTTTATCACTTCACACTGATGGAGCAGAGCTCTTGGACATTATACCCGAGTCTTGCTGGGAAGCAGTTACTGTTCACAGAGGCTGGGCCACCGAAAAGTTGTGACAGATCTGTCTCCCAGACCTAGGAGCATGGTATGTATTTTAGTAGAGTCATGAAAGTTGTCCTAGAAGGTTGAGAGCAGTGATCTGTGAGCTTAGTTATATGGCTGAGCAAAATCTATTTTAGGGAGAAAAAGCTATTAAACTGCATAAATCTTCTTAGCAGTCCTGAATGGTAGACTTCACTATTAGTTTTTTTAATTGCAGTCTTGGTGCATTTGAGTTCATCAGAGTTATTTAAAGCATTCTTGTGAGAATTATGCCTACACAGTAAGAATGCGTAGTGACATTTAGTTTAATATAGTGATTCATTACCTCTAGATTTGTTTACCACTCTAATTGTATCATTATATTTCCACCATCATTTGGAATTAACCTATACTCTCCCCGCAGATCCTGCTGTCTTTTTAATTTTCTCTTTCATGGGATGTTGTCTCATCTATAATTATTTTATCGGCATTTAAACGGAGTGTTTCATCTCAGCATAATGAGCAGAGTAAGGCACAAGGCATTTGTCCACATTTTGCTAAGAAGCTCAGGAAAATTGCACAGCTTCTCTGAGATTCCTGGGTAAGCCAGCAGCAGGGAGCTGTGCGACTGTGGAAGACAACAGGTTGTTCTCTCTCCTCTCCTGTGCCCGACTACTGGGAAAGTTCTGTGGCAATTTGGGCATACACAGCGTAACTACTACAGTAACTGGCTAGTGGAGAAAAGTTCCAACCCAGTCCCTGGGGTACAGGCTGGAACTGCTAAACTGGAGGTTTCATTTTGGAGAGAAAACTGCAAGGGAGGAAATTATTTCAAACTGGGGGCTGATGGAGTTTTGTCTGACAGATTGACCACAGCATCCAGGAAAGTTCTGTGGCACATGGGAGGAGCAACTTGGCTTTTATTGTGATAGAGAACTTCTCTTACTCTGGCAGCTGCTGGCTATACCATAAAAACTTGGAGAAGTAATTTTGAAGTGCTCTATCAGGCCTACCTGGGATTTCTGCTCAACTCTCGGGAGTGCAGCTATGCCCCTACATTGGGTGCGTTGCTTACAAACACCCTGCTCCAGGGCAGCTTCCATCTCTCCCCATGGGGAGTGACTGGGCACACATCAGAAGGGCTCAGCAGTTCGGCTTGGATAAGCATCAGAGAGTTTGTTTATCAATAAACTCAATTTCTAGAAAATACGTGGGAAACCTTACAAGAGCTGGCACTCTCACAAGCTTTCTGATACTTGCCAGTTCAAGCTGTGCCACTGATAATGAGAGAGACTTTCAAAGATACCAGTCACCTTTCCAAAAACCACTCGAGTTTTGGCAGCATCCATGTACAGCATGATATGGGATGCTGCAGTTCCCACTGTATTTGGAATAGGAGGTCTTGGTGACTAATTCAGTAATCTTACTGGCAAATACTTATCTCCTGTTGACTTCTATCTTATAATTTTTATTTTTGTTCTTATAAAAGCATCTTTTGCCATGTGCGCTGCATGATTTAGGGTCAGTTGCTTGCTATGTCGGTCTTCAGCACACATAACAAAAAAATATTCCATACCCTTCCTGAGAAAATTATGTCCTTAGTGAACAGTAACCTGCTGGTGAATCAGTAACCCTTTTTTCAAATCTATAAAGTTAGACTAAGCATAAGACAGAATTTTAAAGAATCCATCAAAAGAACGCAACTTACTATTCAGTAATTCTCTAGCTTTCGACATAGCTAGAGAATCTTGTTCAACTTCAGTGAAATCTTTTTGGGTAACTTCCAATTAACATTAGTGAGCTCTCCTGTTATTCTACGAGGACATCAGAAAGTTGTACCAACTTCTGTATAGGCCTCAGGTTGTACTGCATGTGGTGGTTAAGAACTGATGGCAGTTAAATCCCTGTCTTGTCAGCAGCAGACATTTGCATGTCATCATCTTTCGAGGTCCCTTCCAAATCCTAACATTCTGTGATTCTGTGATTGTATACCTGTGCATGTCTAAAGGTTGGTACGCAGTCCAGAACAGCCCAGGGAACCAGGTGCTAACGTTCACGTGTAGAAGTGGACCCTTAAAGCATGTGTACGCACACACATGCACATCCGTGAACCTGCAAAGAAAGCCTGTGTGAGTGTGTGTGCATGAATGGACACACTTCCCTCAGAAGGGAAGTGATAGCTCCACGGCATGGTTAACCTCATTCTAGAAGAGGCTCCAAAGATAGCTCAGATTTATCACCCCTTGGCACTTTCTCCTTGCCATAAAAAGCACGTACGATAACTCATTCAGATGTAACTATCTGACTCCTTTCTGAAAGTGTATCCTAGGAGCACATCTGTGAGTTTCTCTCGGAGGGAATGAGGGGCAAAACCACTGGTAGGAAGAGTTGAAGCTCAGTTGGTTTGCAATGGTCCTGAAACCCCTTAAGCCTATGACTAGCCAAGCCTGAAATCTTTGTTAGGCTCCCTCTGGCTAGCACAGTGAGTGAGAAGATACAAGACTAGCATGTGATACATGATACATGTGATACATGACTAGCATGTGAGTGAGAAGATACAAGAAACAAGAAACAATTTTCCTTTAAGCTAAACAGCTACTGTTGGAGTTATGCATAATATTATACCCCTTGCCATGTCTGCCTGATGGAGGGCATTGACATCTGTGGTTTCCTTGTTCATACAGGTGGCATCAGTCCTCGAGTGTTGTTTAATTTCTCGGGACTGAAGAATTCCTGGTAATTCTACTACGAAGAAGTTGAACCCATAATGAGTGTTTCCTATGTTGTGTGTGCTGCTGCCATACAGTTTTTGAGTTTGTTATGCATGACAGGGTTTCTGTGGATTTCTTCTGTGTGGGAAGCTGACCAAGTGTAAGCGTAGAGGGAAGGAGGGGCCATCTCCACCTGACAGAGACAGGTCTGTGGCTGGCAGGAGTCTCACCTCATCGGTGGTCCTCTTCCAGTGTTTCAAAGAAATGGCAAGTAGACACAAGACAATCTTTTCTGTGTACCAGATCTCTCTGTGAAAATGTATGTATATTATCCATTTTACATTTCTTTTTCTGTACTGTGAACCAAGTTAGCATTTCACCCCTCTCCTCTAAAAAGCAATACTTCAAAATATGCTGGGTTTTCCCTTGCAAGTACTTTCTGTTAACGTGCACTGCCAGAAGTGAGACCCAAGAGATCTTTGTCTGAAAAAGACATCCTGTGGTATATAGGCTTCAGCTGTCAAGGCAAAAGTACAGACCTACCCAAATTAGAAGTGAATGCACTCAGGGATCACTCTGTGCTTATGAGTGAGAAGGGAAAATGTAGACCATATTATCAACATGTGTCTGTCTGTGGCATATATATATCAAAACAGAGCTGAAATGAGGTTTCTGCTCATTCTTAGCTCGATCTGCTCTATTGCAAGGTGTGGAGAATTACAGAACGCTGTTTGTGCTCTGCAGATAACTGGTGTTTGGTGGCTCTTTCTTGAGGAAAGCTGCACTGGAATTAGAAAATCTAGAGACATCTAAAGAACTGTAGAGCTGAGCTGGTAATTCATTAAGTGGCACACCTCTGTCTGAGTTAATAATGAACTGATATCCCAAAATGGTGCTAAGAGGCACAGTGTTCCTGGAGATGGTTGGTTTCAGATGAGCTGTGTAATGAATGTCCTGAACTGATAGCTAAAAAAATCTCCTGGTACTTTAGATAAGATTGTCTTATGCTGAAATTTAACTCTGTATTAGGTAATTGTCTTCTGCGTATGTCAGTTAACCCACGTTTTATTGAATAACTTACTCTTGATTTATTTTCTAAATTGCTAAAACATGACTTTGCATTATTACACAAGTGATGTTATGAAGAAATGATGTGTATGCTCAATACATACTTGCTCAGTTAGGATATTTGCATCCCTTCATATTTGTATCTATGCCACAAAGTGCTATTATTTTTATTTGGGATCAAATTTGAAGTCAGATACGAGCTAAAATAACTGGTTGCTTTCTGGAGAAGTGAAGTATTTCTGTGTTTGAGTGTGATTCAGTGCAGACTGGAAAGCACCATGTCCAGAACTTGGGAGAGTATGGTCAGTTCCTGCTGGAGAAGGGAAACTGCTTGTTTGGACCCTGTTGGGAACACAGTATCTTTTCTGACTGGTTACAAAATAATTGTCTGCAAAATTAGAAGAAATAGAACATTTTCTGTGTTTGGCAGTTCAGTTTTGTTACCTGAGAATTAGTAAACAATAGCATTGTCTGCTTGTCAGTATGCAGCAATGGCCATGGGGCACTGTATGAGACACATTTTCAAAGACTGGCTCAAGTTATGGCTTAGCCACAGATCACTGTTCTGGGATACTGGATGGTTGCTTCATGATCAAAGCTCTTCTTTTTGGCTGGCCTCTTTCTAAAGAAATATCACAAGAATTTAGCTGTTCAGCTTTGGTTGTGTACTGAGTTAATTCCCCACCTCGTGTTGTGCACACAAGAGCATGTTTAGACTGATAAAGAGCATCTCAATTTGTACCTGCTGAAGGCTTAGGATATTCCCTGTTCATGAGGAACAGAGAGCTTAATGGGTAGATGCTGAGAGCTGAAGCAAGCATGTGCTTTGAATGTTATTCTTGTTAGTCTCTAAGGACAACCGAGGTCTGGCATCTTGGCCTGCTGGCTTTGCAGCTTAAAGTTCATGTGCCAGTGTGTGTAGGTAAGTCCTCCCAGTCCCTGGGTGAATTGACACTTGAGGACTTCTGTTCAGGTATTGACCCTTCCTTAGTTAAGGTCATCAGAAGTTTTAATTTCCTGTTAGATCAAATGCCATACAAATATGTGCTGTGGAACTGACCTTTCAAAATAACCTATATCAAGTTGAGTCTTTGCACTCGTGAGGCTGAAAAGCAAAGAAAGCATTGGTAGCACAGAGCAGCCATCTCTTCAGCAGCAGCAGCTCCAGAATCTTGCTTTTTGCCAAAACAGAATCCTTGCAGTCAGCTTTTAAATTATCCATCTACGTTGTTGACTATGTCTAGACCAGCAAATGCATGAGGCTTTTCCCCCTCTCTCCTTAGAAGTGGAGTTTGCAGAGACTTTCTCTAAAATAAACTTAGAGTTTGGCTAAATTTTGAGTAACATGGTGGTTATTTTGGGTGTCCAACTTCACACACTTCAAAGAAGGTTCTTATTGTCAAATGACAGGAGTGTGGTAATTTATCTTTAAGTTGTGCCACATGGGAGAGAGAAAATAAGTTTGCTATAATAATTTCTATTTATACTTTTCTCTTGGAATAAATCAAATACTACAGGTAACAGTGAAATCATCCACCGAGTCTTGCACCACCACTGATGTTTGACATCCTGTGACTCTCACCCTCCTTCCCAATTACAAAAATGCATTGATTCCCTCTTGGCAAGTCATATGACAAGCCATTTTTCTCCACAGATTTTAACTGTTATTGGAAGGAGTGAGTTAAATAGTAATTTCAGGGGGTGAGAACTGTTAAACTTGAGAAATTGTCTGTAGACAATGCAGCAATATTCCAAAAATCAGATGGCAACCAGTGGGCAGATAAAGCAGTTAAATGTGGAGCTGTTTCTGTAATTCTGCTTCCTCCATTTCCAATGAATGCACATGGTAGTATTTGAAAAAGGTTTCAGTTCTGTAGTGAAGCCTTCCTATTAAAGACAACAGGTCTTCTCAGTGGAACTCCTCAATGCTGAGGACATTTGACATCTGATTGATTAATGTCTATATGCCTGGAGGTCTTCTTCATTCCTCCTTAAAATCATCTACCCTGTAGGCATAGCATCAAATACAGCCTTGTGTAGTCAGGGGCTGAGTAAAATCTTTCAGAAACTGAATATACAAAGTAAGCTTTTTTCCAAAATATTTCCATAGGCAAAGGATTAAAAAGGATTTAATTATACACATATGATCACAATTCTGCCTTAAAACGATCATTGGGAAATGTGTCACAGAGCTGAGACCTGGCTGCAGCAATTCACTCCTCTCCTGGTTATCGCAGTTCAGAGGTAGAAATGACATACCCTGATGTGAAGGTAGTATAAATAAAGCAGTAAAAGAGCATCACAGGTCATCTGAGCATCACAGGGGTTGAAAAATCCATGTTCTTGTCTCTTCGTTGTTTCTTCTGGGAGGTCACAAGGGAGTTCTGCTGTCTGTAGGAATCCAAGCCATAGTTCAGAAAGCAAATCTTTCTTGTCTCTATCTCCAGGAAACTCGACCAATGTGAGAAGAATGGGGGAAGAAAACTCACAAAGATGGACTTAATCTACTTTCTTTGTCAAAAAAAAAACTCCAAACAAATAACAAGGCCTTGACAATTTGATTCCATATCTTCTGTGTGTGCAAGTTTTAACTAAAAAAGCCACAGTATGTTTTTAATAGTTTATGGCATTAGGCAAAACTGTCTGCTTTATCTTTACTTTCTTAAGCTCATCATTTCAGAGGAAAGCTCCTTATGGTTGAAGTTTTGAGAACAGGGCACTGTGATGGCACCATATATGTACACAGGCAAGTGTGGTCTGCAGTGGTTTTTTTTATATATAATACCAATAGGGTATATGTCTCAAATTCTAGTAGTAATGAAAGACATAGAGGAGTGGATTTCTTGCAGCCAATCTGTTTTGTTTGTTTATTTATATTTTCCACATCTTTCTATCAAAAAACCCTATGTGAGATTCCATTGCACGAGGCAAGGAGTGAGAACTCTTCCTGAGAAGTGATACCCAGTGCGTCGTCAGTGGTTCCATCAAATTATTTCTCTGCTTCCCTGCACTGTTTGTCCAGACCATGTAACATTATAATACGTGCTTTGTCAGAATGTTTGCTGAGTTTCATGTTAGTGCTGGAGTGTGTGTTTAGGATATTTGCAGTCACCTGCACTGAAGCAATTTCTTTTCTATAAAGGTATGACTTGCATACTGTAAATCTGACCTTTTTTTCCCCTGATCCATCTACTTATGTGAGTTCATCACCAGTCTTCACTATACAGGCAGATTAATGCGATTTCATCTCAGTATGGCTGAAAAAAATATGTAGAAAAATATTTTTGTGTTCAGAGTTCACAGAACTTCAACATAAGTGAGAAAGTGAGATCATTAAGGGATGCAAAAAATGTTACCAACAACTCTGAAAACAGCTGAAAGTCACAACACTAGAACAGCAAATGTGACAGTTCAGACCATATTTTATATCACAGTGATGCTGACAGCATTGAAAAATTCTGGAAAGCTGAAAGGTATTAACAGCAGTGCAAAAGAAACATGCCTCTGACTTCTGAGGAGTACTAATTGACTGGGAAGGCAGTGATGTGGGCTGCTGCTCAGGGGCTGGTGAAGTGTAGAGCTGTGATGAGGTCCACACAGCTTGATAGCCTTTTAATGCAACCTGTAAACAAAATGTTCTGGGCTATGTGCCTTGAGCAAGAGGAGAGATGAGATTTTTTTTCAAGTGGGAATGGTACTGGGGAAGGGTGAGAGAGAAAAGTTAACTGTGCTGGCACCAGCATTGTAGTGATAGGGAAGGGTAGGAGGAACAAACTCTATGAAATAGGTACCACTTGGAATCTGTGTCTGAGGATGAGGCGGATAACTGTGAAATCTGTTTGAAGTGTAGCAGGAGTTCAAACTAGGATTAAAGGAAGGGCAGCAAAAATAGGGGAGAGGAAGAATGAGACGTGCCTGGCAAGATCAAGTGCTTAGAAAAAAATCAGATCTCTTATATTATACAGGGGATGATTTGAATTCATATCTCTCTTTTCCTCATTAATGACATCTTTCTAGCACAACTGTAACTGCTGATGAGCAAGCACCATGGTTTTTTGCTCAGGTATTTAAGCAATAATGTGATTATATCATATATGATAAATGTGATAAATATTATGATAGGAGAAAGACTGGGTAGCTGTGCAATCCACAAAATGCTTAAACGTGGCACTGATTTTATGCTTTTCTTGTGCAAGACAGTAAACTTTTGTAGACAGATGTGCTGCAGTTGTAGCCCTGCAGCACAGAAGAAGGCTTGCTGTACAGAGTATTGATCGTGTTACACATGATGAATACAATTCCCGAGCCTGATTTCAGGTATCCAGCAACAGCTGGTTCAGAGCTTCGAGAAAACAACTCTTTGGATTGAAAAATCCCTGCTGTCTTCCAGGCATTCTGCAAGTGGGGAAATGATGATAGAGCACAATGCCCACCAGGGAATGTGCTTGTGTTAGCAGTCTTTTGCCATTTAGCAGTTTAATTAGGCTGCGTCCTTTAATATGCAACGGTGAGTTTGGTAACTCTGTATATCAAAGCTGAGGTTTCTCAGTGGTGGTGGTATTAGTATTTAAAACACATGGGTGATGGAAGCGTATCTTCCGGTCATCTCTGTCTGCTTTTAGGAGACAGAGCAGCGTGGGGCCAAACAAGAACAGAGGGTGTAACAGGACATTCTTGAGTAAAAGAACTGAAATTGTAATTTGTATATCTTCCTCAGTCCAGTCTTTTACCCGTCATCAAGGCTTTTGAGGTAATGCATCTATGTAGTGGAACTCAAAATAATGAACTGGATCTGCTACCTGCTCTGTTTTTAACAGAACAACAGAAGATATTTTTCAAGTTTTATGGAACACCTTCTGAAAATGCTTAGGAGTTAAATTCTGATGGTAGTCACTCAGGTGTTATAACATCCAGCCATTTAGATGGAGTTATCTGTCTAAACATCTGTGGAAGACAAGCCAACATATTATTTCACCTAATATTGTTAAGACTTTTAAAGTACATAAGAATTTCCTTTTAATATCTGTATGATCTTTGGAATCTGGTTTGCCATATTTTACGTAGTAGGGCCAGTGAGAAGTTCCTCGTTTCAATTATTGGTATGCCTCAATTGTTTTTTATTTTCATACATAAGTGAAATGTTTCAGCTTCTTTTTCGCTGTCTTTTATGGTGAGATACTAAGAAATACCACAATAGTAATAATACATTAATTTATTATCTTAAGTTTCTGCACTTAATTTTGTCATGAAGGTCTTCAAGATACAGATCCTAAAATCTCAGGATTTATCGAATAATAAGCTAAGATACATGATTGTCCAAATCTCTTTGATTTTCAGCTGGGTAGTGTTTCTGTGGATCTGAATGAAATGCTAAGGGTTGACAGGTTGTGCGTTCAGTTTAGTATCTGGGAAGCTCAGTGCAAGATAAAACACTTCCTTCAACATCGGGCTACACTTGAAAGATTTATGTAAAACACAGATATGTATGTTTCTGAGTTGCAAACAATTTGTATGGAACATCAGTTTTGCAAAGATCAGTTCTTCTACCTTAAAGGCTGGTACAACTATGAGGCTTTGGGTGATACAGGGATGTGTGGGAGAAGAAGGTGGCATTGGGCAGTGCATGTATGCAGAAACTTGGTGATGGACAGAGAATTCCAGATCACATAGCAGCGAGAACTATTTGAAAGACAAGCTAAAAAAATTTAGAAAATAAAGTGAAAAGAGGGTTCAGTAGAAAGAAAACAAAAGGTTCCTCAGGCAAGATTTTCAGAAATTAATGTCTGAGTATCAGCTCCTGAATCTTCTTCTAAGTATACAGCTTTATACAGCTTGATTTTTTGGTGAGGTATTGAGTTCAGGAGTTCCTATTTGAACACCATATGAATGTATTCGTATGAAACATTAGAAGGCTAAAATTCTACTATTTAGCTTTTTCATGAGAAATTAAAAATTTAGGAAACAAATGTGAAGCATCAAAGCAGAAGGATGTTTCTAAAGAAAACCCGGTGGGTTCTGTTGTAATGCCAGTCTGCCTTTCACCATTGTTCAGTTCCCAAGCTGAGAGCCAAGGGTTTCAGAAACTGTGGCTAAGAGAAATGCACAAGGGAGTAGGGAACTGTTTTACTTCAAAATTGGCCCCCAAATTTTTTTTGTTGGAATGTGAATATTCTTTTGAGGTTGGCCATGACATCCTCAGCTCAGAAAAATCAGATTAATCCTAGTTTTTGATGTTCTTCCTGGGAGAAAATTATCTTTTAAACAGTTGGTATGAATTTAATCCCTTTGCATTCCGTTCTCAAGAATGCTGGAACTACTGTTTGCAAGAAATCCAAGGTATTTTTAAAAGGAGAAGCAAATATTCCATTCGGAGTTCAGCCTGTGTACATTCAGGCAAGGAAAGGTGTGTTGGGTTAGATAGGAAGAGGCTACAAAGAAAAAACACCTTGCACAGCTTCCTACCTGCCTCCCACAGCCGAATGCAGTGTCTGTGCATTCCCATTTAATTGCTGTACGATAGAACTACAGTCACTGCTCTTCATGCTTTTCTGAGTCAGTGGTGTGGTGCTGCATGAGCAAGCGCGGGCTGTTCCCTTCCCTTCCCCCTGTGGAGTGGATCCCTGCAGGAGTTGGCCTCTCCGTATTTTAATTGTTTTTTTCCGGTTGCTGGCAAGAGTTCTTCAAATACCTCCTCGCCTCCAGTATCAAAGCAGCACTGGCTCCGTGCACAAAGCTGCACCCAGCATGGGGCTGAGTGGTCGCAGGCTGTCCTCATCAGGAGGCCCAGCAGCAGTCTGTATTTACTGGCTACTGAGCCCCCAGGGGAGTCAGGAAGGAGCACTTGGGAACCTGTAACTCCTTGCTAGTGCCAAATCTGAGAATCAGAGAAATCTGACCCGTTCAAAGCAGAAGATTCATCACAGTATTCTGCTGTTTCCACTCCACATGGATGTTACGGATAGATTTCTCCAATGAATTAAGAATTCATTTCTTACGCTGCCAAGAAAATAAGACAGACTAGGGATTGGTGAGAATGAAAATACATGATACTACATTGTAGTTTTGAGAAACGGTATAAATGCAATTACTTTTGGCTGTTACTCGAGGCTGGAAGAAACAGGATACACACACCAGTTGTGTACACAGCAGCTTTTCATCCTGAGTATGCCAGAGTCAGCCTCTTTGGTCAGGTAGACTGGGTTCTGCTCCTTCCAGGTCCTGCAACACCTGCAAAGTAACAAGGGGGAAAGATTAAAAAAACCCCACAGAGTTCGTATTCCAGCCCCTCCACCTGGCTATTCACAGGCAGGCCCAGGATTAGGCATTAGACACAGCATTAGGCATTTCTTGGACTGTAAATGCAGGAAAGAAAATTTGAGACTGCATAATCTGGAGCTATACAGCAATACAGGTAAAATACATCATGGTTTGCATGCCCACAGGAAAGGAGTAATGATCCATTCACATCTGTAATGGGCTGAGCACCATTTTCAGGTTGATGTACTTAGTGCTGCTATCTATGATATGAATAGGTGTCTGATTTTGGGAGATTGATCTGCTCATGCTTCATTATAATCATAACGATAACGTTATAAGATAAAAAAATGGTAAAGTGAAGAAGCAGCATGTTTCAGAAATGTCCTGTGGAAAGACCCTTCTAATTCTATTCCTGTTTACCTGATACTGCTTATCTGAGATGGCTCTTTCCTCAGTCATGGTCATTTCTTCTTGTCTGTCCCCTGATCTTGTTAATTTTGTATTTAAAATATAGTCCCAGTAAAAATTAACATTTGCAGTAAAACTCAAATCCAACGTGTGCTATTGTATCCTCCAAAATCTTCTAATGAGGTTTCAGTTCTTGGATAGCAACTAAATTAATGCACAAGTAGAAGAACCTGCAAGATCTGACATCCTGGTGTGAAAGAAAGGAGTTGCATTACAAAGCAGACAGATCCAGAACTGCTATAAAATGGTGAAGCTTCTTTTGTTAGGAAAGTTTCACTTTCTCATGCCAAAAGATAATGTAACCAAACATTGTATTTTCCTTCTCTGCAAAATTAAACACAGATTCATAGTGTATTAGATGAGTGGGTGTTTACTCGAGTTAGTTGTTTGGAGTAGTGTTCTGGAATCCACACTGTAAATGAACTGTATAGACTTCTGGGATTAATCCAGTTTATCTGGAGAACACCCTCCAGTTTGTTATAACATGATAACTGAGTAAATTTCACACAATCTGCTGAATTTAAAATATACAGGCTGTTAAAAGAGTATGGAGTGATCTGACAGACACTCGAGAGGCGAGCCAATCATTTGGCTATGGCTGTCATCTTTTTTGTTGTCTCTTTAGTAAGAGAATCAAGTCACCTCTTGCTTTATTCCTGGATATGATATGTATTTTGTGGGAATGCATTTTTTAGTTGATTTTGTACAGCACCTTACAGGATCCTTGCCCATTTAGAAAAGAAAAAGAAAAAAAAGAAAAAGAAAAGCTACAGTACAATATGATAGTATAAATATTTTGTTCAGTTTTTATCAGTGAAAAATGGGTGCAACTGTGTTGCATGCTTTTCCTCTATCTATTACTATTGTGTTCAATAACTGTGACAATACATTGAGGCTTTCTGTTTTTATCTTTATTTTTTGGGTCTTCTCAGGGTGAGAACTCATTTTGATAGGTAAAATATGCCAGTTTAAGTAGACTGTAGACAGTATCATGTCTGCTCTTTGTGCTTGAGTGAAAGATACCTGTCCTCACTCTAGTCAGTATGACCATGTAAAAGGTAGAGATGAATAAACTTCCAGGGCCTGACTATGTGCTTTCTGCTGGGCAGGGCTGATGTGGAGCAACACCATTTGGGATGCTAATGATTCCCATTCCCCATACCCTCATCCTCCACTTCTTGAAAGGTAAAAATGATGGAACATAACATAGAAGACCCATGTTTTGTACCAATTGTTATGCTGGTGACTGGAAAGATTCCAGAAAAATACAGTGCAGTTTATCTCATGCTGCTATTTCTCTAAGTGTTGGCACTTAAAATAGGTTCATCCCTACCTTGTAAGTATGTCTTTTTAAAAGAATAGTATTCTTCAGACCTTTAAACTGTGATGTAGTCTAAAATGTCTTGTGCTTAAGGTTGTTGCATTACTTTGTTGGATGCCTTTGTGGGGAACATGCAGTATATGAATGGCTGTATTTTGACTGTAGAAAACCAGTCTTTCTTCACCTCCAAATTAAAACTTAATTTTTTAATAACGATGTAAACCTTAAGAATAAGTCTTCAGTAGAATCTGCCCCTGTCTGCGAAAATCTGGATTTTGTGTGTTGCCAAGTTTCAGTTGAGTCCCTTTTACAACTGTGTGTCCCAATTCTGTGAAGTGTGGACTATACGAGTTAGGTTCATTCACAACAGTTGTGCCAGGAAGTCATGGTTGGATTTTCTAGCCCTTAAGATATTTCTTTTCAGAAACTTAGCTGTTCCAGTACCCAGCACTGAGCATGGCACTCTACAGAAGACCTCCCGGAAGCAGTGCTCCTGCTGTAATGAACAGAGATATTTGCTTTAAATATGAGTAGAATTGAAAAGAGGGATGGAAGAAGCTGGAAAGAGATGCACACAGGACACACAGGAGATTTCTAGGTGTGTTTGTGTGTGAGATATTACATGCATACCCTTGGCTCAGTGAGGGGGCGTCAAAATGTCAGGCACTGTCTTTCTGGAAGGGTTTGCTCCTTCTGCACTGCTGAAATGGTGGTTGGAATCCCTATGTGCTCTTGCTCTAGTATAGTACCCATTAGGATGGAAGTGAAGCAGTACTACAAGCGTGAAAACCTGGAGCTGTGACAGGCCAAATTCTGGTTTTGACCTTCGTAGCATCAGCCCATCCTTTAAATAGAGGATAATGTGGCAGTGTGTTCCCTCTAATCCTCAATCAGACCTGTCTAAGGCAGTGGGTTGTACCACGTCAGCTGCTGGTGTCAGCTGCCTTCTCCTCAGAGATGCGCAGCAACACTTGGGTGTATCAAATGTCGTTGCCTTGAATGTGACACATTGTGTTCCTGAAAATAAAAATGGAGTCATCCCCACTTGTTCAAAGCATGCTCATCTCTGTGTTTATTCTCCTCGTCATGGTACAATAACTGCAGCAGAATTTCCAGTGCATATATCAAGTTGCAGATTAGTGCAGGCACCCGTGGTTCTTGGAACTGCATGGGGCTGTTTTTGTTTACCGATGACATTTATCCTCTCATTTCCTTTTGGAAGCATGACAGCTTCTCACTGTCTGATGGGGAATGTACTTACAGGACCTTCTTTTCATGCCGTGTCTGACGAGAAACACTCCACTGCACAGTATCCGTGTCTGCTTGCTATGGAGCTGCTATTAACTGCTTTCAGCAGTCAGTCTGGCAGGAACTTGGCTGGGCAGGAAAGCAAAAGGTTTTCTAAGTGCAATTATCTTCTCTTGCAGGAGGAGACCGAGAGCGGATGACAGCTAACCATGAGACGTACCTCCTTATGGCGAGCACGCAGAATGACATGGAGGATTGGGTGAAATCCATCCGCAGGGTTATATGGGCACCATTTGGAGGAGGTGAGTCAGTGACAGGACATGCAAGGCTCCCAGATACACAAAGACACATAAAGGTGCTTCTGTCATCTCAGTCACAGCCAGAGTTTTGAAATTAAGAACATGCAAAATTGCTCAAAGAAAGTGGAGTAAACCCTTTGTTTTCACTTGCAAGGCAGGTATTGGGCATGTTCCCATGCAGAGGGCTGAATTAAAAGGCTTTTAAACTTTCTGGAACCACTTCCCTTGATGAGGATAGCACATGATAGTGCATTACCAAGGCGAGGGGAAGTTTTCACAGAAGGTTGGTCTTCTATGAAATGAGTTTTTCTCACAGGGAGAGGCAGGGTGATTCTTCTGGTCACCAGCTAGAAGACTGTCCATGTGTTTCATCAGTGCCTGTTACAAGAAGCTGTCAGTGATTCTTCTGCAAGTGACAGCTAAGACCAGTAGTAGTATTATACAGAACTGTGCACTCCAGTATAAGCCTCAGAATATTAGCACTAGCAGCATGGAATAGATTCTTTTTATTTTGATTGGCATACCCAATGGTTTCAGTAGTACTGGATCAAAATCTATTATCAGATGTCTAGTTGTCTTTTTAAAAAGCTCTCTTGTGTTGAATGGACTGCAAATGATTATCATTATCATGATTATTATTCTGGTGATAGTGTCAATATTACTATAATACAAATATGATTGGTATACTTGAACAAATGTCAGTACATTCATCAGTCTGTTCCTCAGAGCTCTCAAATTTCCAAGTTTGTGGACAGAAATACTTTTCCAGTGTGAAAGAGCACCCATATTGCATCAGATGCTTTTTTATCTTGTCTACAAGTTGCTGGAAAAGTAAGTCAGGCAGGATTGTCTGTGCTGTTTCATGACTGATAAGTGGTTCTCAGTGAAAACTGCAATTTCTGACTGCAAATGTCTGTTTCTCAACTGCCAGGTAGATCACAGGAGAGAGGATGGAAGGGGCTGAAGGAAACTGCCATTTTAAACAAAACTTTTCCTGTAAGCCACCCATCTTCCTTTCTGCTTTATTCAGGGCACACAGTTCTTAGGAGAAGGCTTTGGCCTCGCTGATGGGCTGCGTTGAGGGACTTGGTCAGCTCAGGCCTGCCTGGCACCTCTTCAGACACAACTGTCTTCTCTTTGGCTCCTCCTGGGGAAATGTGGCCTGGAAAGCATCATCTCACTGGGATCTGGCCCTGTATGTTCACAAGCTGACACAGTCCTGGATCTGTGCATGTAGATCTTATAGGAGGATGTTTACAAATCAAAACAAAAAACCAAAACCCACAAAGTGAAAGGTTTGTCTTAAAAGGCATGATCTTCTAGAGGCATGTTGAGTTGGTTTGGGAGGGGAGAGGTGGGAGGAGCACAGTCTTCTGTGATTAGGCTGGATAAGAAGTCTGCGTGTTTATATAGCACGAAGATTACCCATCCCCCACTTTCTCTTTGTAAAACAGGCCTTGTGTTGAGCTCCTCAGTGTTCTCTTACTCTCATCCAGTAGCAGCATAAGCTGCTGTGGCAATAATAAATTTGCAGGCATAATGTAACTAGATTTTTCAAAGTGTATCTTTGTGGTTTTTTGCACTTGGCTTCCAGCACCACGTTATCTTTCTGTGTCAAATAATGAGGAAAGTGAACCTCTCAGTTCTTCTGCAAGTGGAAAAGTGTCTACATTTTACAGGCAGGGAGCTGAGATTAGATGAAACTCCATTTCTAGCCCAAATCCATGCACAGTGCTACGAATAGAAACCAAATCCCTGGAGTCCCGACCCCATGCTTTCTTGATCAGCCCCTCATTTGCTTTTATAGGGCAAGAGCTATTTCTGCTTTACAGCTGGGAATCCTTCCAGCCACCATGAAAATGCTCAGGATACTATCACTGCTGTAGGAGTGTTTAATGGCAGTTACTGAGGGAAGCACCTCACTGAAGACTTCGCATGCTGATTTGCATAAAGCAAGAGATGGGTGCAGTCCTTAAATTACTGTTTAAATTATTTTGTAGGTAAGGAACTTCTAAGCATGTTCTTCTTCTTTTTCCTTTTGGATTTCTTGAGCAAATACACTGACTCAGGGTTATTTGTATTAGGAAGCAAACAGTTAACTCCCTGGAAAACAGGAGAATAGATGGAACATGATTTTGGGTTTAGTGCTCATGGAGAAGGTTTGACAGTGATAACATGGCAAAAGCAGTATCATGGGACGTGTCACCATTAAGAACTGTGTTTCTAGCATGTCCCCCATTTTATTAACTGCTTGTTACCTAAGTTGGTAGTCTGAGGTAGTTTAACAAGTCTTAATAAGCCCTATTAACTGTTCTGTAATTATGTATGGCTGCACACGTTCATATTTCTACTATCCTTGCTACATGGATGTTGCTACACTGCTGCAACAGTCTGACCCTCTTAATGAAGGGCACTTCTGGCTTAAGTTGCCCAAGAGCCTGCCTGTATGAGCTGTAGCCACTGAAGTTAAAAGTCTTCTTATATATTACATGAGCTATCAACAGGATACGGAGGAGTTGCAGTCACCAGATGATGACTGGCCAGTAACAAGTAATTACTTGCAACACAGAATTATTTCAGACAGCTAATTAATCAGTTTGATATGGGCTTCCTAAATTTCAGTACCAGCTGGTAAACCACAATAGCCTGGTGTCACACAAGTCAAGTGCCACTTTGAGTAACATATTTGAATTTTCTGGTTCTTTCAAACATTGTAAGCAAGCCGTGTGTCTGTGTGTGCACGGATCTGTCTGAGCCTTGGGGAGCCACTAATATTTAGAGTTCATCTGGCAGTGGGAAAGGACTCCTGGTACCAGAGCAAGGACCTCTGTAAATGATTAACTGTATCATTAATTTGTTATTTGTTAACCTGTGCGAGAAAGAGGAGGGGGGCAGGTGGGAATCTGCTAGGGTGATCAGAAACAGCTCAGGTTTTGTACTGAGAGAATAAGGTGACTGTGGAAAAAATTCTGAAAGGGAAAAGAAATGTAAATGAGCCAGGGCATGTAATGCCTGTTTGCACATGAAATTCCTTTCCTGATTAGATTAAAAAGACAATTTTTTACAGGAGGGAAAGACCTGGGCTTTAATTGCAGAGCTTGCAACTAAGGGGGAGGGAGGAGACAGAAGGAGCATGAGCATTTTAGCAGGGGTAGCAGTGTAAGGTCTGGCACCTCCTGCGGGAGCCAGGCACAGCCTGCTTGCTTTTCAGGCTGCCGCACACCACAGCCGCTTGAAGTCAACTCAAAGTCACCTGGAGGAGCAGACAAATCCGTGTGGCGGCGGCTCCCTCCTCTACATCGTTTCCCTGCCCCTGCGGCAGGCGAGGGGCTGGCGCAGGGAGCAGCAGCCGTGGCTGCCATTGCCAGGCGTGGGACCGGAGGGAGCGAGTGGAGCATCCATCCCCGCGTGGAGGCACGGATTCCTCGGCAGCGCCCCAGCATCCTGCCGGCAACGATGCGCTCGCTGCCGCATCTGCTGCGCCGCTCCCACGAGAGCTCCTCGTAGTTCGAAGGCAATAAAGCAAGCCCATGAGAACCTCAGACAGGGAGCTGGGTATATAAAAGGCCTTTTGAAAGGAATCTGTTATGGACAGAGAGCCTTTCAGGCGAAGGGGCTGTTGTTTCTGCTGCTCGGTTGCAGAGATAAAGGGAGCCAGCAAGGAGTATCGTATCCCGGAGGATTCTTCAGTGGCCTTTTTGGTATTGTTCTTCTCTTTCCCCTTGTGCACCATGAAACACTGACCTTTTCCTGTGGAATTGGAGTCTCTGCCACTCAACCCCCTGTTCCAGCTGGGAGGAAGAGGTCTTTCTCCCCTGCTGTCTGTGCAGGCACTTCTGTTTGAATGGAAGATACATCTTTTTGCTGAAACTCTTTTGTTGTGACATTGCATAATAGACAGTTGTCTCGCCGCAGGAAATAAAAGAAACTGAAGGAAATAGAGAGACGGAAGGAAATTGTTCCCCAAAGCAAAACTGAAGCAGGGAAGAGAACATTAAAATCACTTGAAGCCCTAGCCAAGATCTAGAAGACCACAAATCTCTTAGCTCCAGAGGAAAATACACTGTTATAAAAACTCCTCAGCTGTCAGTAATGATGAGCAGTTGTGGTGTTTCGTCTGGATGCAGCTGGTAAAGGAAAGCTTTGGCGGGACGTGGGGGCTCTGGCCTGTATGATGCCTGAAGACAGAAATGCTGGGGTCCGCAGCCCAGGTGCCTTAGCAGCAGCTCCTTTCATTCCTAAAACTACTTATAGGAGAATTAAGCGGTGTTTTAGTTTCCGTAAAGGTAGGTCTGTTCTGTCACTGTGTTCTGCTTTGCTGGTGAAGCCATGGCTGCTGAGAAGTCAAGGGACTGTATGTGCAGGGGCAGACGAGAGTACTGAATAAAAAGGCATTAAACAATGCAGATGCCAACATTCTATGAATGATTTATTTGCTTCTTTGTTCATTTGTCTGTAGCTGACCAGCTGATACTGTCTCCTTTACATAGTAGCTCCTGGATGAGCTGCCTGAATGAGATGGCTTGAGAGAAGATTATTGCAGAGCCTCTGAGAAAAATCAGTGAGAGCAGGAGGGGAATCAGACCTGTGGTGTTCTGAGTCGCCTGTTTATCTGGCAGAACATCAGGGAGAAGGGTTTGGGTTTGCATTTTGTGGGGGGGGGAGAAGGGGAGTGAAGGGTGGGAGCAAAGCAACATGATAAATGTGCAGAAGACTAGATCTCTGAATTCGGAGATTTCTGATGGATTGAAGTGTAGCCCTACAATGCACTGTCTGGTTACAAGTGCTGCATTGCCACTTCATCCTGCTACCCCACAGCCTGCATTTGCCTTTCCACGGGCTGCACAGGCATTTTCAAAGCCAACTTTCTTCTGCATTGCACATAATTCTGTTGAAGCAGTAGTGGGGGGAGGAGGGCAAAGAGGAGACTGGCTTTCAAAATGTCAGCTGGAAGGGAAACACATGTCTGAGGAAGAGATATAACAAGTGATGCCACGGTGCTTGGGATGTCTGGGTAGTAACTACCTCTAGGAAAGACGACAAAAACTTTGTGTGGGGGAAGAGGAGAATATTGGTGCTGCCTTAAAAATCATGCTGGACAGAGAAACCCAAATGAAAGGGCTAAATTGTCATGTTGTTCTGAAGTGTGAGAAATGATCTTACACAGTGCTTATACAAATACAATCATCTTCATCTCCTGCTCCTCCCTAAACTGTTCCTCCGTGCTGCCATTTGTTCTTTTGTGAGACCACACAGCTCTTTTCTCACAGGACTCAGTGGTGATGTAGTGGCATCAGTGCTTGTGAGGGTTGTGCACGGGCAGTCAGGGGCAGTGCCTTGAAATGAGGGATCACAACCAGTGAAGGTCTCTCTGCAGAACTACAGCAGAGGTCAGCTATCACCTGCAGCTGAGACAGGACTGAAAGCTGTTTGCCCCCTGTCTGCCCCCCCCCCCCCCCCCCCCCCGGCGTGCCCTTTGGTGT
>VZRW01006094.1:0-34937 GCA_013398125.1 Aegotheles bennettii | reverse complement strand
GAGGCCAGTGTTTCCTTGGGTTACTGGAGTTCAGTCCTCTGGAGGCTGGCCAGGAGGATGTGGATGTGTCTGTATGAAGTGTGCTAGCGCATTTCAAGGTGTCAGTGTGAATTAGAGCTGTCTGTGCCCCGTTTACACACTTCACTATTTGAGAAATGTTTGGAAGTTGAATAAAGGATTAACTGATAATTTTGCAGACAGCTGCCTTTGTGCCTGCGGTGCAGCCCGAGCTGCTCCAAGAAGAGCTTCAGCTGTTCTTTCCCGTATGTTCTGACACAGAAACTCTTCATGTCTAAAACTCCAAGTGAAGCTGCAGTGCTTGGGGCTGAGGACAGAATGATGGAGGCCGTGCTGCTAATTTTGCTTTCCCCTACATACCTTTCGTTTCATTTGCTTTCTTATACACATTTTCTGTCGAGAGTGTTGTCACAGGGTCCCCAGATCAGAGCTGCAGAATGCTGGGTGTGCATGTTAACTAGGTCCATGTCCCACTGCAGGCAACATGAACATTAACTGGACATGCAGTCAAGCCTTTACTATGGTTGCACAGGCAAATTAGGCTGGCTACCTTGTCTTATTAATTGGCATACCGAATTCTTATAACTTCATTTGCAGATTGTATACCTAGGTATATAAAAAGGCAAGACTAGCCTTCTGCAAACCTAGCCCATGCTTGCATAAAGCAGATCAGTTAGTTCTAAGCTGTGCAACGTGATGCAGAAAAAAAATTAGCAGGGAAAACCATTGGTTAGTTACTGGAAGAACTACAAGGGAATCGTGACATTGTACATTCAGGCAGAGATATATCATCATCATCTTCACTGATGATACAAGCTGTAGAATCCTTTCTGGAAATCTAGATGAAAGCTGCATTGTTATAGGCACTGAAAAATTAAATGTCAGACCTGTTTGGAGGTCATGTTGTGCTCAGTCAGTGCTCAGGGAGCAGTAACCAAACAGAGAAAGAGCCAAGCATCCTTAAAATCCGGTTTAGAGAACCACAGGAACCTCCTGAGAGCACATGCAGAGTAACTGGAGAAAGCAGTAACTAAGGGTAACTTTGCTGGCATGCAGTGGTGAGAACATTCAATAGCAGGGTGAATTTGGGTGAACAGAGTTTTGGAGGAGGAGGTGGCATTGGCCACAGCCAGAGAAATGTTTCAGGCCCTGATGTGATCAACTGTGGTGAGTTCCCAGTGATGTTTTTAAAATTGCCTCCCTTCCTTTCCAGCCTGGAGCTCATTCTGCTCTTATGTCACAATTCTTTATTCTAAGCAGTAACCTCTGGTGTGCAGCTGTGCTAAACCCCAGGGCAGGAGTTTATCTTACTTTATCTACTGCTGGCATCACACTGATCGTGGGGTAGGAGAAAGAAGGCTTGATGGAAAGAAAATGAGTCAGGTGGGAGCAAAATTCTGCCACTGCTACTTTTTGTGGTATTTTTCCTCTCCTGTACATTACATAGAGAAGAACAAAATACTCCCTGCTTTGATCCACTTGAAACAGCATTTAGTGCTGGGGAACACCAGAGCAGAAAGCTGCTAAGAACTAATAATTTAAAACTCCGTATTAAGTGCTAAGTGGCCAAGACAGCCACTTCTTGGTGTTATTCCAGGACCTTTGTTCCCAGCCCTGCTGTTGAAAGCTGTTCACCCGATCTGTCATTTTCCTTGTCAGTGAATTACTGATACAGAATTGAGAGTTGCTTAAAATTCTCATCCAGATCCTAAGCTGAGATAATTTCCTTTGGCCTTAACTGACCTTTTGTGATCAGTACAGCCCATAAACTCAGAACTTATTTTGGAAGGTTGGAGATCCTCTGCCCTCTGTTGAAAGCATCAACCCTCTGTGCTTTCTGCTCTCTGAAAATTATGTGTCATCTGAACTTCTGAGGAGTGGCTTGGGAAAGGCAGAAACCATCTGACTCACTGAATGCATGTGCTTTGGTAGAGCTAGAGTGGCAGATGAGCTTATTCAAGGTATTCCTGATAAAGCAAGGAGACAGAACTGCTGCCTAGACCTTTCTCCTTTTTCCTTACTGAATGAGGCACCTGGAGTCAACAGACTTGAGATGTGACTCCTGCTTGTGTTCAGTACCTAAGGAAATCACTGACCTGTAGCATTCTTTGATTTTAAAAACATACTCTTAACTGTGAATATGTACCATTGAAAATACCATGGTGCTTTCACAACTCTTGAGTAGACATACGCCGAATTTGGATATAGCACTGTAGTGTCTTTCATAAGCTTTATGGGTATCTGTTAGGCTTGGAAATCCAGTTTCTCAAAATGTTTACAAAACTTCTGCCACAGGAATGTTCAAGTTAATGAATAACTGCTCGTCATGCCCTTTACTAGCATGTGATTTTCCTCTTTGATGTTATGCGTGATCTTGGCTTAATGGGATATAGCTTTAAAGACCTACAAGGGCCCCTCTGAAAAAGCAATTCTGTTGATTAAATCTAATGACTGGTCAGAACTGGAATCCTGTACATTTTCCCTGCCTTACACCAGCTGTGGGGAAGCCAAGCTGATGCCATTCTGAGTCTCAAGGTTTCATATTAGTTTTCTTTGTTTGTTTCCTCCCTGGCACCCTGTCCCAAGGATAAACCAAACCACAGGTTACTACTTGTGCATCTGTGCATTTCTGGATTTTGGAGACATTGAGATTTAGGAGGAGAACTTGGGTTTGGATTACAACGTGAGTTATGAGGGCTCTCTTCTATTTCCTTCTCCACAGAGGTGTTCTTGTTTAGTTACTGTAGTGGAAATTTACTTTTGAAAAACAGCATGTGAAATTATCTCTGTAGTTTTGCTTATGCTGTAGTGTTCATAACTTGGACTGTCTTCTCCTTGATTCTCTGTAGTTACCAGGTATAGCTGATAGTGTTCATTGTTGTCTGCCTCTGCTGACCACTAAGGTGACTGTATGTTTGCAACCACAATTCTTTACAGCATTGCCTTTGCTTCATAATGGGCAACATCTTAGTCTTCATACACTGTTAATCTGCAATATCTCTGTAGTAGTTAGTTGTGACATAAGAGGGGATAAAACCATTAGAAAGGGGCAGTGGAAGAAGGTGCACCTTACAGGGCAGTGTTCATGGCTTTTATTCCAAAACAGTGAAAAACCCAATAGACACCAGAAAGATCATGAACAAGGTAGAAGTTCCACATGATGTGGAAGCAGAGTTTTCATGTTTGTGCCACTTCTGCACCTGGCAACAGAGTACTTTTTCCATATGGCATCAGCAAGTCTGTAACTTCAAGTCAATATTTATGCAGGCTTATAATGGCTGATTCCTTTCATGGCCAGGTGCTGCCTGGTGCAGTGTTCTGCATTTGTTAGGTGAAGGAAATGCTTCCTTTGAAGAAGTTCAGCCTGGACTTTGAAACCAAACCAAGCTTGCCTGAGATGAATTCCAAAGTCAGTTGGCTACAAACATTGGAGAATGCAAGGTGTAGTAACTGGTGACTTCTGAAGCACTTCAAAGTGTGATGTGGTGATTTTCTGTGAGACTTGGGTCTTAACTTCAGCTTATGACATGGTTGTCAGAATTACCAGGCTAGCTATGAGCTTCCTGAAGCTGAGCATGGAGATCCTCATGCCTGCGAGACAGAGAGGGTATTGTCGCCATTCATACAGATGGGGAGCCAAGTCCCTGAGGCTTTACCTGATGTGAGGATGGTGGGGAATACACCTGTCCCTCCAGCCCTGAGGTGTATATGTGGCCAGACTTGATGCAGCTGTGTTCTGAGGGTTGTGTAGGATCTGTCAAATCCAAGACAATTCCTGTAGTTATTCTGTCTCTCCTTCAGACATGCCTAGCTATGTGTATTTTGTGTCTCCATAAAATTCCCTTAATTTACAATGTACCTTATTGCAGCCAATAGTAGAAACAATCCAGTGTTTACGCTTAAGGGAACAGAACCAGGAAATTTTAGGCTCCAATTTGGATTAATTCTTTTTTCTTGACACTGGTTACCTCTTCATCGTATCAGGTCTTATTTTTTCCTGAGATACAGGGATTTTTTTAAGGTTTCCTTCATTCAGTACCTGTGATTTACTGCTACAATACAGAACCAAGTTTGTCATATCCATTTAATGTATGTCACCATTTGGATGTGAATCACTTGTTACTTTTTACTTGTCTTAAAAAGTACTGTTTGACACTAGTTACAGATATCTTAATGCTTTCTGGCTGCCACCTGCTTTCAATACATTTTGTGTTGCAGTGCATCAGCAATTTATAATAATACAGGAATAGTTTAGCTTCCACTGCACAAAAAATCCTTATTCTGATTTCATTCATTATCTATTAGTCATGCTTTGAAAGCTGATTTTAAATTGAAGGAAAAAAAGAAGAGACGGCATCCCAAAAAATATATTAATAGAAAATGAAGTGTCGTGACTGCAGTGTCATTACTAGTAGGAGTTTCAAAGCAGTCTGGTAGGTTTGCAAACTTACTCTTTCCTCTGCAAATGTAAGCTGCAATAGACACATTACTGATTAAAGAATGGCAGCATAGAGAGAAGAAAGCATAGCCAACAGGACAAAATTTATTCATACTAATTGTACTGTCAGTGGAACGAGTTGTAATTGTACATCATATAATTGGAATAGACTTTTATACTGATCAATTTTGTTTGCAAAGAGGCAAAAACTCTTGTGTTACCAAGAGATCTCATGGGCTCTTGAAGCAAAGCTCAGACTGTATGTTCATAGGACAAACTGGAGTAGGATGGCCAAGTCCTACACCTAAGAAGGAATGACCCTCAGGGAAACTGTGGAGAGAACATGGGTGCCTTAGGGGATAGTAAGCTGGACATGAGCGAGCAGTGGAGTTGACAGCAAGGAAGGTTTGACAGCAGTCTGAGCAGTATCAGAGCCAGCAGAGGGAGGGAAGTGATTAACCCCCTTTGCTCAGCATTTTTTAGACCATCTTCTGAATATTGTGTCCATTAAAAAAAAAAAAAAGACAGGGGAGGAAGATAAAATTGGAGAGAGTTGAACAAAGGGCCACCAAGATGCTTGGGAGCTGGAGCACACGCCCTCTGAGGAGAGGCAGTGGAAGTGGGGCTTGTTTGGCCAGGAGTAGGGACAATTTTGTGAGCACTGAGCAACAGTCTTGTATATTAAGAAGGTCTTTGAAATCCTCAAACTCACATAATCACACAGATTCCGTAACTGATTCTCAGTGGACCTTCCTCCTTAATTCCACTACTTTCAGAAGGAAGACCTAGAAAAAGGAGGGACTTGAGGATTTCCTCCATGCTGACCAGCAACAGCTTTTCACTTAAAAAAATACAAGAAACCTGAATTCATTTAATACTCCTGCCATCCCCATAGGCAGTTTGCAGGAGTTTAGGAAGGTATGTAAGAATTAAGAAAACAAATTTAACTCCTCTGCCAGCATGAATAGGCTGAACTTTGTGGACACCAAATATTCCACATCAGCCGGTATTCTGAAACTTCAACAATCCCTTCTTTAATCGGTAATTGTTGGGTTTTGGGTTTTGTACAACATGAAAAAAACTGAGCTAATAAAGAGTGACTGTGTAGTGTTCAGTCCCCTAACACACTGCTCTTTGGCATCTACAAGTGTGGGTACCATGGAGATCACAAATATGCTGCTCTGCATCTCAGAATACTTTCTGGATGTCTTAGCTGGACATCAGTTACTCTCTCCAGTTATTTCTTGTGCCGCAGAAAAATAATTGCACTTAAATACAAACCCCACACCTTCAGTATGGGTGACTGGCAGCTTGCCACCAACTTGCCGTAACATCCTGGAGAGTACGCAAGGCAATTTTTACCCCTGTAACTGAGGTGTGAGTTATCTTTCTGTTGTCGGAGGAAAAGTGGACACGTTGAAGGTTATGCTGAAAGAAGATGCAATCTGGATTCTATCTTAGCTTGTGGTTACTTGTTCATGTAATTGTAATTTGTGGGTGAATGAGATTTTGGGGCCAAAAGCAAAAGCTGACTAGCTCAACTTTGGGCTTCCTTTAGAAAAAGCAAACCAAAACTCCTCTGTTCTCCTTGTTGAATATTTTTTAACCAGTGGGAACTGTGTGCTCAGTGAAGGGCACAGTTTGACCTGTTGCTTTTTTTTTTTTTCCCACTTTATAGTGTATGTAATTGGAAAAGGCACCTTCCAAGCACAGGTAGTTATTTGATCTTTAGTTTCTGATTATGACTGCCTTAGAACTATTAATTTTCTTGCTATATATAGAAATTGAATTGCCTCACTTCAGCCCCAATACTATTCAACAAATTATGGTCTCAAGAGAGAGCTTTCATCACAGATGACATGCCTGAGCATTATTGTGCTGCTGTCTGTGATGACTGGCTCTGCAGTTTAAAAGGACAAAATAAGTTATGAAGAGTAGCTGTCTTTCCAGTGATAGTGATGATATCCTCAGATCAGGGTTGAAATTAATTCTGTCAAAAAAACTCCATGGTCTTGTGAGGTTAAGTACAAATGCAGTTTTCTTGCAGTTCGTCTGACATATTCTACCTTTCATGTCAGGATCCTTTTTCATACACAAAATTTATTGTTTCTAAAGCAGACAGTGATAATGCAACTGGTAACACATTATAGGAATCGTCTTAATTTATGTGGGAAAACTTAATTTGGTTTAGTAGGAATGAAATCCTGGGTTATATTTATAAACCTTTTGTCCTCCATGTGCAAAGGTAATGTTTATATGCCATTGAAACTGGTACAGAACTGCTTATTCTTAATTAGGCATGAACCAAAGAAGATGGAAATGTGTATCACTTGTGAATCAGAAGTTTTGTGATGGAAAATCCTATTTGTATTATTTCTGTCTTCTGTGCTTATGGTTGGAAAAAACATTTACAGTATTTTAATATAAATAATATTTTTGAGCATTGTTGCAATGTGTCAGCATTGTATTTCCATGATAAATTGAAATTGAGCATTTTATTCTTAAGAAAGGAGTAGGTTAATTGTGCATTTAAATGACCTGTAAATTGTGTGGGTTGCAATAGAAGACACGGGCTCCTCAGATGCTTTTATGAATCTCAGCCCAGTCACCTCTCTCTTTTTCATGCAGGTATTTTTGGCCAGAAGCTGGAAGATACTGTCCGATATGAAAAGCGCTATGGGAACCGCCTGGCTCCTATGCTGGTGGAGCAGTGTGTGGATTTTATCCGACAGTGGGGGCTAAAGGAAGAAGGCCTTTTTCGACTGCCTGGGCAGGCTAATCTTGTCAAGGAGTTACAGGATGCATTTGACTGTGGAGAGAAGCCTTCTTTTGACAGGTAAAACCCTTCAGCTGTCCCCCGCTTCCCGAAGCCTAGGCAGGACACGATCTGCTGTACTGGCTGACCCACGGTGCTGTTAAACACGTGGCAGCAGCAGATAGAATGACATGGATTTGTAGGTTTTTCTGTATGTTTCCCGTTATCACTCTAAAATGTCTTCTTTTTTTCCTGACTTTGATGTCTGATTTCAAAGTGTTTCTGGAGAATTTCCATTTGTGAAAAGCTGGTTAGGAAAAGTATTGGTAATGGTTTGGGTTAATCAGAAATATCTGGATTGCCTTGATCTTAGTATTATTTGAAATACAGTGGTGATGCTGGCATTTAGTCAGTTCCACAAAGGAGGAATTTTTCTTATCACCAATTTCAATTATGTTCTGTTACCTATAAAACTGACTGGAAGGGAAGTCAACTTTAATGTATTCCTTTATAATTTTGGGCATTTGGTCTTAAAAGTCACTGTGACCATAGTAACAAACCTGCGTGGTTTGGATGTCCAGGTCCAATTCGTATTCTAATATTTATACAGTTTTGCAAAGCTAATGAGAATTATCTGAACCAATGAAGAGCTCAGTACTGTTCACACAGCTGTGTATGACTTGTCAGTCTTTCATAAGATTGATTTTTTTGTGCAAGTTTCATTCTCCTCCTGTAAGCACTGATTGCAGTAGTCCATATATTTAGTGTGCAAGCAGAGAAGTAGAACCAGTGGATTATGAATGCTATGTAGCCTTTTTAACTCTGGTCAGAATTAATACGATGGTAATGAAATTCCAGTTCAAGAGACTGTTGAACAGTGATTGTCCTCAGTGTGTGCCCTAAGTGACATCTCTAACACACCTCCAAAATGGAATTGGGATACTTCATTCCAGTTGAGGGTCTAATGTCAATTAGGAGGAAGAGGCAAGTTACATTTATTTTGTGGAACCTTTGATTGATAGTGGTGCAAGTAACAGGAAGGAAAGCATAGCTTGATCTTTTAGTGCAAAAACATGCCATCGTATGAGCCTGATTGCTGGAAATCATTTACTTCTCTCCCTTCCCTATTTCTGTGAAGTGAGCAAATCTGTTATGCATGAAGGTACGTGTATCAAAGATGCACGAAAGGCAGGCATCTGTAATTCTGTTTTATCTCCAACGGTTTTATCAGTCCTGACCCTCAAGGTAAGAAATGTCAAGAATTTATAGTGCTCTGAAAAAATGAGTTGTCTTCCAATGAGATTTATTTGTTTCTCATCAGAAGGTGAGAGTTAGGATAATTGACCAGAAAACCGCTTTAAGGACCTAGAGGACTGTAGGAAGTGGCAGTGTTAGCTGATAAATGTTTGTAGCATACTCACCGACTGTTCAAATACTGTGTAACTTAAAAACAGTAAAGAAGCATCCATTGGGTATCTTTTCCTTACTTGGACATTCAGATAAGTATTACTAGTCATGCCTCTAGCACAGGCTCTACCAGAGATACAAGTAGGCGAATAGCAGAAACAAAAGGTTATTTTTTCTGTCCTTGTAAGCCAAGTAGTGGTGGAGGAAATGCTTAGGAAAACAAGCCACCCCCAAACTCCAGCAAGATGATGTACTGAACACCCCACTGAGAGGTACAGCTTGAAGGAGGTACACAAGTTCTGTCTATTCAAAAAAATAAGAGACCAGGGCTCAGCTGTGTAAATGATTTTTTTTATTGTTATTATTTATTCTTTTTTGCAAGGTTATCTAGCAACATCTGTGGCACACGGTAATGAGCCCCAGGAGCAGGCATGCTAGCTGAGCTTTAGCAGATGAAATGGAGAAGAGATTTTACATGCTACTGCTGTGAATAAGGCACATAATCTCTACTATAGCAATTAGAAACATCAGCAGGAGTTGCCTATAAATCATTGGTCCTGCAGTTCTGCTTCTGAAGCTGAGAATTTATAGAACACTGACCTTGTATGTCCATGTGTCTTGTTGTGAAGGATACTTTTTCTGATACCTCTCCAAACTCAAATGTGAAAAAGTTGATTTAAGTGTAGCAATGGTTCGGAAGTCAGGCAGACATAAATTCTGTTCTGATCTCTGCCATTGTTTCCATGGGACATCTGCTTTTTTCTTCCAACCTTTTGTTCCGTTTGTGAGCTTTTGAGGTGAAGTTCATTTCACAGTGTTTATAGAGTGCCTGTGTGATTACCTTGTTTTGGGGTAAATTTTCATTGTGCTGAACAGCAGCATGAATCTCCAGGTTTGATGGGACCTGTTTAGCAAGTTGGCCACAGTATGAAAGTGGCCACAATATGAAAAGTTGCTGTAGAGAAAAGAAAAAAATACATACATTCGGGGTCCATGCTTACTTTCTCTCATGAACTTCCAGATCTTCTGTGTTGGTCTGTAATTATATGTTCTTATTAGTCAAAAATCCAATACTGCAAAATCTACCTAGGTTCTATTAACTTACATTTTGCCTGTTCTCATGCATCAGTAATAATAAAGATTTTTGCAGTTAGAGCTGAGCTGATGGTTTTGCTGATGGGACAAGAAACACAATGGAACCTAGGTCACGCTTCTGTAGTGGTGCTGGGTCACCAGCTATGACCTAGGAGAAAGACTAGCTGCTGTCATCCGTGTTGGAACTAATACAAAGAGCTGATGTTTGAGGAGTTCGCCACTTTTCATACTGACCTTTTTTCTGTGTACAAGTACACATAAGTCAAATAAAGACTTTAGAACAAGTAAAGATGCTTTGAAATGTGTGCGTAGGTTTGTGTGTGTTTGTGTGAGAAATTATTAATCATTCTTCAGTAAAATATATAACTCGTAGAATGAAAAGCAAAAAAAGAAGGTAAGATCGTACAGCCATGATTAGTACTCCTTCAAAATGTCATCTCTGTCATCCCAGCACCTTACAGCTGTTGAGAGATGGAGTTCAAAGGCACAGATCTGCTCTTTTGCCCAGAGTTGAGCGGCTGTCCACAGCTCTGTGGAGACCCTGCCCTTCTCCCTTCTCGCGTTCCTATCCACACCCTTCGGCAAAGCAAACCACTGAATGAGGGCAAGCAGAACAGATGTGGCACATTTGAAAGAAGAAGTAAAACAGATTTGCTCAAAAGAAAATGCAGCCATGTTTTGAAACATAAAACGTGTTTGACAAGTGGTAGCTCTCACGTGAGTTAGCACCTGGATGTCTGATTCAGTTATAAAAACACAGAGTGGTACCAGGACAAGTTGGAGAGTGGCAGAAACCTTCATGTATTAATTTGATCTTGATCTTAGAGTTGGATAAGATGTTGCTGAAGAACTGTCAGCTGTGCGCATGAGAACGGAACCTGTATTTGAAATTTCTCAATGAGAAAACCCAGTATCGGGTCTGAAACATCCCACACCCCAGCCCCCCAGTATGAAAACTGGAACATCATCATTTCTTGCAGTCTTGGAAACCAGAGGTGAATACAACTGCTGGGGCTGGAAACTGCTGAGGCCTTTCATGTGAAGAAAAAAAACCCGAAGATAGTATGTCAGTTTAAAACCAAAAATCAATAAATACCTCACTCCCTCTGCATGTATCTGCACATATTGTGAAATCTGCTTTAAAGAGCTAACAGTGCAATTAGGCAATCACTCATGCTTGCTACTATTTGAAATATCCTTGGTATTTCCAGTACAGCTCCACCTCTGTGTAAAATTGTCCCCTCTAGGGAATCCATTTTGCTTGCCCTTGGGGTGTTTGCTTCTCTCTGCTTGCTTATATTTGCTTATATTTTAAATGTAAAGTCCCTCAGCTCCTTTACAAATCATACACTGGTAATGATACAAAGTGAATTATGACTATTCTGTAAAATTAGCATAACAAATGTGGCACTGCATAAGGAAAATAACATAAGGGTTTGTTCTACAGCTTTTACCTAGAAGGGGTACAAAATTGGATTTCTCTTTTTATATTCCCTATTTCCATCTACTGTTCATCAAAATTACTACCAGATGACATGAGAGTTAAGATTGTTCAGGGAGAAAAAATGTTTGAGATGTCACTGAAACAAATATTAATACTTACGTGATTGATCGATGTATGTGGCTTGTGTTTTCATAACCACTATCACTGATGTGTGTAGTCCAGTAGTTCAGAAGTTTAAAGTTCCATAGCTCACCTGTTTGTGTGTATGCACAAGAGAGGAGGAAAGCACATAAATGCATATTTAGCAAGACAAAATCCCTATTACATTGCCTCATGGGTGTGAATTCCTCTGAAGAAGAATGCAGTATGTCATAGGACAAAATATTCCTTACTGCTCTAGCCACCATTGCAATCATCTGAGGAAAGGGTATGTAGGTGTCAATATGTGATAGCTGGCAAATGCTAACTGGAGCCAAATAGTCCAGAATGTAGAACTGGCATGTTCCTCTGCATTTAATCACTGGGATTGTTGAAGCAAAATAAGACAATGACAAGGATGGGCCTAATGTAGTATCCTCAAGGTGAGAACGATCATGTCCACAATTCTTACTCTCCTCCAGAGCCAAATAATGTTTTAAAATTTTGGTGAATGCAAGAAATTGACCTGTGTCAGTGGGGCTGCTGTCTGCTCTGGCACTGTACAGACTGCAGCTAGGCATGGACTTGGAAATCACTGGTTATGAAAATTGTTCTTTTATTTTCCAAATACAGGCCTGTACATAAGAGTTTCTTTGTTTAGAAGCAGATAGTTCCCCACAAGGAAGGGGCTTTATTCCCTTCCTAGTGGGAAAGTGCAGTAATCCCTAAACAAAACATTTTTATGTGAAATGAAGTCTTTCCTAGAAAGCTGGTTCCTGCCAAACACAACTGGCCTTAGGCCTGTGAAAATTCCTGTTCGTTTCTGCCTGTTCCAGGCTTCCTTCCCTGATCCTCACAATCTGCTCATCAGTTATGCCTCTGGAGCCACTTCCATGTCCTTTCTAATTCCAGGCCTCTTTCTAGCCAGCTAACAGAAATAACCTCTGCATATGGCACAACTTAAAGACCTAGTCTAACAATTAAATACACATTAGGAGACACATTTCTAGCACGATGCAAGGTCATTAAATCAGTTTAATTGGTGTCCTGCTGTAGGAGAGTGTGGTTTTAGTTATTGTCAGTGAATGAACATTTGTAGTTGCTTCACATGAATTTCAGTTTCAGAGATGGAGTTGGTGTGTCAGCTGTGATTATTTTTTTTTTTTAAAAAAAGGGAGCCATGTATTTCACTTGCCAATGACAAATGGCTCCTTAGAAGGTCATGGCCACCTTTAAGAAAGAATGGTGTTTTGTTACTATGTGGAAGGTCTGAGAGCATGTTAAAGCATCCTGACTTAGGGTTGCAAGATTTGTGGCTTTCTCTTTCAGTAAACACAAGCAGGTAGTTTATTATTATTATTATTATTATTATTATTATTATTCCATGATTTATATATGCTTTCAATCCTTGCAAAATCTTGTGGAAACTTCGCAGCCTTTCTGAACAACCTATCAAATGATAAAATAAATTAGCAGTATGTTCGCTGGAGCTGGTTGATTTTTTTCTCTGATGGGAACCCACCTGTTTCTAAGGGCTCTGCCCACCTTACCTGGAAGCACTTGTGTCTCTCTTTAAGGATCTATAGTTTGTCTTTTCATTTGTCTGTCCTAAATTTCTGTCTTCATTGCTGCTTTTGAAGCATCACTCACGAACCTGGATGAATTGGCTGCTGTTACAATTACTGAAGTGCACGTCTGACTTGGAAATAGAGTCTGTCAATCTTTAGTATTCCTTGCAGTGCTTACTCCCGTGAATGGGTCTCTGGAAGGCAGCATGGATTGTAAAAACCATGAGCACAAGGGCAAAGGAGCAGAATAAGTGTTTTTTTTCTCTGTCTAAACAGAAAAATAAGATTTGAGATCAGTGTTAACTTAAAGTAGAGCTAGGCTCTTGTGACAGCAAGGAGAGGAGGGCAGACAGCTCAGGGCTTAAAATGGTAAATGCTTTCATATGTTTCACAAGTTGTAGGCAAAATTTCAGCTGGTACTTAGATTGTAGGCACTTAGGCACAGTACTGCTTGTACTGGATAGGCATTATATAGGAAAATAAAATAGAGAGTAATGCTTTGAATTTTCATTTCCCCCTGTACACAGGGGAGCAAAAATCACATAGGACATTCAACCAGTTACATTATGCATTTAATCTGACCTTTAAATTTCCAGACCAAAGCCTGACTCCCAAAATCAGTCACACCTCTTCTGGTTCACTGTAACATTACTGAACAGAGGCTTTGCCTTCCTAGCCTCTGGGTACTGGCCTCTCGGCAGTAACAATGCTCCGATTCTCTCTGTACGTAGCTATGCACGTTTGTAATACTCCTTTGGTGATGCTTGCTCAGTGTGTTATCACTGGTTTCTCATGGGCTCTAGCATCTCACTTGAGCTGCCTGCAGGCTGGCTGCAAAGGTACACACCGGGCAGCCAGTTAGGAGCTCCCACATCAGGAAAACATTTATACTGGTCTGAGAGCTGCTTTACAGACATGACTGCAGGTAAGCAGGGACACAGTCAGCAAATGTGGTGGATACAGGGTGCGTTGGTGAGGCAGATGCTCTCTTTCCAGGATTGTGGTGGAAATGATGGAGCTGTAGTTCTGGTAATTCCAGGAGGTACAGATACACAAGCTGCCTGAACTGTACTGTTCTTCCTTTTCTTACCAGAACTCCTAAATTGAATCATAGCCTCACAGCTTGTTGTTCCCTACTATTTGTTCTTTATGCAGACTGCTTATGTGTCATCATGATCTAGAGCTGGTTTTGGCACAGCATTAATCTTTTTGTAATGTGACCTTGCCCTGTTAATATTTCCTCTCCGAGAGTTTATGAGGAGCTTGTTGGCTTTGTGCTCTGAAGCGCTGACTCCAGCTCTCTGAACACACTGTCTGCTTGTCCGGGTGTGAGGGTCATACGTGGATTTCTGGTGACCTGCTGGGCTTCAGTAATTTTTGTTTATGGTAGAGAGGGTGAAAAACTCCAGGCGGTGTAATTGGTCTGACAGCCACTTCCACAGTGTCTGTGGTATCACAAAGGAAAGTGCTGTCAAAACAGCAATGCCATGAGAGATATTAATGACAAAGTTCAGATGAATGGAGCTTTGAGTATGTGTAGTCTGATGACTAAGGAGAGACTGTGGTGCATTTGCATGTGTAAGCCTTTGCATGGGCAGTGGTGGAGTAGGGGATGCTCCTTTGGAAACTTACCAACAGTAAAGCAGTAAGAATGTTGTAACGAGGTAGGTAATCTTTCTTAGATTTTCCAGCACAACATGCCAAAATAGACTTTCTCAGCTTGCTGGTGCTTTTTGTGTTGCCTTCAGTTTTCAGCTTCATGCTTTGCCATTCCCATTCCAAGCTTGTAATTATTCATTGTGCACTTGGAGACAAGTCCGCCTCAATGAGGGTTGTTCCAATTTAGATAACAGAGGATTTTCTGCAGGAGTTGACATACTTTATTTTAATACTTTGAATATTTTCAATCATGTTAATTATGAATCATAAAATCATAGAATCATCAAGGTTGGAAGAGACCTTCAAGATCCTCCAGTCCAACCACCTATTCACATCACCACTAAACCATATCACCCAGAGCCACATCCAGACACATCTTGAACACCTCCAGGGACTCCACCACCTCCCTGGGCAACCTATTCCAATACTTACTCCAATACTTACCTATTACCTTAATCCAATACTTATCTAATTCCAATACTTAATCACCCTTTAATGTGTGTAATCATGGAATGCTTTGATATTACGCTGTCAGATAGCAAAAGAAATACCAAGATAGGTATAATCATTAAGTTTCTGTAGCTGCAATGGTCCTAGAATACAAGCAAAGCCAGGTCTGAAGGGGGAAATACTGCCCTGCCTTAAACTGATCAGTTGTAGCTGGAAAGGTCCAGAAGGAGAGGGTCCTCTACAGGCCCTGCAAAGATCCACACCTTACAAACTACAAAAATGCCCTCAAGGCAAATACATAAATGCTGTTGGTTGACTTACACTGTGGATAGAACACTGCAGACTGGAAAGGGAAATAAATGCACGTGATCCTCAAGAGAGCTTGTGGTTCAGCACTCCCTTGAAACTCACAGCTGTCCTCTGTGGCTGAAATGCTCTTAATGGTATTTGTGGATTGAAACGCCTAAAATACAGATGGATTACAAGTGGAGTCTGCAATTTTTAAGTTTACCTCTGTATTTTAAAGCAAAAGGTGAAAAAAAAATTACTAGGCTGCAAGGTCTAAACAGGTCTCAGGTTATGTGAAACAGTTACATTTTTATAAAAATACTGACATGTTTTATACCAATATTTACCTTGAAAGAAGAAAGTTTCTATCGGTTATCTAACTGTTGCTAAATAGAATTTTAAAAATCCAGCTCCTAAAAACTTTGCAGATGGTATGCATGTGTATGTATTTATGTTTGTTTATGCTGTCAAATTCTGTCTGGTAATTTCTGTACAGATAGATTGAGTCCTAAGCAGTGTTCTAATACAGTTTAGGAAAAAAACCCTAACAAAACAAATTTTCCAAAATCTTACTTTGCAATCCCACCATCTTGTGGCAATCTTGAGGTATTGCCTTAGCATTCGGTCAGCAGAAGCAAACTAAAAAAATAAATAAATGTAATTTTAAAACTTGCTAATATGTCCCCATCTACTAACTGGGACCTGAGTCTCTAACCCCAGCTCAGAAAGCTCATTTTTGTAGACTCGTATGCAGCGTGTATTTCAGGAGGTTAGTGTGAGAACAAAAGACTTCTTATTGTTTCCTTGCTTCTCAGCATCCTGCCTTCCTAGTTCTCTCTCAGTTCTTTCTTGGTAGAGCCACACTTTTAGCACTCAACCCCTCACAGGGATAGTCTATCAGTACTTTACATCGAAAGAAGAAAGTTTATAAATTGCATTAGTTTTCAGGGCTTTTGTCCCCTTCTTCAGCCTTTTTATCCTCCATCTGCTGTGCCTTCAAGGAGCAAGAATTCTACTTCACACTAAGGGACTGGTGTAAAATTATTCTTATGTACTACACAAAGCACAAGATGATATTGCTTAATTCCCACGCTGGGAGACCTGCGTGCTAATTTTTAATTGTTCTTCAGTAGTTTCTCTCACTTAACCTGTTTAAATCTTGTATTTTGGAAAGGCCTCTAGTTTTATGCAAATAGTCTCTGGAAGGATGTGGCTCAGTTCTTCAGCAAGGCCTGGGGAGTTACCTTGTATAAACAATAAAAATAGTAATAATAAAATCTTCAGGAAGACCATCAATGCTGAGCAATCAGTTAAATTCTCTGCAGATTGATGGCCTGTGCTCCCCTTCACACTGTAACATAGGGCACTGTCCTAAGGCTGCCAGTTCACATCTGCTCTCTGTGGCTGCTGCTCTCCTTCAGAGTCTGACCAGCCAAAGTCTTTTCCTTTCTATTTGCTTTTTGCTTTCCTGATAAGCCAACAACTTAGGGCACTGAAGATCTCTCTGTAAAATTCACTTCTTGGATAAAGATGAGTCATGGCAGCTGCCTGGGCACACAGGCCATGGCTGTGCTCTGACAGCTGTCACCAGTGGCAACAAGATGTGTAAGCAGGTACCTGAGAGATGGCTGGGGTCTGGGTTTTAAGCCAGTCTGTAAAAAGTTTTGTTAGCCAGGGTGTCAAGTAGAGTGTCAGTTCACTTAGCTTGCATCTGGATTGGGGATAGGTAGAAGGCAAAAGTTGGGAGCCAAATCTGAGCTAGAATTTTAAATCTCATAAAATAGTATAACTGTGTCTAGTTTCATGTATAGCACTGTTCCTTACATACATTATCTATGCATCTGACAAGCAGGGCATGGTAAAAACAGGATTCACGTTTTGGATCCAAGCCAGCCTACAAGTAGAGAGTTGCAATGAAGGGATTAGAATTTGAACCTGCCTTAAAAATGTGGCTTTGCATTAGTTCTTTGTTTATAGAGTTTCTCTAGAAAATGCTTTTTGGAATTTGAGGTGGGAATTACTCATCACTAAAATGGAAGTGTTTTCTGGGAATTTATTTCAAGGGAGGTGGTGGTGGTTAACATTTAAATATACACAGTGCTTTATCACTTCTCTCACTCTGTTTTGGCCTGGATTGCTCATACCATACCACATTAATCTAAGGTTGTTCCTATCATTCTTGTTAAGATTTAACTTAGTAAAAGCCATTACTATTTTAACAGATCGTTCCAAAATAATGATTAACATACCTCTAGCAAAGCTTGTGTGTCAAATACCAGTGGTTCTCTTTGAGAGACTGAGTTTAAATCATGTTCCCAGTGTGAAGCCTTCAAAGATAAAGAAAATACACAATAATGCATATTGTAGAAATGTTTGTGCATTTTCTGTTTCTTATGAATGAAATTAGCATAATTTAGTATTTGGTTTTTTGATTTTTGAGAAGTCAGAGGGAAAGTATCAGCTTGCAGTACAACTCTTTATCTGAGCCAGGATGTAGAACATTCCAATGAGGATTTGAACAAATGCCTGAGTATCTAAACCCAGCGATGGAGTCAGAAGTAATGCAAGAGAGATTTCTTCATGCTAACCTGTAGTTTTTATCTATTTCTATGTATTTTGTTTCAGAGAAGTACTCCTAAGTTACAATGTAACTTTATGCACCACGGAAACTTTTAAACGAGTTTTGTTGCATACTCTGAACTTGTGATTTTTATCTTTCCCCTCATCTTTCTACTTTCAGTATGCCTGATAAACAGCCTATGCTCCTAACCTTAAGTGTCTGCAAATGTAATAATGAGAAAGCATGTGTCATACCAGGGCTTTGACTGTCAGCCCTATAATGTTACCTGTTGTGCTAGCGCTCAGGAATTCTCTAAATTGGATGACTTGCAATGCCTTAGCTTACTCAGTACAGAATAGAGCTAAAGAACTCATTTCCCATGGATTTACAGTTCTGTGTGTAAAGCATATCCAGATTTTTGGTGTAAGGGTACAGCTAAAAGGCACAATAGTAATTTTGTGGGACCCCATAATAAAAAAATGCATGCCAGGGAAAGAACTGGAATTCAGATGGGGAGGTTTAACTAAACACCTGCGGCATGTATGGTCTGCTTTAAAACTTGCTTACTTAATATGGATAGCAGAGGAGATGGTGATACAGTGGAATTGAGACATGCTGGGCATGTATTGTGAGCTGGGGCCACCTCTGGCAGGAGAATGAGCCCCACTGTGTAAATGCCTGGTTTCTGCCTCAGGTGAAAATGAAAAGCATCGGTTAAGATGGATTTTGCATGCCTGATGTGAGATTCCTGTCAATGAAAGCCAGGATCTTCTCAATACCTGTGCCTGCAAACAGGGCCTTTTGCGTAGTTACTCACAGTAATAAATCAGCAGAGTTGTCAGGCTCTGGCTTGAAGGTATCCTATGTTTATAGGGAAAAAAAGAAAGATGACACAAAAAAACAGATTACACTACACATATGATCTATAAATTTATATGCTGCTGATGAGTAAAATCTGGGGTGACAATGGAAAAGTTAAGTGGCAGTCTTTAGCCTGTCAATCTCACAGTATTACCCTGATTCACAATAACAACTTCTTGTGTTCCAACCTAACAGCAATACAGATGTGCACACGGTGGCATCACTACTTAAGCTGTACCTAAGGGAACTCCCAGAACCAGTCGTACCATATGCAAAATATGAAGATTTTCTTTCCTGTGCCAAAATGCTCAGCAAGGAGGAAGAAACGGTGAGTTGGCAACTTGGTAAGATAAAATAAAAGGCTGGCATGTTGTAACCTATTCTGATTTTGAGGAGGAGAGGAGCTGGTGATTACCTATCCTACTTTAAGATGCACAAATATTGATCAAGGCTGGTTTTATATGAGAATTGTTGCCACCAAGGTCATTTGGAAGTCTAAATAAAGGCACATAGCATGACCTTACCTCTATTTATAGTTCTGAATCTAGTATGGACCAGAAGTGGGTAAAATACCTAAATAGTTTCTCATATGAAAATGCTAACTAGTTCAGATCAGAACTGTTCTGGAAGTGTCAGCCTTGTTATCAGCAGGAGGAGGAATGGAGCTGCTGGTCAAAAAAGGGAAGAGTGAAAGAGAAGGGAAAGACAGGATAAAACAAAGTTATTTAATTACTTGTTAGCCAAATACAGCTTTCCCCATCCAAAATGGGTTCTGCAAGCTGTTCCTGATGGCAACCTGTATGCAGCATTTAAAGCTGCAGTTTCAGTGATGTGTTTATTGTCTTGTGATTATAATTGCTGACTTCTTTTTAAATCTCTAGTAAAATACTAAGAACTGTGCCTCCCCACTCTTTTTTTTTTCTTAAACCACCTGAAGGGCCTGAAGGAACTGGTGAAACAAGTGAAGAGCCTGCCAGCTGTCAATTATAATCTGCTGAAATATATCTGTAGGTAAGTGCTCATGTAAGAATATCACAATGGTATTTATAACTGTGAGCTGACAGACAAACCTGTCTGTGTATGTGCCCTGAAGGAAAAGCATTACTCACAGTTGGAGGATTGGTGAGCTTAAGTGAATGCACTAAAATTATAGGTTACTGCATGACTAATTACTAATTTGCTCTATCAAGGTGCACATGGAATGGAATGAAATACTCAAACTGTGTTAAGAAGCCATCACATGCTTCGACCCTTTTTTTTTTCTTTTTAATTTCTTTTTACATATTCCTTAAGGTCCTCTTTCTTCCCCACAGATTCCTTGATGAAGTCCAGTCTTACTCAGGCATAAACAAAATGAGTGTGCAAAATCTGGCTACCGTTTTTGGCCCCAACATCCTTCGCCCCAAAGTGGAAGATCCTCTGACTATCATGGAAGGTGAGCTTACTGTACATAGCATGTAATAGAAAGAAGGAGTGTGTTTCGTTTTATTAACACTATATGCCAGCCTGTGTAGTACGTGCAGTAAGTTCCATATATCTGTTTTATAGACACAGAATTAGTCATTCCTAAGTAAAACACTGTCTTCTAGGTTTGTGTTTTTCCAGAACTGGCTGCTGCCTAAAGTTTGTGCATTGGGGTTTTTTTGAAAGTTTGATCGAGAAAGTTTCTGTGGCGTGTTTTTGTTTGGTTTTTTGTTTGGTTGGGTTTGTTTGGTTTTTAAACCAGGGGAAAAATATTAAAGGGAAAAAATAATATTCCCTCTAAAAAGGGAAAATAATATGTTTTTCCAGTTCTTGAAGGCAACTCTCCAGCCTGCTTGTCAACAGCCTTAGCGCTAAAGCAATGGTGGCTGCTGTAGGAAATGGCATGCATGCTACACTCATTGAAGGGAAATAATACATTTTACTAAATATATTTTACATTATATATACATATATTTTACAATAAATGGGTTTCTTAAACAGATTTATGACTTTAAGCATAACTTTAATATTTGACATGAGACAATGCTGATTTGCAGTTGGGCTAAATGTATAGGAATTGGGTTAAATGTATAGGAACATTATACAAAGACTGTGCATTGATTGGTGCACATGGCCACCTTTCTTCATTGCTTTTTGCTTTTCAGCAAAAAGAGTGCTTTTCTTGCACAGTCATTCAAAGTCAAACATGCAGTTACAGGTAACCATGTACCTGTATATGTTGGTTTTGTTTGGTTCAAAAGAGATTTTCCAGAATTCCAGTCATGGAGCATTTTTTTTGCTGTCAGACACAGTGGTAAAAGTTGCCTGAGTACAGTGCAATGTTTGTAAAAAAATTCTGCACATAACAGCTAATGTTCTTGGAAGCAATACAGCTAAATGTGCCAGGGGAGTAACTAAGTGAATTTTCCTGCTTCATGGTTCCTGCTGCATATTATTTTGCCTTAGCAAACAAACAAAGAAGAATACTAAAAAAAGATGTTGTTGAGTACTCACATTGAATTGGCTCTTAGTAGTTCTATTTTAAAAGGGTGGGATATAAAGATCCAGAATATTACAAAGGGGTTGGTGAGACAGTGGGAAATGATTGAGTAGAAGAACACAGCATGCCTCTGAAAGCTCTCTAGGAGCTTAAAAATGGGGTGGTTATTATAACTACCTTGACCTTGTTCCTGAAATATTCTTAATAATCCTTAATGAGGGTCTGCTTAAGAAAATAGTTGCACATCTTTATTACCTCAAGTCCAATTATAAATGCTAGTGTGTAAATTACAGTGCAGTCAAGTGGTGTGCACGCCAAGGGTTGTGCTTTAAGAGGAAGGTAGCCATATATTACAGCAAGCAGCAAGCTGGGGTCTTGTGCTAGTTTCATACTGTGCTATAATTTGGCATAGTTTCCTGGTTGCATATAGTCTCACCACAGAGTGGTTAAAGCTTTTACATTAAATTAATTATATTAATTATATTAATATTAGTGCCCTGTTTTGCTCTAAAAGACTAAAATATCTGTGTTCCAGCAATGCAAATCCCTTGCTTGCCTGTTTCCTGTTAAACTACTAAACACAAGTTCTGTGCCAGAATAAGACTTCGGTTTTAAAAATGGTCACCACATTGGGTTGAAACACATGACTTACAATGATGTTATTCTTTGCTACTCATTATCTCATTCTGTGCTCTTCCTGGGCTGCAGTAGTGTCATGGGAATAGCTTCCTCACAACAGTTCCTGTTCTTAGGGGTCTGTGAGACCTGCTGGCTTGGTTTGAGGGAAGGAGGAGGTAGTGCTGATCTGGCTCGCTAGCCAGAGGTGTGTTAATCATCCAGGGTGTTACACAGGTGGATGCGTTGTGTAAGTGTTTAAGCTGAATATATATATAAGCTGGATGTTTACCAAGTATTTGTGGAATCTGAGGGATAAAGTATATCGATTCCTTAAACAAATTAGGCCACTAATGACCATGTGCTTGGTGTCTCGTCTCAGGTACAGTAGTAGTCCAGCAGCTAATGTCAGTGATGATTAGCAAACATGAAGAGCTGTTTCCCAAGGATGCAGACCCTCAGATGGGACCTGAGGTATGCAACAACAACAATGAAATGCCAAAGAAAGCGATTGCTGGGCAGCTGCAGAACAAAGAGAACAACAATACCAAGGAGACGGCAGTGAGGCGCTGCTCTTGGGACAAGCCTGAGTCTCCCCAAAGGGGAAGCATGGACAATGAGTCTCCAACTGCTCTGCCAGGCAGCAAGACAAATAGCCCCAGGAACAGCATCCAGAAACTAGATGTCACCAGAAGCCCACCACTCATGGTGAAAAAAAATCCCGCTTTTAATAAAGGCAGTGGCATAGTCACCAACGGGTCCTTCAGCAGCTCTGTGGAGGGCCCCGAGAAGAGCCAGACCTTACCAAACTGTACCCTGCAAACCAGGAGAACGGCATCCCTGAAAGGACCAGTGACTAAGATGGGCACACACAGCGTGCAGAATGGAGGTGTGCGGATGGGTGTTTCTAGCACAGATGGGCACAGCAACACCCTCAACAGCCGGAGCCCGGGCTGGGCACCCAATGGCTACGTCACATTAAGGGACAACAAGCAGAAGGAACCGGTGAGTGAGTCAGGCCAGCACAACAGGCTTTCCACCTACGACAATGTCCACCAGCAGTTCTCTATGGTGAACTCTGATGACAAACAGAGTGTGGACAGTGCCACCTGGTCAACGTCCTCTTGTGAAATATCCCTCCCTGAGCACTCCAACTCCTGTCGTTCATCCACCACCACCTGCCCTGAGCAGGACTTTTATGCGGGAAACTTTGAAGACTCTGTGCTGGATGTACCACCACATGAAGATCTCTCTAACCCAGGTGACTATGAGAACAAAAGTGACAGAAGGAGTGTGGGGGGCCACAGCAGCCGAGCCACCAGCAGCAGCGATAACAGTGAAACGTTTGTAGCCAACAGTACTAACAATCACAGTGCTTTGCACAGCCTGGTGTCCAGCTTGAAGCAAGAAATGGCCAAGCAAAAACTAGAGTATGAGACAAGGATAAAAAGGTAAGATGGTTTGGCTCTACCACCTGACTGCCATTTGTGGAGTAAATCCAAGAAGTTTTCCCTCTCATGACTTGCTGGCAGTCTGCACTAACTGCAGTTCCTGGGTGCTCACCACAGAGTTTCCCGTTTTTCAGTGTTGACATACTCCAACATTGCTTTTGTGATATCATGGTCCAAAGGGTTTTGTCTCAGAGCAATTGCTTACCATGGTTGACATCCTACTGGCATCAAAAATAAAGCCAGAACCTTGTGTGTTTTTATAAAGTCTAATTAACGAGATCAGGAGGCTCTCACAGTGTTTTAATTAGTTGATGCCTGTTCTCTAGGAACTGAGAAGGGAAACTGAGCATCACCTTTCAGTGAAAGCAGTGTCAGCTTATTGCACCTGTTGGTTTTGGGACTGGGAGACTGCTGGAACTCCTTTCCAGAGTCCTCGTCCCTTGTGAGACAGTGGTCTTTTGCCCACATCACTCTTTCCAGCATAGTACGCAGTGTAGTAGAGCACTTACTATATGCATGTCTGCTTAGTGCTGCTAGGATTTCTAATGCTTTCCACTGGAGAGCTAGATCTGAAGTAGAGTCAATTGTCTAGACAAAAGCCATGTTGCTTGCAGTTTTTTTGAAGTTGTTGATCCATATTTGCAAATAGATACAGCAGATAAATCAGCTGAAGAAAGGAGATTAGCAGTGAAACAAAGGCATTCAGGGCATTATTCTGACCATGTAAGTGACACCAGTGCAACTACAGCAGGGTGTCAACACTTCCAGAACTCAAAGGAATACTTAGCCTATTCCTGGAGAATTAGATGGGGCTCTTTGCTGCTCTGCACCTTGCCAGTGGATGCTATTAGGTGTTTTCTAAATGAGCTACTGGACAGATTGCCCCATGAGAATGGTTCACTGGTGAAGCCATGGTTTGTAAATGCATCTTTCCAAAGTTGAGTCTAAGCTTTGTAAATGCAAAGATGTGTATGAATTTGTCAGTGGTGTGCATTTCTGTTTGCCTGAGTGAGGAGCGCTGCTCAGGACCTGTCTGCTTGTATTTTGTTTTTGCAGCTTGGAGCAGAGAAATCTCACCCTGGAGACAGAAATGATGGCCCTGCATGAAGAACTGGATCAGGAGCGGAAGAAGTTCACAATGGTGGAAATCAAAATGCGTAATGCAGAACGGGCCAAGGAAGACGCGGAGAAGAGGAATGATATGTTGCAGAAGGAAATGGAGCAGTTTTTCTCCACTTTCGGAGAACTAACAGTGGAGTCTCGCAGACCAGAAAGAGGCAACACCATCTGGATCCAGTGAGCATTGGCAGCATAGACTGTGGGACTTTGGGGAAGGGCTTGGGGGTGTTATACTGTACCAGGTGGCTGGTCACCTGTCTGAGGCTAGTACTCAACATAATGTTATAAACCCTTGAAGGAAGAAACCGTACAGACATAAACCACTCATATCTACAGTGTGTACTTACCAAGTTATACTCTTCGAATGCTTCATGAGACTACTGTCAGGTGTTACAACTGGATACATGTATATAATTTTTTTAAAAATCACCTTAGAGAGCAAGAGATGTATCTCAAAAAAATATTTTAATGCAAGTCTTGTATTTAAACTGGTAAATTGAAATGTTGTTGCAATCAAGCTTTATATCAAGGCTTTTCTCCCTTGCACTTAACATAATAAGCTATTTTTGGCATTGTGTTACCATCAGCTTATTTTGTATATCAAATGTTTTTTGGTTTTGGTTTTTTTTTGTTACCCCTCTTGCTGGGGAGTGAAGATAAACATATATGTTAAAGTATATGTGCCAATGGTTAACTCTGATTTGCGTCACTTCTAGAAGACATCAGGATGAGAAACAGCAGCACGCTACGGGCAAAATAAAGCGGAACTGATTTAACAGATTTGGTGGCCAGGGTCAAAAGTATCAGGGCACCAGGAACATAAAAACCAAATGAGGATATCAGGTCAGCAAAACTGGGGACAATGGCAAAAGGGTAAAGAGCTGCTTGTTTGGGAGCAAATGTGGGTGGCAGAGTAATAAGTTGGGGGAGGGGAAAGGGGAGCTTAAGGGGAAGTCAATGATGTGACCAGAGCTTTTTGGGGTACCTTAAAGAAGCTCTGTGCCTGACCACTGCAGCTCAGAGCAGGAATATAAACCAGTTGTTCAGACCATATTTGCATCTGACTTACCTCTATACTCTGGGTGGAAGCAGGTCCTTTGTGTAATGCTGGTGAAGGGACACACAGAGGGGAGGAACTGGACACGAACATCCTGATAGCCTTGTCAGTGTGATGGGTGCTGGAAAAAAAACACAAAAAAAATTGTCCAGAGTAGACATTACCAGTTCAGCAACTGTGTAACAAATAGCAAATTAAGGAAGAAAACACGCCAACATATTCACCACCCATATTTGCATTGTATGTTAGCAAGTTATCATGCTATGTGAGTGCTTCGTGAGATTACTGCCAAGTGTTAACAACTGTGAAAGTTTCCAGGCTCGCAGCATCACCAAGGGAAAACCTAGAGGGAACAGCCTGGAGCAGCACACAGAGCACCAATGAAAAAGAAACAGCAAAGCCATGCCGTAAATTAATAATTTGTTTGGCATCTTTACATATAGTAAGTATAACTGGTATTTTCTACATCGTGTTAAGGATTTTTTGTTTTTAACTTTGCGTTTAGGACTGCAAGCTGTATTAGAGAGTTGTTGTTGAGGTGTCTTGGCTTCCCTCTAGTGTCTCTTAAATATATTGCAATTATTTTTTAATTCCAATTGAGATATTAGGAAGAAATTCTTGACTGTGAAGGTGGTGAGACACTGGCACAGGTTGCCCAAAGAAGCTGTGGCTGCCCAGGTTGGATGGGGCTTTGAGCAAGCTGGTCTAGTGGGAGCTGTCCCTGCCTATGGCAGGGAGGTTGGAACCAGATGATCTTTAAGGTCCCTTCCAACCCAAACCATTCTGTGATTCTATGATATGCAAAACTGCTGTTAGGTTTTTGTAAGAATGAGGAGGAAAGGAGCTTGCTGAAAATACCACTCTAAGATCTGTAAGCAGTACTTGATCGAGTAGTTAAAGTGTTAATTCAAATAATTTTGAGAAAGATCCAACTTGCTAAAAAGCATGAACATTTAACAAGTATTTATTGTATAGCATCCCTGGAGGCATGGAACAGGTGGGTTAAGGAGGCACTGAATTAACAGGTACACTGATTTGAATGTTTTGACAACCCAGTCAAAACAGTAAGTTGCCTCTGGCTGCTGTACACTTGAACCCTTCCTGGCTGAGTGAAATTCCTAATTAGTTTCTTCTCTTATTCCGAATTCCCTCTGGAGTCTGTCCACTGAAGAGGAGAGTGTCTGCAGACTCTGTGTGCCCTTAGCAAATCTGCATGGATGTAGGGAGAGGGAAAGGGGAGGTGAGAGAAAGGAAATTGACACGTACTTGTGATGTGGGCATGCAACAAACGAGGGAATGGATGGGAGAGATGAGAACGAGGAAGTGAATATACCTGAAATTGCCACGTGTCAGTGCCCTCAGTTAAGAGCATTTTTTCTGAAAGCTTGTCTCTACAGAAAGGTTACTACAGTTAATGTTGTACTGTTCTTTCAGAACTTCAGAAGTTTTTTGGCTCTAGATTACCTTCTGGGCCAACATCAGTAGCTAGGTTAACTGTTTCACAGACTACCTTCCCTGCTTTTATCAGTCCTGTGTGCTAACAGCAAGAATTCATGTGGAGAAATACCTAGCACAAGCTGTTGCTGTAAGAGCTGAATGCAAGGTAGGGTGCTCCAGAAGGTCAGATGGTTCTCCCTGGATTACCAGCACTCACCCTGGGAACTGCTAATGGCCCCTGGACTGTCACTGAGCATCACTGGAGCAGTGCTTCTCAGGAAGTATGATTAGATATGGTGGATGCTCTGCTGATAGAAGTTGCCATAGCTCTACAAAGGTTTAGGAAGCAGTGAGAGAAGCTGAGGAGCTTTCCCTACTAGGCTTTTAGAAGCTGTCATAATGGATGTATTTACAATTAGCATTGGTGGTCTAGTTTTGCTGGAGAAATGCTTGTCAGCGATAAACCAGGTGTTTTTAGTATGCCAATAAAAATGAAGACTGCAAAAAATTTTTGAGGCCAGGAAAATGAGTGCGATGCAAATATATCCCTCAGTTTTTCCCTAAGGGATCCAGGATAATAGCTTTATATGCAATACAATTCCATTTCTGAACCTGCTAAATGCAAGGATGGAAAATCCTTTCTACCTCTGTATTACTCACTTCATGCAGAATAGGTTTAGATCGATTCATGTTAAGCAGGACTTTATTGTGATGTTTAAAATAAGTATTATGAGCTGTTTAAAGTACTATTATGAGTGTGGCTGTAACTTTTGAACTGCGTAGTATTTAGGAGGTGCTTGGCTTGAGACCAAAGCAGGTAGCTTTGAGCACCAATATTTCCTCTGGTGTTCAAGTCACAAAGACACGCTCTTCATTTTCCGACCTTATCAGTTAACCTTAACAATTGGACAGAAGGTTGTTTCTTAGTTCAATGATTTTTATTTATTTTTTTTTTATGTTTAGATTGCTGAAATGCAGCAAAACTACTTGCAAATCAGTTTCCCATGCTTTGTAACAGAAAGTGCTCTCCAAATCTTCATCACGGCTAAGCTGTGCCAGTAACTGGAATTTTTAATTGCAGATTCTTTATATTGGGGTGAGCTACAGCACCTAAATTTTGGCAGAGCAGGATGGGTAATGTAGTGCTAGTTCTTCCTGTAGCCACTTTCAACCTAGACTGAGCACTCTGGGGAGGTTTTACTTAATTCAGTCTTGCAGATGTGCATTTTGCATAATAGTGAGATCTTATTCAAGGAGTTGTGAGAGAAAGTTACAAATTCACACCTACCTAATCCCATAATAGTTCCCATGTGCAGACATGCCCTAATGCTAATAGTGCATGTGGGTAATGGAGATATTTGTATAATTTAGTATTAATAGTGAGTGTATCACAATTAATTGATATTCTCCTGTCTGACTGAAGGGACCTACATCAAAGGAGGCTGGAATGGGAAGTAAGCAGGGTATGAACCATGACAGAAATGAAGCACTTCTGGAAGCAGTTCCAAATGCCATTAAGAGAACAGTTATGAACTATTAATCTATTTCTGTGCTGCCAGCCAGGCCTGTTTTTCCCAAGGCCAGAACCTAAGATCAAAAGCGCATTAAGCTATTCAAAACCTTGCCTAACAAGGAAAGAGGTGTAAAGCCGCTAGCATCAATGCAAGAGGAAATGCTGAGTAAAGATGGACAACTTTGGATGCACTGGAGCCAGCAGGGGCTGGGTAAATGTGCAGTACTCTGCAGGACCAGGCACACTTACCAGCTTGGGTTCTCAGTCCATTCGGTGTTCCTGTAGTGCTGCAGTCCAGCCAATGTGTGTGGAAAAGGAGGCTCTCTTGGCTTGTGCACACAGCAGTTGGTAAGTATTGCTGTGCTAATTCTGGAGGAGGTTCGGTCCATGCGGAACCAGCTGCAGGTGTCATCAAGCTCCTGAGTGTTTCAAGCAGGGGTGGTTTTCATCCACAGTGTAGGCATTCCCCAAACTGTACAGCTACAGCCCATGAGCTCCTTCTCCTCTGTGTCTCTCTCCTTAGCTCTATGGCCACAGAAGAAAAGTGGAGGCAGCTGGGCTTGAGCATCCTTTGGAAGAGGCGGTGTGTGGAGAAGGGAGGAATCCCCCTGCTCACTTTATCCCTACAGGTAAATAAGTTTGGAACATGCAGGTTTATGTAGGTGTATCGGTAGCTTGACACAGGCACCGAGAGATGAGTCCCTGGCAGTTCCCATCTGTAGCACGGGCTGCTTTGTTAATGCTGTTGGAAAGGACGGCCAGCTCCCAACCCTGGGATCCTTCCTAGCAGCTTCAGGTTTCACTCAGACAAAAATGAAGATGATGGCTAAGGAGAATGCCTTCCCTGTGACTGTGGCAGGCAGGTGAGAACAGGTTCATGGTAGGCTGACAACCCCATTTAGTTCTATGTTGGGAAACAGCTGGTCCTTTGGGCAGTGTGCCCACAAGGAACAGTGGGAGAGAGATCATAGCTGAGGTTCACCTCAGAGTTACAATGACACTATGGCCTGTAAGTGAAGTTGGAGGGCAAGCAATTGTGGAAGTCACTACAAGGTGTATGTGTGTATAGACCGGCAGAAACATAGAACAAACTCCAAACAAATACAGTTCTGAAAACAGAGCTTTTGCTATTGAAGTCTACATCTTGAGTCCGAATCTCATGTTGATGAAAGGAGATGGCTTGGTGGATCTAACGATGTGTCTTCTGTTTGTTCAGGCAACAAGCACGTGTCATGTGGTAGTCACAAAACTACTCCCTGTGCAGCACAACAGTGCATTTCAATCTGCTTTGGAACCCCTGTGGATAAGTGACCTGTGCTTGCCTATAATGACTGCACTTTCTGTTCATTCTGCCCACACAGCCATAACCTAGAGTGGATGTCCTCAGTCACACGGCTGTGCCTGATCCCCAGTCAGGACTGTGTGGTACCCAGAGATCTCCTCCAAATTCATTTCTAGGTGCTGTTGAATTTGAGCCTGTGCTCTACGGATAAGAAGTAAAAGGGATTGGTCAAGATCACAAAGTTACTTGTTCTTTCCGAGACCTAACACTTTTAAAATGTGGGGCTTAATCATCTTAATACTGAGGTCAAAGCCATTTTCACCATCACAGCAGGGAGAAGGACAAGGCTAGGTCAAAATAATTTACATGAGAATTACAACTATATTGCTAGCATGGGTCAGAAATGATTGTTGTCATTACAACAGAGGAACTAAGGAAAAATACTTGAATTTTAAAAATTTTTTTTACTATATATTGTAAGAATAGTTGTTTAGAAGAATTCTAACCTTGATTAAACACACATTTGAGGTAAGTAGTGTGTGGTGCTGTGGACTTATGACGCGACAGGTTTTTGTTTCCTGACAAATAGTTTCTGGGCAATTTTGAAGAACATTTAAGCAAATTACTTGTATTCTACTTCTCTGTTACTCAAGCTCTACTATGAAGGCAAACAGGAAAAAAGAAAGAAAAAGGAAAACCCAGCTACAGTTACAGTATCTGTTTCTTTGTTCAAACCTTATAATCTTAGTGGGCCTATATATACCCTATTCCTTGTAAATTTGTAATTCCAATACACTACAGTAGTACCATAATTACACACTGAAACACACCTCAGGCAAGCCCTGCTTTCTGATACTTTAGTCGTGTGTTGCAATACTTCAGTTAACCTGGGTGTTACTGTGGGGAGCCAAATACGCTGCAACTCGGCAAAGGCAATAAAAAAATGGCAAGTTGGTAGGAGATTAATGTCCATGCTGATGAACAAAAATCACAATACTTGTTGCAAACATTGATTGCCTACCTAAGAATTAAAAAAAAATAGGAAACAAACAGTTGTGATCATTAGGTATAAATTTTTCATTGATTTTGAAATAAAATACTCACCTACGGAAGAGGGATAGATAGTAAACAGGTGTGTATTGAACACAGAAAAACAAGTCAGCAGAGTGACTTTGATTGGACTGAGAAGCTAGAGTGAAACCAGTAACCTTTCTAAGGACAGCAGCAATGCATTATGTTCCTATGATGGCCAGCACGGAGAAAGGTGATGTTGAACTGGAAACCCGTAATGCTACAGCAACACAAATCTGCTATTGTCTTCCATCCTTGGCTACAGATGGACACTTTTGACCCTGTGTGTCAGAAAAGGATAAATTATCTGTTCATTTGAGTCAAGTCAAAGAATCTCTGACAGGAATGCAAGCGTAACCTGGAGCAATTCTAATACACTAAATGGCATTGCTTCAAAGTGGCTTAGCTGGTATAACCAAGAGCAAGGTTTTGCTCAAACAGCAGATATTTGCTAATAAATTATGGCAGGCTTTGGAAATTGAAAGAAGAAGATGTGAGGTTAAATGAAAACAGAGTCTCACCTAATTCATGCAGGGCCTCATCCAATTCTTAAAGACCTTATCTGAGGTCAGATGTGGCCTACTGTCAACAGAAGAACTTTCCGTCTTAGGGAGAATAGGATTTCAGTCAGGCACCAGCATGAAAACCTGCTAGAGGATTGTATTTCTGTTTTGATGCCTGCAAACCAAATTTAATTAATTCAGTCTAATCAGTGTGACTCATACAGTCAACAGATGCACACTGACAAGGAAACATCATTAAACAAAGAAACACAACTCCTAAGAAGAGGGATTTTTAAAGAAGAGTTACGTAGATTTAGCCTAGAGGGCAGCAGTGAAAGCCCAGCACACATTGCTGTAGCAGAGAATGAAATAAAACAAACTGTGCAGCCCACTCTGTGCCATTTCATATGCAGCAACTGCATGCCTTTTAGATTTACACAGGCCTCATATCAAACTGTATCAGCTGTAACTTGTGTGGCTTCTCACACTTTGTATTACAGGCTCTCTGCCATTAAATGTGGCTCTTTGTAAGTGAAAACAGCTGGGCTAAGCTGAAACTTTTTCATAAATTAGCTTAAGTCCTCAAATGCACGTGCACACCATGCTGCCCACTGCCATCAGCATGGGCTGTGTCCTATTACTCAACAGAATATTCACCTTTTGAGCAGTGGCCTGGGTCCTGTGGCTTATGACAAGAATGACTGCTGCAACCTCTTTCCAGTGTTTGTGTCCTCAGGCTGACTGTGTGAGGACCAGGCAATGCTGCTCAGCTTTCCTCCTGGCCTTCTTCTGACAGCACAGCCTCCTGGTGGCACCAGCCCCTTTGATAAACGCTCTGACCTGCTTCTAGAAGAATGATACTCGTGCTTTTCTTCAACAGCTTACTGACAGTTTACATGGATAACTTACTGATCTGACTCTTCTACTAATAGTCTTACCCTTTCCCCCTTTTTCCTGCCCTTTTTCCCCTCTCCTCCCTTCCCCTCTCCTCCCTTCCCCTCTCCTCCCTTCCCCGGTTCCAGTGGGGGCACAACCCTTTTTTCTACAGGCCTCCATGGCTGCTTTTGCTCTCCAGATTGGGGAGACAATAATTTTCACAAACTTTCCCCCGTGTTTGCTACCAGTTTAATAACAGTTCTTCCAGATGTTTCTCTCAGGTGGTGTTACCCTGGCAGGGGGACAATCCTGGGCTTTGGTGACATTTGGCAGAGGAGCAGGAAATGTTCAGGGACAATGCCCAGCAGATCCCATTTCAGGCTCTCCAGGGCCTGGGAGAGAAAAAGCAAGATCCCAAGTTAGTTTGACAGCAGACCGAGCCCAGGAAACCTGTGGGCAAGCATCAACTGTGACAGGACACTGTCAATCTGCAGAGATTGAAGCCCAGCAGAGGAAAGAAAGGATGAGCGGGAGATGTGCAAAGGAAGAAATAAGATTTTCCATGTGTGATTATCAGGCCACTGGCTTTCTAAAGCCCGTGAAGGAAATTCCAGAGGCTGCACACAGCAAATCCCACACAAAGCTCACAAATGGCATTGGCTAATGCTCCAGACCCCCGAGACCTCTCTGCCTTCAAGTGCCCCATCTTCCTAGAAGTTCAGATGAAGGCTTCTAGGGAGCACAAGGTTTTTCACCAGCTACAGAAAACCAGTAAAAGAAAATGAACTCAAACATTCTCCCACCAGGCCTGATTGGTTTTGTTCCTTCAGGCTCAATAAAGAGAAAGTGAAGACTGGCCTCCGTTCTAGGAGAGCCCAAGGCGTGCTCTTTAGAGGAGCAACCTGTCCAGGGGGTGCATACATCCTGCTGAAAACATCCAAGAAAGGGGTGTGGGATGGAAAAGCTACGATGAGAAGGGTCATGGTGTATTACATCAGGGAAAAAAAAAAGCTTGCTCTCACTTTTGTCTTTCTCCCTGCAGAGGTGCCAGTTACGGGCTGCTCTCCTCCAGCCAGTGCTGTGCCCTCTCCTGCTCTGATTCCACAGCTCTTGTTCTCTGCTCCAGCAGTTTTCCCTTGGAGGCCTCAGTGGTGTTGGTCTCTTCCAGCTGGAGCAGCTGCTTTGTGTCTAAAGCAAAAGATGCAATTTCAGGAAACAGGAAGATAAAGACAATGCCCACCCCTCTCAAATAACCTGCTGCCCATTTTCATAGGAAAGCTGGTATGAAAGAGCCCACAGTGGTGTTGTGGTGGGACCCACCTGAGGAGTCGCCGAGCAACGTCACAGATGAGTTAGCAGCCCTCACAGCTTCTGATCAGCTTTGGGCTGCAGAGATTTTTGGGACTCCAACTCTAGCTGTGCAGAGAGTTTGCACACCTGGATGTGGGAAAAAAACATCTGCCTGGAGCAGAGGGGTCAGAGCTGTAAGGCACCAAGTTTGTATTTCACCCCAGGGAAAGGTGCTGGGATTTTGGAAAGTAAGTAGGCCCCTCAAGCCCTTGGTGACAAGACTGCTCCAGCTTCTGTTCGTCCCTCCTTTCCAGGATGGCACCATGGCAAAGGCTCTCTATATACTAACGTGCTGACAGACTGGGTGTACCTTGGCCTCAGCCTTGTCCAAGTCCTTTGGCAAGCACTGCTGTACTTCTCTTGCTTCAGGTCATTGTGGTTGTATGTAGATTATTCCCGTGTATTCAGTGCTACCTACAGCTCTTTGTGTGCCTGCACAAGCAGTGCTTGCAGCTCTCCCACTCTCTGGGGAAACAATGGCACAGGAAAAAAAGGTAAGAAGCCAAAATCTGTATTTACACTCTCAATTACTCTCAGCTCACGTACTGAGATCGGTTTTCCAAGTGCATGGCAAAGGGAAGGAATCTCATCCACTGGAAGGAGATGACTTCTGCACAGCTGATGGTCTCTAGCCATCCTTGGCAAGTGAAGACAGCTCAAGAAATGCCTTCTCTTAACCAAGATTTCTGTTTCCTCTCGGAAGATGCTGAGACTGCCTTTGTGGGGTTTTGGCTGTTTCTTAAGATCAGGCTAAACCTCCTCAGATGCCAATGCAAGCGCTGGAGTTGGCCCTTTCCCCAGAGGTCAGAGGTGAGGCTTCCTAGAGTCACCTCTGGCTGTCGTCCCTGATGCTGTTCTGCTGCTGTGCAAACAAAAACCAAGGTGTGCCTGTGCGTTTCCATGTACAGATGTGCACGTCCCAAGGCTTGCCATGACCTTCCGCAGTTCCAACAAAACCAGGACCAACCAGAACCACCCTGAGTGATGGCCTGCCACGCACGTAGCTTCTCCCTGCTGACTTTTCGAAGGGCCAGATGGCTTTAGGAACGGCTCTCCTGTAAGTCCTCCTTGGTCAGGGCTCACCTCACCCCTTGTTCTACTTTGTCACCCTCACATGGAAAGGCATCACTCATCATTCTTTTAGGGCAGTCTCCTTGTGCACATCTTCTGATGCAGTGAAAGGTTTTCTCCCTTTGGAGCTTGGCCACTTGTTCCTGCAGCCCTTCTGCCTTCTTGATGGCACCTTTTCTCTCTTGATCTTTCTCCTGGCATAGGGCATGCTGCTCCTCTGCGTCTGGGCCTCATGGAATTCTCTCACTGCCATGTCTGAAGCCAAGCTCTTTTCCCAGAGAGTTCATTTCCATTCCTCTACAGGCTGCTCAGAAGGGACAGGCGAGGACAAAGGAGCAGAGGGTTGTCCTCTACATCAAGCGATGGATAGAGCATCTACAGCGAGATGGATGGAGATTGTGTCACACACGGGCTCCTCACTCCTGCTTGGAAACAGGTGGGGGGGGG
>VZRW01006093.1:0-25951 GCA_013398125.1 Aegotheles bennettii | reverse complement strand
TGCAGGAGACTCTGCCATGAGCAATCCAGAGGCTGATGCATGGAATGGGAGCCAGCACGGTATGGAGGGCCGGGTGGGTGATGGGGTGAGCACTCCCACCATGCCTCTAGGGTCCTGCTGTGGTCCTGCGCCAGCATTTTGGTGCTCCAGCAGAGTTGAACACCCAGTGCAACATGCTGGTACATGTTCCTGAAGGCTTGTAAGCTCCTCTGCTTGCTTGATTCTGCTCTCTCTGTCTCTTTCCATTTCTCTCCTTTCCTCTCTTTTTCCATGGGAAGGGTGCACCCTTACAGATATGGCTGTGTCTTCTGCAGGCATTGGGCTGTACTTTACAGTGCTTTCTGGTCCCTCCCCTGGGAGCTAAATTTTTTGCTTGCTCATGGATACCTTGTTTGCTCTGAGAGGCACAATCCGGAGCAATAACGTGACTGCGCCATGTCTGGCTTTGTCCCCCACCTTTGGATAGTCTCATGGGGAACTTTCCTCACATGATCAGGAGCTCACAAGTTTGGGAGCTGCTCCTACTGTAGGTGCTGCTGAAGCTGGGTGATTCCAGGTTGTCTCATCTCATGGGGATCCATTCCTGGACTGTATCAGAGGAGATCTCAAACACAGAGCTGTTGACACAGAGGGAAAAGACAAGCTGAGAGATGCAGTGTTTGCTTGTTTGGGTTTTTTTTTTTTCCTTGCAGTGCAATGGGGCGATGGAGAAGGAAAACTTGGGAAAATACTGAAAATAAGCACCTATGGGAAACCTTTTGTCTTTGAGTAGTGAAAGGTCACGCTCAAAGTAATTTTAAAATGAAACTGTTCCAGCTTCATACTCCTCTCTGTAGCTGAATGTAGGGACAGTGGCAGGGGACTGGTGTTAACCACTATTAGAAAAAAAAAATCTCATATTCACTTGCAAAGTCCTTTTTTTCTACAGTCTGAGCTCTGAGCATGTAACCTTCCATGCTGCATACAAGTAAGCAGTGCTGAGCCTTATTTCAGCATTTTATTTTCTGTTATGTTAGGAGGAAAACAAAATATATACCTGGATGCTTCAATGCAGCAGAGTCAAGTCGGTGTATGCTGTATCTCCAGGTGGATCTGCCATTCTCCAGAAGTGCAGAGCTTGTACTTCTGGATTCCCCAAACATGCCTGACACTTTTTTCTATGTCCTAAAGAATAATAAAGGTGTTTGTCACTCTTAACTCTTAGCAAAGCATCTAGGTTAGTAACTCTGCTCACTGAAGCTCAACTTTAGTTTCTTCCACAAGTTCCTTTTTTTCCATCCCTGCTTCCCCTAAGTCCAAGGAGGAAGGAGTTTTGCCTTCACATTTCTGGCCTGTGGTACCCAAGGCTGTCAGCCATGGCTGACCTGTAGCTGTGAATTACTCAGTGCTGGAGTAACGTGCAGTACTCCTGGAGTCCCTTCAGGCACTGTGAAACAGGGAGAGAAAGTGGATGGAGAGCAAGAGACTTGGCTTGTGTCTCATGTGCCTCAGACAAGGCCTTTGTGGCCTTCCCAAAGGGGTCAAAGGCATGAAGGATCACCTCTTGCCTATGGAGAGACAACACTGTCTTCTCTGTGTGAATGCCATCAGGGTAAATTAATCTCTAGGGCATCAGGGTGGCCCTGGGTGTGCCAAGGGGGGCTCTGGTGGTTGTCTCAGAGCAGAGAATAGCAGAGCTGGTACCTCTGGAGTGGTGGTGGAAGGTGAGCCTGCTGCTGATTTGACTGGCTGGGAGCCCCTTGCAGCTGGGAGTGATTCCCAGACCTCTGGGTGGATCCTGCTTGCTGTCCCGAATCTCTCAGTGCTGTGGCCATTTCGGGTTTACTGGCTGGAGGAGAACTGGTTTCAGAGATGTCCTGATGGTTTGCACAGGGTGGCTTGTCCCTCAGGTCCCTTGTTGGAGCATTGTACAGTGGCAGAACATTTGGGTCGTGGGTACCTGTGTGAGAGGGGGGCCTCTTGTCTGTGTCCCTCCTCAGGCAGCCGGCCAGGTTTTCTGGAGAAGGGGCTCTGGTAGGATGGTGCTGAGTGTTGCAGGGGTGCAGGACTGTGCATGAGAGTGGGCTGTGGTCCCAGCAGGACCCATGTGCTTGCCTGCCCTCAGCACTGACCCGAGGCAGGCAGGGGTGGAGGCTGGAGCGGACCCTCAGCAGCGCCTCTTGTGTGTGCGTTTGTGCTGCGCTCAGGTGCCAGTGAGGAGAAGAAAGAAGGCTGGTCTTGGGCGTCCTACTTGGAGGAGCAGAAAGCTGTCGCTGCCCCTTTAGATCTCTTCCAGGATGTGAGTTGGGATTTTCCTGTCTTTTTCCCTCTTTCATCTCTGTTTTCTTTCCCTTTTTTTTTTCCCACCCCTCCTTCTGTCTTCCTTGCTTCCCTATTTTGAGGAACTCTGAGTGAGAAGTGAGCTCCCATCTTCACCTGGAGGTGACCAGTCAGCCTCCAGTTTTAATTTGCCCCAAGTCCCACTCCCCAGCAGGGTGCTGTTCCCCACCCCAAGCACCCCACATTTGCCTAGGATACCTGTGTGGCTCAGGCGGGGTGGTGGATCCTTTCCAGCCCTTCCTCAAAGCCAGGCGTGGGCTCTCCTGAGGCCACATTGCTGTGCTGCTCCAAGGCATCTGATTGCCAGGGTGCAAGAGGAGCCAAGCCCATGCCCCACTCCCCCCGGCTGTGGCTCTTAGCCCGGGGACACCCTGCCCTGTCAGTAGCAAGAGATGCAAACCCACAAGGAGGTGGAAGAATGTGTTTTTCTACAGGAAAAGAATTAAGATTTGGACAACAATATAACCTGTGGCCCACGCTCTCCTGATCCCAGCAGCTCCCATTGTCTGATGGTTGCTCCTTGGCATGGGTCTAGACCCAACTACTGTGGTTTTTTTACATTGCAGTTTAATTTTTGTTTCCAGTACCAAGTAGTTTCCCAGCACAAGAATGGCTTTAAAGTGGGGATGAAGCTGGAGGGGATCGATCCACAACACCCATCTATGTACTTTATTCTGACAGTGGCTGAGGTAAGGCACCTCCAGTTCCCGTGTTCTTTGGATCTTCCTTGTACCCACGCGGCAGGAGGCTCTGTGAGAGGGGAGGTGCTGCCAGGTGGCCCCTGGAGGAGCTGGGCTTTGGGCCTGTGCCTGTCGCTGCATGAGATGAGCTGGCGCTCCAGCACCTCAGTCAAGTGAACAGGGAGTTTCTTTCCAGTTCACAGGGGCAGAAGACAGTGCTGTGAAGCAGCTGTCATGCCCCAGCCTAGTTGGTCCCAATCACCTCTACATAGCAGGGCCATGGAGAGAGAGGATGTGGTGATGGTGATAGCTTCTTATCTTTGAGCTGATGCCCCTCAGACAGGCTGAGCCCTTGAGATGTGGGGGCATCTCATTGCTGTTCCTTGTGTTTGTGGAGGCCCTCTGTCTGTGGGGCTCCCCGCTCAGCCGTGTTGTGGCTGAACCAGCCTTGCCTCACAGTGCTCCCCAGGCAGCCAGGGAGATGCACCATACAGCAGTGGCTGCTGTTCTTGCTGCTGGAGAGGTTTAACCAGAACAGCGTGGCATTTAGCCAAAATCCCTGTCCCAGCATCTGCTCTGTGTGCAGAAAAGAGAATCACTGCTCTTGCTGGACCCAGTGAGGTACCACCATGTCATCTCATGCACCAGTGTGAGCCTCCCTTCTTAGGGCTGGCTTGTGGTGGCCTTGCACTTGCCTTGCTCCATGCTGGGACTGGCCTGTGTCTCCTGATTTGGGCACTGGCCTATGACTGACTCTTAGCTTCCCGAAGTGATACACTGAGATTATGTGCAGAAGGGGAGGTGGGTGCAATGCTCAGCCAGGGACAGCAGGAGGTTTCCATGGTCCTTTCCCTTTCCTACCCTCCCTGGTAGGTGTGTGGTTACCGGATGCGCCTCCACTTTGATGGCTACTCTGAGTGCCACGATTTCTGGCTGAATGCTGACTCCCCTGACATCCACCCCGCTGGCTGGTTTGAGGAGACGGGGCACAAGCTCCAGCCTCCAAAAGGTAAGGAGCTAGTGAGTCTCAGCTGGTGGGTCCTGTTGAAGCAGGGGGAAGAGCAGTGGATCCCTGGTTCCCAGGCAGGGATGCTGCTGTGCTAGGGAGATTCCATAGGACAAGTGTTCAGGCACCCATCGCACTGAAGATCTCTGCTCGCTCCCATTTTGGGGCAAAGCCCTGTCACCCTGGATGTCCCAGTGCCAGGCTGGAGCCAGCAGCGGTGCTCCAGGGGAGGTGGAGGAGGCTCCTTCTCTGCAGGGAGGAGTCGAGCTCTTAATTTCCACTCCACTCCACTGTTAATGTTTCCTAGCACCCCTTCAAAATCAGTCATTGGGCCTAAACCACGGGTTTTGGGTTTCTCGGAGCTGCTGTAGACCCTGTTCACCCACAACAGGACACGCCTGGCAGGGTGAGGGCTGGTCAAGGATAGCCAGGCTCAGCCTCATGACTTCCTGGCTGCTGTCGGTGTACTCACTGCTCTCATTTCTCTTCCTGAGGGGTTGTAGGTTATAAGGAGGAAGAATTTAGCTGGGCAAACTACCTGAAGATAACAAAGGCTCAGGCAGCTCCTAAGCACCTCTTCATGGTCCGAAACACTGTGAGTAGCATCATCTCCTTCCTACCAGAGCCTGCAGATTCAGGTGTGACTTCTTCCCCTCCAGCTGAGCAGAATACCTCCACCAGTGCTGGGCTTTTCTCTGCTCACCCCACACTTTTCAAGCCCACAGTGCCGAGGGCCAGGAGAGTATCCTGCTGGCATTGCTTAATGAGATGTGGCACGCTTTGCTTTGGGATCTGTAGCTTCAATGCTAGTTTGATGTGCCCACAATTGGCATTGGTCTGATTCACTGTTTCATCCAGGTTGGTCTCATGGACAGTTAAATCCGTTGCAAAAGTGCTGCTGATGAGAAGTAACTGCTACTCTCAACAATGATTTTACCAAAAACCTTCAGTTAATGTTTCATAAGTATAATTCTTTTGTCTCTCTTTTGTGTCTTCATTGTTTCTGTCTCTGCCTTTATTTTTCGTATGGCAGCTTGGGTAAGGAAAGTGGGAATGAAGTGGCATGCAAAATGCTGATGGTTTCTTTGTCAGCTGTGGAGGAAACTCAGCCTACTGATAACTCAGCCTCTCCAAGTTATTTATTGTGTCTAAACCCTTCTGTTCTTTGCTGCAACAATCCCACTAGTGTGTGTGATGCAGCATTGTGCCCAGACTTTGGATCCAAGAAATAAAGGCAAGGTAGGATGAAGGGCCCCATCCCAGCTCCTTCCTGCCAAGCCTAGGGCATTCGTCACTGCTGACACTGGAGGCGCATGACCACAAACAAGTGTTTTGTGACAAAACCTGAATCAGTGTAAGTCAAAGGCTGTTTTTCTCTTGGAGGCTACTGCTTACAGAAGATCCTGAGGGTCTGAAGATTTCTTTTCCCCTTTCTTTGTGTGACCCAGCTGAGTTACTTACCCTCTGCCTCTTCTCTTGCATGCACAGCAGGGTACTGCCCTTCTGGGATCGTAAGTGGTCCTGGACCTGCCTGGAGGCCAGGGAGGGTCTGGTTTTGGGAGGGTTTGAGCAGGTGCCTCCTTGCAGCAGGCAAGGGAAGCGGTGAGGAGGGTGCTGGAACTGTGACTCTGGAAGAAACCTGCCCCTCTCTCCTCCCAGCACGAGGCTTCCCTGGGCTTTGAAGTGGGCATGAAGCTTGAAGCTGTGGACCGCATGAACCCTTCCCTGATCTGTGTTGCCACAGTGACTGATGTGGTGGACAATCGCTTTTTGGTGCACTTTGACAACTGGGATGATACTTATGACTACTGGTAGGTGCACAGGGACTCCTGGGGTGCCAGTACTGGGGGTATACCCTGCCACTGCTTCAGCAAGAGTGACAGGGTGCTCAGGAAAGTGTGAGACAATCCCAGCACGCTGCTGCAGAAGGCCACCAGTGGCTCAGTGAGTCATTCCCCTGTGCTGGAGGACAAACCTTTACCTGTTCCATGTCAGCTCTGGGACACTAACATGGGGCAAAGACAAGCACGATCGCATGCTGTGGGCTGACCCTGAAACCCACCTGGGAGATGGAGTCACCTGCAGTGCAGATACTGAAGGCCTGATCTTAAAAGGAGCTCCTGCTTCTGTAGGCAGGGGATTGTGGCTGGGGTGGGGAGGTATTCCAGTTGAGGCTGGTTAAGACCAATTAAAATGTCCAGTTAGCACAATGAGGGTCCTGAGAGCAACTGTTCCCTTTGTGACTCTGACTTCTTGCCCTGAGGAGCTGTGGGGCTACAGCGATCTCTGTCATGGCTGTTCCTCACTCGCTGGCACTGGGCAGCTACCTGCTCTGTCCCAGGGCAGACCTGAGTGTGCTGTGACCTGCTGGGAGCTGTGAGCAGGACATGAGCCCCCTCAGTTGCTCAGGTCTCATCACTCAGCTCTGAAAGGCATGGCCTGCCTCCCTGCAAGGGATTGCTGTTCCCTGGGCAGCTCTGTGGCAGCAGGGCTTGCACCAGGGGCTTGTTTGTGCCCTGCCCCTCTGAGCTGGGGTCCTCTTGCTCTAACCCTTGCCTTGCCAGGGCCTGTGGTTCCCTGGGTCGCTCAAGGACAAGGGTGCTGTAGAAGAACTCTGCTTCTGCAGGTGCTTTTGCTGGTGGTGCCAGCCTCGGAGGTGTCTGGCAGTGATGAGCGAGGTATCTCAGCCTTGTGTAAGAGTTTGGGTGTGTTTTCTAGGTGTGACCCCAGCAGTCCATACATCCACCCAGTTGGATGGTGTCAGGAGCATGGCAAACCCCTCACACCTCCTCAAGGTGAGTCGGTGGCCAAGGAGCACAGCCTTCGTTGGCACGTCCCGTCAGGGGCAGGTTTCCCAAGGTGGCACGGGGAACCTGCAGGCGCAAACCCTGTGGCCCTTGCTTGTCTGCAGACCCAGGCAGTTTCCTTCAGCAAGGCCACAGCCAGGGAGGCTGCGTGCTTCTGCTGAGGCTCCTGTACATATGTTCAGATGCAGCATGGTGGTTGTGTGAGGCCAAGTGGAGACACGAGGAGGACCCAAGCTGTCTGTGTAGGCCCAGATGTTTCTGCTTCCTTGTACCCTGGTTTTCATGGTTCATGAGAAAATAGTAGCTCTTCTTGATGCCTCTCAGGTTCCTGTGTGCCTGTCACAGACCTGTTTGGTCCTTCAAGGCAGTATGACATTCTGGGGTACTTGCCATCTTCCTGCAGGTATGTCTCACCTTCTGCATCTTGCCCCTTCTAGATTATCCTGACCCTGACAACTTCACCTGGGAAAAGTACTTAAAGGAAACCGGAGCATCTGCTGTCCCAGCTTGGGCCTTTAAAGTGGTGAGTGCCACATCATCTGCTCCACTGGGCAGGAATTTGGGTTTTCTCCATTGTCAGGTCTTTGCTTTTATCAAACGTCAAGTGAAGTTCAGTATGCTCCTGCCACAGGCCTGGGGTTTGGATCTGTACTCCAGGTTCAGAAGTCAGGGCTATCCTGGGCAAATAGTTTAAAACTAGGATAAATGGGAAGTATGACCATCAGCTCAGCTGGATAGGCACCATGTGATGGGAAATCTTTTGGGCTTACTTGATAGTTGTTGTCTCCAGCTGCAGCAACAGCAGCTGTGTTCAGCCAAGTGTGGCTGCAATATAGATCCCAAAAATGTGTCTCAGAGACCTTCCTCCCTTGGACATAGCTTTCCCATCTTGTTAAAACACAGCTCAGATCTGGGAGGCCTGTCCCCACTCTCTCCTGTTGCCACTGTGAGCTGGGATGGCTCTTACCTGGACAGGCCAGGGCTGGGAGCTGGGCTTGAGGAGCACACACTGCTGGGAGAGCTGCTGTGGGGTGCGGGAGCCCGAAGCATGGCCCTGCTCCCCGCTGACCTGGGTTCTTCCTGGCCCCAGCGCCCACCCCACGGCTTCCTGGTCAACATGAAGCTGGAGGTAGTGGACAGGAGGACTCCTTCCTTCATCCGAGCGGCCAGTGTGGAGGACGTGGAAGATCACAGGATTAAGGTGGGTGTTGGAGTCTCAATGCTGAGCCTGTGTCCAGGCACTGTGCTGGCTTGCTTCTGCCCTTCCCAACTCACTGCCAGTTGCAGTGGCACAGTGTGTGGAGGTCTGTGGAAGCACACCGTGCAGAGGACGGCAGGTCCCAGTGCCTGGCTCCAGGAGTGGAGGAGAGCCTTGTGCTGCAGTTCAGCTCTACCCTGCTGCTTGTTGTCAGCTTGGAGGGCTCCAGAGCTCCTCAGAGGGGTGCCCTGAGGTTTGAAGGGTGACCTCTCTACTTGTCTACTCAGATCCATTTTGATGGCTGGAGCCATGTCTATGATTTCTGGATTGATGCAGATCACCCGGACATCCATCCCATCGGCTGGTGCTCAAAAACTGGACATCCACTGCAGCCTCCTCTCAGTAAGTCCTGCACCTGGGTCAGTCCCAGGGCCCAAGCATGCCAAATTCCCACTGTCACTGCCACCTGCCCTTGCAGAGAAATGAGAGGGCAGGTGCTGGGTGACGGGCTTTTCTGTGGATTTGTCAGTTGAAAAGTCCTCCCTCAGGCAGGGAGCCCGGAGCCTGCACTCTGCCTGGGGCTGTAGTCATTACAGTCTCTCTCCTCCTGGTCTAGGGCCAAGGGAACCAGTCTCCTCTGTCCACGGGGGCTGCCCAGCCATGGGCTGCAAGAGCATCCCTCACACCAAGAGCTCCAAGTACAGCTTTCACCACAGGTGAGCTCCCCAGTCTGGCTCAGAGGGGCTGAGCTTCCCTGCTGGCCTGTGCTGGCCCTTCCTTCACTCCTCCACATCTGCCACCCCGCCGGCAGCCAGCCCTTCCCTGCACCTGCCTCACGTCCGGTTCTGCCCCCTGTTCAGGGTCAGCCCCTGCTCTCCCCAGCCAGGCCCCAAGGTAGCCCAGAGCCTGCAGCTGGTGTAACCCCTGTGAGCTCCTATTCTGTGCCTGTCCTGCAGCATCCAGAGCCCCCGCGGGTGCCCTACGTGCCCATCTACCCATGGGGATGTATGGGCTATGTACAGGACAGTGCCTCTAAGATGCACTGATACTAGCTTTGAGGACAGTGTTTCTCCTGCCCCTCATTGGTGCCTTTCACTGTGAGGTTGTGAGCTGGGAAGTCCCAAGATGGAAGAGTGCATCTCCCCCGGCTCAGTCACTTGTGTGACCTTTGGCAGGGGAAACCTGGCACAGCGTAGTACCAACCCCATCACGGCAGGCTGGCATCAAAAGGAGCAAGTATGGTGGAGCATCTGTGGGGGTGGGGAAGGCAGGGCTTGCTCCTGGGGGTTTCTCTACTTGCCACACTTGTGACACTTGCTTCCTTCTCAGTCTTGAGGCTAGTCTAGATGCCTGTGGGGGCAAGGAAGGGAAGATGGAGACTCTCTGAACCTCAGTGACCTGCTTAATTGGCACTGTGGTGATTTGCACAGGGTCACTGTGATGGCAGTGGACAGGTCTTTGTACCTGGAAGGGACTGGGTGTGCCCTGCCCATGGCCCCCAGTGCCATCACTCCGGGAACCTGTTCAGCAGATCTTTACTCTGCTTTCCATGGCCTGTGCTTCCTGTGCTCAGGAGCAGAGAGGTGGCCCTGCTGGCTCCCCACCCCATGCTGCTCTGAGCTGGGTCCAACTCTTGCCTCCCTCTGTTCTCTAGGAAGTGCCCCACACCAGGTTGCGATGGGTCAGGACATGTGACTGGGAGATTCACTGCCCATTACTGCCTCTCAGGGTGCCCACTGGCAGAGAAGAACCAGGGCAGGCTTAAGGCAGACTTGTCTGACACTGAAGCCTCAACTCGCAAGAGGAACCTGATTGGCTTCCCTCAGCGGAAGAAATCTCGGCACCACGGGAGGTAGGGGCAAGCCTGGTGAGCTCTGTGCAGCAGTGCAGGGCTCCCGTGCCGCAACTGCCATTCCTGGGAGGGATGGCCAAGCCAGAGAGGCTCCTTGACTGCAGGGGAGCATGGTTGCTGGCATCTGTCCTTCCAGCTCTGTTGGGCAACTTTCTCCGTTTTTTGTCCCACGTTTTGTGTCTTAAGCTGTCAGCCCTTTGGGTCAGGGTCCAAGAGGTAGACATTGCTCCCACTGCCAAGGCATTGCTCTGCGCAGTGTGGAGAAGGGCCCTCGGGCCAGTCCCAACCCAGTTGGAAATCAGTCTTCCTATCTCTTTAGAGGGCGACCTCCAAAGTACCGGAAGATCCAGCAGGAAGACTTCCAAAGTAAGTGCCATCCTCTGCCATGGTGTCATCCCAGGGGCAAGGCTGGAGGAGCTGGGGTGGTGGCTGTTGGAGGCAGGTCTCCCTTGGCTCACACAGTCAGACCTCACACAGGTCTGCACCACTGAGGAGCTTGTCACTGACAGCCAGCACTGACCATCTGACAAGGAGAGTCCCTGCCTCTCACCAGGGTCTGGCTGGGTCCCTTGTGTCTCTTGGTTTATGTCGGTGCATCTCCAAGTGCTTTGGGGCAGGGAATTAGTACCCTATCTCTGTGGCAGTGTGTTTTCCCCGGTGCTTTGTCTTCTTCAGACAGGGATGCTGTGCCTTTGTTCTGTGGCTGCCCTACAGGAAAATACCAGTGTGGTTGTGAAGTGTCACATACTGCCGCAGCACAGAAAGTGGTGCTGAACAGTTTGCTTGGCATTTAGTTCTGGTGACTGACATTTATTCCAGCCAGTACCCATTTTACCAGTCCTCCTGCCTGCCCCAATGCTGGGGGTGAATGAAGAGAGTCTCTTCTTGGGGAGCCATCCTTGACTCCCTGGAGCAGAGAACAAGGGAAAAACTTTGGGAAAAACTTGAAATCAATGGAATGATATGGGGTGCCATTCTGGTGTGAAATTTGGCATTGAACAAGGCAAAGCCAAGCTTGCCTCTAAACTTCTTCCCCTGTCATCCCCAATCCCACCAAACTGAACTCTTGGTTACACTAATGTCCTGTTAATTCAAGGGACAACCACTAGTTCTTGATATCTGGACCCCTGAGACCATCTGCTGCCAGCCCTGGGCCCTCCCCTGAACAGGGCTCTCCCCAAGACTTGTAGGATGGGATGGGATGGGATGTTCTCGTCCTTCTACCTTGTACCACATCTTGTGTTTTTGTTGCCAGCTATTTCTTCAGACAGCATGCACCAGTCCCTCTTTATGTCTGCCCTGTCTGCCCACCCTGACCGCTCCCTGTCACTCTGCTGGGAGCAGCACTGCAAACTCCTGCCAGGGGTGGCTGGCATCACAGCAACTGCAGTGGCCAAGTGGACCATTGATGAAGTAAGATGGTTTTGAAGACTGTATGCTGGCTCCTAATCCACTGGCATGGTGGGGAGCACTCTGCCTGGCTGTGCAGCACCACGGTACATGCACCAGGCACAGAGGTGCTTGAGCGGCCACTTCCCTGGGCTAGTGAGAAGGCAGTCTGCTGGACACACCTGTGGGGTGCTCTGTGGACAGCTGACAGACATGAGCACTCATGGCAGCTTCTGGGGAGCACATGCAGAACTACCAGATTCTTTCTGGGCTTGACACTAGCCCAGGGCAGGCAGGTGAAGGCAAACAGCAGACTCTTAATTTGGCATGTTACGGTTTTCCAAAGAAATCAGTTTTATCTTTGCCAAATTTAGAAATTAAACCATAGACTCTGCAGATAAGAAGTCACTTCCCTGTTTCTCTGAAAAAGAAATCTTTACCTTAGATTCTTCACTGTCACCTTCATGCACTTTCTTGGGCATCTGCAATAGCCCCTCTTAAGGCCTGGCTAGCTGGAGCTCTGGCACCTGGCCCCACCAGCAAGTGCTGCCTGATGTCTCCATTACCCTCCTGTGTGCCTCTCTCCTGCCCCCACTCCTCAGTGAGACTCGTCTTGCCATGGTGGGGACAGCTTGTTGGAGATGAAGCTGCTGCAGCATTGGCTACTCTGGAGGTCTAGGAGGCCAGCATCTATGCCCTGGCCCATGGATGATCTCTAGGCATGGGAGGGTCCTACAGCTGCAGCCTTTGCCCTAACAGCCACTTTATGGGACGCAAAATGCCTCTGTGGAAGTGAGGGTGTGGGCTCGGGGGGGGTTTCCAGCCAGAAACTTTGCTTCTGTCTTGACATTTTTCTCCATTTATTCCAAGGTCTTTAGCTTTGTTCAGACCCTGACGGGTTGCGAGGACCAAGCCAAGCTCTTCAAAGATGAGGTGAGAAGGGCTGGAGGACGTGTTCAGGTGGCCAAGGACATCTGTTTGTCAACAGGGCAGGGACGATTTGGCCAGTGGCCTTCCTGCAGTGGGTGGCTGCTGAATGCTGAGAACACATCTGGCACCTGGCAGCAATCCCACCCTGCAGCCCTGGGGGCAGCAGCCCCACTGCATTTGAGTGTGCAGCTGCCTGCCTGTGCAGATAAGGCAGCAGGAGGGGAGATGCTGACCCCCAGGGAGCTGTGCTGCTCTGTCCCCCCAGCATGGGTGAGGAGGCTGGAATGGGGGATGGGAGGAGGATGGTGCTGCAGCCTCAATGGCACCATCATCTCCTGAGAGAGGCTGCTCACTCCTCACCCGTTCATCCTTCCCTGCCTGCACCCCATCACCAGCACAGCAGTTCAGTGGCATTGCTGTCAGCCAAGTTCACTGTCTCCAGATTCCTCTGGGACCGATGTGCAGAGGGGCTGCTTTCTGGCACATGAAGTATGCCCAGGGCAGGCTGGGTACCGCAGGCATCCCAGCCTGTCAGTAAATGGTCTCTGTGCTTTGGGGGGCTCAGGCACACAAAGCTGAGCGGGGGACAGCCTCTACACATGCCAGGACCTGGAGCAGGGAATGGATGGGTGCTTGCCCAGAGCAGGTTGCCCACTGTGCTCTGGCACAAAGCCCAGGCCAGCTGCAGGTTGAGCTCCTGGGGTGGCCCCTGGAAGGGCCTTTTCTCCCTCTGCCCTGTTCCTGGGTGCGTGAGCTCCCAGCTCTGGCTTATCTGGGGCAGCACGGGAGTTCTGTGGGTGGCCCTTGCTCTACTCCCTGAGATCACCTTGTGGCATCTGGCTGAGGGTGAGTGTGACTGCGCGTGTCTCCGGGTCGTGCCTGTGTTGGCTGTCCCTAGGAAGTTACAGCCTGGGATTTTGGTGAGTGCCTCTGTCCCTGCTCTCCTCTCCAGATGATCGATGGCGAGGCGTTCCTCTTGCTGACACAGGCTGACATCGTCAAGATTATGAGTGTCAAGCTGGGCCCAGCACTCAAGATCTACAATGCCATCCTCATGTTCAAAAATGCTGATGACACCTTAAAGTGACTTTTCTTGGCCTGATCGGAACTCTCGCTCAGCACTGATGCTGCCAAACTGTCAGAGATTCCCCCCGACTGACTGCAGCTTGTCATGTCCTGCTCATGTCCTCTTGGATGCTACATCTCCACTCTCCCACTAATCCATCTCCCATCTTCTCCCCTCCACTCTGCATTGCCCTTCTCCTCCAGTGCTGGGTATAGGCTGACCCCAGGCCTTGGTGCCAGCTGCGGGGACAGAGGGTGGACATGGGACCAGCCTCTCAGTGCGACAGCTGTCCTCCGTGTCCTTGTGTGACCGCATCTACTCAGGATGTGTTTTTGGGGACACGGGAGCAGTGCAGAGGGTGCAGCAGCAGGGGGCTGATGCCACTAAAGTCACCCAGCTAAGGGAAGGGACTGGCTGCCTGCACATGTGCTTCCACCCATGTAAAGGCTGGTCTTGGTTTTGCTCAGCAGATGAGAGGTATTTTTTTTTTCTTCTTAATGTGTTCTTGTGGGGACACTTGTGTTAACATCTCCAAGGGACGCTCTCAAGGAGCTTCTGCTCACTTTGCCTTTTTCTCAGAGTTCTTTTGACTTTCCCTTTTAAGGCCAGATAATGACTTTGCTTTGCCTCTTCACTGCATTGAGAGCCAGTGGCCCACCTCTTGCACCTTCCAGGGAGCAACATGTCCTGGCTGGTGCTCTGCCCACGACTTGCGTCTGCTTTGTTCCTCCTCACTGTAACGCCGAAGCCCCAGAGTGCCACAGGGCCAGGGCTGGGGGAGTGTAGAATAAGCTCCATTTCCTCTTGCACTTGAGGCTGTCTTGGACAGCACATTTCTGGGAGAAAGGATGCTTGGTTAGCTGGTTCCCCTTGCAGCAATTGAAAAAAAATCTCTGCAAAGGAGAGTTGGGCCCTCTTTGGTCCACATATTGGGAACAAGGCCCTTTCTAGAGTGGAGAGAGCTGGCAAGGACAAGAAGCACCCATTCCTCTGTAGGCAGATCTGCAGCTCCATTCCAAGTTGGCTGACTTGATCCTGCTACTCTGCCTTCTCCCCTTTTTACCCTTGCAAGGACCCCAGATTTTTCTGTCTGAAGAACAGGATCTTCTGCTGTCCCTGGATTCCTTACCTGCAGAGCTAAAAAAACCTCAGCAGTTAACTGAGATTTTTCTGTCTTTTTAGTAGTGTGGCACCTTTTCAACAAGGTTGCAGGCACTTTGGGAATGCCAAATGTACTGTTGTCCCTTGTAATGGAGGAGAGGCTGAGTAGGCTATGACTCCAGACCCAGGAAAGACAACATGACTGGGGGCTCCTGGCAGAGTCCCGGGCAGCTTCTGATGGTCCCTGCATCCCCTGGAAGTACCCACACTGCTCTCACTGTGGTCTGTTGTCCTCTGTATGCCTGCTGTGGGTGCTATTGGAGCACTGGTGTGACAGGGCAGTGCTGGAAGGCCACCACTTGCCCCAAGGGCTCTCCATAGTCTCCATAAGCTACAATGATGTGATCTGGGTACCACGTCCACTTCCTTTCCCACTGCCCAAAGAGGGTTGAGGGATCTTAGCGAGTACACCAGCAGCGCATCTTGGAGCAGTGCTGCCTTGGGAGCTGCTGCCACACCTGGATCAATCTGTTCTAGGCTTCCCATGGAAATGTAGCATTTTGACTCTGTTACTGAAAATTTGGGGTCACATTTGACCTGCTCTTGAAATGTCTGCTGCTTGCTTTTCATGTAGGTCTGTGTATTTGTTTTCTCAATGCTTGGGTTTGATTTAGGCAGCTCTTCCTCTCCTTTCCTTTTTTATCTTCCATCTCTTCAAGCATTGCAGTGTGGCCAGCTGAGAGAGGGGGAGTGGGAAGGAACAGCTGTGTCCCTGGGTCCCACCCACAGTGGCTCCCCAGGTCACCTTTGATCTGCAGTAAATGGTCCTGAAGTTGGTCTCCTCAGTTGATGGGGAGGCTCTGGGCCACTGTGTGCTGGGGCAGGAGTCCCGGGACCTTCATCTGTGAGACTCTGAGCAAACAGTGCTGAGGCCTCTCCAGGTGTCACCTGGGACAGAATGGCTCCCATGCATAGGGCATGGTTATTGAGCTTATAATCGACTTATGAAAGCATCCTGTTCTCATCTGCTCAGTTCCCTCATGCTGAGTTGTTCCCCGTGTTGAGGAAGGGGCTGAGCGCTGTGCCGAGATGCTGAGGGAGGAGCTGCTACCCAGGTGTCTGATCAGAAATCGGTGTGGGGAACCTTGTCTCTCACAGGGCTGCCCCTGGAGAGCAGAGGTGGTGGTGAGCCTAGGAGATCCCTGCTGAAGGGAAAGAACAGCCATGAGCCAAGCCACGGCTGGCCCACAATACTTGGCTTGTTGGTGGTACAACCAATGCTGTGGTTGAACACAAGCTGTGTTCTGCCTGGGCACCAGCAAAGCAGGCAGAGGTGCAGGCTCCAGACTCTGCCAGCCATGGGCATCAGCAGGAAGCTGTGCCATGGGGTACTGCCTTACCCGGGCTCTTTTGACCTCCCTCTAGGAGAGCAGATGCAAACTGGACAGGATTGCCAAGGTGCTTCCCCTTGTCTGTGGGGCCTGGCTGCAGAGCAGGACCCCAGATCTCTGCTGGATCTGAGCTCTGCACCAGGAAAACCGGCCCCACTGGAAGGGTGCTGTGGGATGTGAGGGTCTCTGTCGCACACACTCACCTGCTGTTGGGTTCATCAGCCCCTCTGGCTGACTTGGCCATTTGGGTACAAAACTTTGGGCCTCATCTGGGTGTGAGAGTTACAGGGTTTGTAGGTGGTCAAGGGCTATTTACTGTTGAAACTTACAACCTTGTTTCCTTTAAAACCAAACCAAACTCAAAGCATTGTGTGTGTACATGTGGATGAGTGCAGAAGAACTCGATGCCATTTCCTCTGCTCTTGGTGTGTCCCTGTTTTAATGTGGTGGTCTCTGTGGCTGTGGAGGCAGCAGGCTCTGGTCCCAGGGTCTCAGACGATGTGGCCTGCGTGAGCAGAAGTTGCTTCTGGTCCTAGCAGGGAAGCCAGGAGAAAGGTTTGCTGCACCCCATGCCTTTCCAGGTCCTCCATCTCCATGGAGCATTGATTAGGAGTTCACCCCTCAAGAAGAGCATCAAGGGCAGCTGTGACCAAGGTAGAAGCACCAAAGTTTTTCATCCTTCCCCTGTTGCCCAACCAAATGCCTCACAGGAATGTTCACTGCTGTGTCACTAAGCTGAATAGGACAGCGGGTCTGAATCTGGCCCAAAGGTTCCTGTCTGGGGTCTTTCTGAGAGATGTGACTGCAGCCAAAATTTCTAAGTCAATGAAAAATTTTTCAAGTCCAGTGTTTTCCTGAGTGGAGGTACCCAAGCCTGTGCTCCTGTTATTCCTGCTTCTGCTGCTGCAGATGATGTTGGCGGGGCTTTGCTGGGGCCATGGGAGACATCCCACCACCTGCTCCAGTCTTGAGCATGGGGTGTCCTCTGGGGTGGCTGTCATGTGGCTCCAGGTGCATGGAGCAGTTGGAGATTCTCAGGAAGGTGTTTCTTCCTTGGCCAAGGTCTCCATTTCTATGAGAGCAGCCAGCCTGAAGCTCAGTGAGAAGGGTGGCCATGCCCACCATGCAAGATGGCAGCTGAATGCCTCTGCTGTACTCCAGTGTTTCTATGTCGATCACAAGCACTTTTAGAAAAGAAAGAAACCCTCTGAACTGTCCAGGAGAGCTGAGGTTTAGGGGAGCTGCTACCTGCAGAGGCAAAGCCAGGGATGCAAGTGCAATAAGGGGTGTTGGAAAAGAGGAGGGAGATGTGAGCGGGATGTGACTTCACTGCTCCTGCTCCTCTTCCTCACTGCTTAACCTCCAGGAGGGGACCCTTGAGGCAGAGGAGAGGAGAAGACCTGAGGACTGCTGCTTAGCTCCCTTCCTCTAAGCCACCCCTTTCCCCTGGGGCCTGAGGCTCGCCTCGGCCTTGGAGGGAGGAAAGGAAGGGCGTATTTTGGAAGGAGTGTGATTATGATAACAAAAGCTTTTTTGCACTTTCATTCATTTTGCACTCATTTTTAATTTCTTTTTTTTTCCCTATGTTTTTGATATTTACACCTCCTCTTTGTCTTTTCATAACAAAAATACTTTTGTTGTAGCCAGTGAAACTATTCTGGAACTCTGTGTCCTGAGTATACAGAAGTTTAAAGGTTCTATATATATAAATTTATAGCTGTATAAAAGTAAATTTATATATATAGATCATGGTGTGATGTGTTTTGTCAGTGTTTTAAAATAATAAACGAATGTGAGCAATGGAAGTCTGTGCAGCTGGAGACTGGTTATTCAGCCCTGCTGCTTCATCTGGGGAAAGGTGCTTGTCCCTGCTGGGGAGTGAAGGAAATGGACACATGGTAGGATCCTACTGTGCCCCCAGCGCTGCCCTAGCCTGGAGTTCCCTGTCCCATGGGGGTCACCCTGGCCATGCAGAGCCCAAAGCTTCCCTGAACCCTGCCTGTCCCAAGAGGCAGCCAGATGGGGAGGGACAGTTGATTTATAGAATCCCAGACTGGTTTGGGTTGGAAGGGACCTCAAAGCTCACCCAGTGCCACCCCCTGCCATGGGCAGGGACACCTCCCGACCGCCCAGGTTACTCCAAGGCCCATCCAACCTGGCCTTGAACACTGCCAGGGAGGGGCAGCCACAGCTTCTCTGGGCACCCTGGGCCAGTGTCTCACCACCCTCACCGTAAGGAATTTCTTTCTAAAATCCAATCTCAATTTAGATCTACCCTCTTCCAGTTTGAAACCATTCACTCTCATCATAGCACTACATGCACTTGTAAAAAGTGCCTCTCCCGGGACTCCAAGTCTCCTGTTTCCATCTGGAGAGGGCCCACATCTTCCCTAGTCTTCTTTTTGTCACCAACATACCTATAGAAGCTCTTACTGTCCTTGATGTCCCTGGCCAGATTTAATTCTATCAGGGCTTTACCTTTCCTGACCCAGTTCCTGGCTGCTCAGACAATTTCTCTGTATTCCTCCCAGGCTCCCTGTCCTCGCTTCCACTCTCTGTAGGCTCCTGTTTGTGTTTGAGTTCGTGTTTTGATTTTGTCCAGGAGCTCCTTGTCCATCCATGCAGGCCTCCTGGCATTTCTGCCTGACTTTCTCTTTGTTGGGATGCAGCGCTCCTCAGCTTGGAGCAGGTGCTCCTTGAATACCTGTTGGGGATCCAGGCAAGGCAATGTGTTGGGGATCCAGGCGAAGCTAGGCGATGTAATCTCAATCTGGCAGCAAGCTGCCCCGGAGCGCTGGGTGCGCAGAGCCGGCCTCCCTTCCCAGCACTCAATGTTCTTGCTGGTGTTGTAGGTTGAGTAGTTTCTCAACGTCCAACACAGAGCACATCCTGCTCCTTCCCCCAGTGCTCAGGCACTGAAGGTACCCTGGTGCCTCCAGCCCTGCCTTTTAAGGTCCACCCCCTTGTTAGGCAATTAGCTTTATTATTATTAAACAATTAGCACCTGTGTAATGACCAGTAGGGCTGCTCTGTCAATCAACAATCAGGTAGCCCTCTGATCAACCTCTACAATACCAACCAGCTTTCATGGGCCCCTTTCCCCTCCCACAGTACTCTACCAAGGAGGTCCCTGAAGAGGCCAAAGCCTGCTCTCCTGAAGGCCGGGGTAGCGAGCTTGCTGTGCGCCCTCCTTGCTGCCCTTAGGATCTTGAACTCCACTGTCCCATGGTCACTGTAGCCAAGACTGCCCAAGCTTCATGTTTTCCACCCCCCTCCCCCCCAACCTTGATGGTGAGAAAAAGGTCCAGCACAGCACCTCTCCTTGTTGGTTCCTCTATCACTTGGAGAAGGAAGTTATCATCAACGCATCCCAGGAGCCTCCTGCATTGCTTGTGCCTTGCGGCGTTGTCCCTCCCAACAGATACTGGGGCAGGGGAAGGGAAGAGGGGAGCAAAAGGAGACATGATGGGATATAGTGGGAGGAGGAGCAAGTATTTTGTAGAAACAGTCCCCATTGTACTTCTGTCACTACAGCACCCAGTGGAAAGCTCAGCCCGAAGCAGCAGTAGCACTGAAGTACAACTTAGAGAGGAGATGCTGAACTTCTGTGTCCTAGTGGAGGCCAACAAGCACTTTGCAGACTCATTTCACTGTGAGGACATTTGTAATAGTGGCTGACACTAAATGGCAAACAAGCTTAAAACTGATTAAATACCTCAGAAACAAAATATCTAAACTTTGATAATAGGTTTGTTAATAACAAAAACTGCTGCAGTCCTGTGTGCTGTCATTGTCCATGTCTTAGACTGGAATTAGATGCTGCAGTGAGGGGTGCAAAGGCAGACAAGCAGCTGCTGCTTCATCCCTGCAGCATTTCCCTGTGTCATCCATGTGTCCAGGGCAGGGGAGATATCCCAGATCACTGCTGCAGCACATGCAAAGAGTTTCAGTGCATGTGAGATGGAGATGTGAGATGCAAAGAATCTCACCTGACAGTAGGCAGGTTGGGTTGATTCAGCTCTCTCTGTGATGAAAGATGAGACACAAGCAGGTTCAGAGGACGATTTATGACCCCTAATGTGAGTCTGTAGAAGGGATAGGATGACATCTTCTGAAAGGACCCATCTCTATTATAAGAGCAGCCTAGACAACTGTATGAGATCAAGTCACCTAATATTTAAACAGCTGAATCTCAGGGAGATGAATCTCATATGTAGCATGGACGTGCTGCATATGCTCAGTGAGCCTGATCTGTCTGGGTCCACTGCACAGCTGTCCCCAGGAGAGACACTGCAGCTCTTGGAAATGTCAAACCAAGCATCACCATGAGTTGGTCTGATGACCTTGATGTGCAGAGTAAACCAGCTGTATCTGAGACGCACAGACCTTAACAGAGATGGACAACGCATGTTTGAAAAGGCACACACATACTTCACAATGCCTGCCCTGGGAACCCACGTGCCTCACCTTCCCAATCCTGCAGTCCTGTACCACGCCGTATGTCACGGCTTAAGGCTGGGCTGGCTATTAAATGGATGGCAGATGCTCTCTATTGACCCTTTTCCCTTCCCAGAAGAAAAGAGAAAAGGAGAGAGACTTACGGGTTGAAAAGAAATTACAACAGCTTTATTATAACAATAAGGGTAATTGCCGGCTCTGCTGTGATCTCAGCAGCTCTGCTCACCAGGATAAACCTCCCTATGTCCCCGAGCACATGGCAGATTCCTTCATCTGGTCCCAGGTGGACCAAACCTATCTGGAGACCTTGATCATTAATGGTGTCTTCTGGGGGGAGGGTGACCTTGACCTTGACCAGTAATGTCCTTGTGACCATGACCGAGAACGATCCTTATGACTCCTCCCTTTGCCTCTTTTTGGATACGGTGGTGATCGTTGAGTAGGAATGAGAATGGGAATGATTAAATGATGGAGAGTAGGAGCGCGTGCAGGAAGAGCCTGATCTGGTCTTGGAGGAGGTATAGGGACTGCTTGAGTAAAATGAAACACTAGAGGGAGACTCAGTCCATGAAAAAAAAAAAAAACAATTCAAAAGAGTCACTCTCCTCAGTTATTCCCCTCCCAGCTGGGGTTTGTTGCTTTTCTTTCTCTCCATGTGCTTCTGTCAAAGCTTCTTCCAGCTGCTGACAAAACACTGCTGCCAACTGAAGAGCCTGATAACGTGTAAAAGTTTCAGTTTACGAGATAGAACAGCTGCTGCTCTGTGAGTGTAAAACCATATGGGAAGGGTAAGTCCATTTCCACTCACTCCTACCACATGNCATAGGCTACCACAGCTGTTGGCTGATTTAAGGTGGTGTGTACTGGCCTCGACTGGTGCACGTTTTTCACTGCCCTGCAACTCCATGCAGTGCAGATCACTTGTGTTGCAATAAGATGCAAGAAGAGCAAGTCTCAATGGCTGCAGTGCAGGACCAAATGTCAGGAAGACACGACTGAGCCTGAGGACAGTAAAGCTCCATTTTAAAATGCCAGCTCAGTCTATTCCACCTCAGTCCTTCTCTGGCAACTGGTACAGGAGGCAAAACACTGGCACTGCAATCTCACACACAGGACTATTGGATCAGCATCTCCAGCCAGATGCCTGAGCAAAATTTTGCACATACCTTTGGCTCTAAGCAAGGATAGTGACCACATTTCAGGAGAAATCACATCTGAAAGCTTCTAAACTCAGCCTGTGGTACCATGACCCAGTGTCATTGCTCTAGGAAAGACACTGAGAGCACTGCTAATAGACAGCTTGCCAGACTCCTGCCCAAGAGAGTTCTGGGGATAGGAAACATCAGCTACATCAGCTATCAGTGTCCTCTTCACAAGTTTTTCTTGTATTATTTTTTAAAGAACCACGTCACATTATTCCACATATGTTCATTAGCACCATTCCTCCTCTCAAAGTCCTTCACCAATTTAAGATCTCCTNTCTCCTTACAAACAGTCTGTTCTTTAAATTCCAGGTTAAAATCTCTCCGTGCATCCACATGAGATAAATGGAAGAGGAAAAGCAGACAACTTCTCTCCCATATCTCCTCCAAAGTGCTTTGAGGCAATGGCTACAATCAGAACAGGGAGACACAGAAAACCCAGCAACTGCACCTATTCAGTTTGTGGCCTCCTTGGGGCTGCCAGGAGGTAACGGATGTCATTGCAGAGAAGCTTTGGTAGAAGGGACTCCTGCTTCAAACAGGAGCTACCAAATGATAACTAATGGTCAACCATAATCTCTGCCATATTTGAGCTAGGAACCTACTGATGAAACTCCCATCACTGCTAATCCCTGGAATCAAAGTTCAAAATGGTCACAAAAGAACAGCGTTGACTTTTCCAATCATTTGCTCAATCAGGATCACCTAAGTTGTTCAAAAAAGAATGCTGGAGGCTGATTTCTATTGGGAAATAATTGCTTCGGCCCTGTTCAGCTCGTAATCAAAAGGGTGGCTTTCCATTGGATCTCTAAATTAAATTTAATTTTTACATGTAATTATGGTTTCCTCAAAAAGTGTCAATTCTTCAGAGTCGTCCTTTCAATCAGGTACTGGAGTTTTATTTTAAATGATCTTATTGCAAGCACAGATCCCCTTCCTTAAAGCCAAATCAGATTAAGTCATTTAAAAATTAGTTACTGCTTGTATCTCCACAACGATCTGTGCACACTGATTTCATTGTAAACCAGCTGTTGTGTAAGTTCTGTGTTACAGCCTCATTTAGCAGGTCACAAGTAGCAAACACACTGAGTTTCTGTAGAACACTTACAGTCCGGAGCCTGGTCTGCCACCCGCTGGCTCTCCTTGGATGCCCTTTGGGAGTGGGGAGAGGAAAGAAAAAAATCCCATTCAGTTCAGCCAAAGGTTGGTTTTTTAAAAGAAATTCTAAAATTATTCTTACCTACCAGCTGTGGGTGTTGATTGTCCTTGGGGGCCCAGAAGCCTTGGTAGTGCTGGTTGTCCCAGTACAGGAACCTGAGAACCCTTGGGAATAAAGGCAGACAGTTGGGAAATGAGCTCTAATGACACACAAGAATCATTGCGTATGTTGAAACCTGACCTTCTCTTCCAACAAACTGCTGGCTGGCAGAGAGGGAGGTTTGGAAATTGAATGGCACTCACCAGAGCAGCAGGAGGATGAACCGTCGTGAGTGGTGCTGGGAGTGGTGGTGGTGGCAGCTGCTGCTGAATCTACTCAGGGAGCCCATTCGTGTGGCCAGAGCCATTGCTGAAGTTTTTCACAGCCTGGAGGCAGAAAATCATTTACAAAAAGATGCTATGAAACTTCAGGAGATACATGAACAGAAGGCTCCACAGAGTGAAATTACGCGTGTGTTCCTGCCAATGCCATCAATCCTAAAACAAACCCACATGCAGACACAGGAACACATCGCATTGAACACTGATATTAGTGATCGGTAACTCAGAGGATCTGCATTTAAAGTTCTTCAGTGTCAACACTGAATTTGAACGTGAGGCAATCACATTAAACAAAATTGTGACCTGCATTGGCCACATTGTCTCGGAAGAGTTGTCAGCTTCTGTCACCACAAATGATGTATTTGAAAAGCCAATTCAGCCTTATTCCATTTAGCCTTGCTTAAGGAGATGTAAATGAATGTTTTCCTTCCCTTTCAGCTTTTTACAAACAGACTTTTCTTACCAACAGTTTATGTAGAAGTCATCATGTTACCTTGCATAGGGCCTTGTTGGCAACTAAAGAATACGAAGAAACATCTGTCTGGTGACACGTTAGGCACGTCTGTTCCTCAGGTTCCAGCAATGCTGTTGTAATGCCTGTGGAGAATTGGAATCATCAAAAGAGTTTTAAGCCAAATGAATCAATTATAAAAGCATGTATATGATCAGTGGGTAAATACGGTCTTGAATGGCAAGCACGAAACTACAAATGTTGAACAGTGTGAAAAAATTCTAGTATGCAGCAAATAACCACACAGGTTTGATATTTCACTGCTGTAAATCTGAAGACAGAGAGTAAGCTGTGTCTTGATGTTTCAACTCGTCTTCTTTCCACTAGCTAGTGGAGTGAGAAGTCACCAACCTCAAGGTTAATGAATAAAACATCTCACAAACCATCAGTAGGTTTCTGAGCTCTGAAGGTTTGACCCAGCTCTCCCAAGGAGAAGGATGTGGGTGTCACGGCACATTTGCCCTTTGCTGCAGAGCACAGCATGTCACCGGAGCTGGCTATGGAATCTGGTGTGAAAGGAAGGGCTGTGGGCAACATCTATGCCTCAGTATCCAGTGCTGCCATCACCTGCCCAATTCTGCATGTGCCTCACACTCATCCTCCCGCGTGTAGAGAGGATTTACCCAGATATGTAAACAGGGAAAAAAGCTTTCTGCCTTTTTTCCATGCACACGAGAAGAGTCCTTTCCTGTTCAGGGCAGGCTTCAGTATGAAACAGAGCTATGACAAAGGAATGTCCTTATCTCCTGTTTCTTCTGTCAGCGGATCAGATGGGATGTTGGGAACTGACACACACGGGAAGAACACTTACATTCGTCACAATAACTGTTCCCACAGTAAGGAATAACAGCTGCATCAGCCATCAGGTCTTTACAGGTGAGACACAACAACTCCTCTGGAACGGGCCTATCTGAGGAGGAGGAGGAAGATGGCTCCTCTGGTAAAAAGGGAGGCTTCTCCTTCTTTCCTCTGGCATAAGCTTCCCTGAAGGGTGGTGTGGAAGGAAAAAGAAAAAAGGTAAAGGTGGGTAAAGGAAAACTTTCCCAAGCTTTGGATTTTATCTGAGGAAGACAACAGATGGGATTCGTCTCACTCCACATCAGCCCTCTAAAATGCAGGCGTTTTGTTTCAACCACTTCTCTATGCCTCAACACTAGAAGAGGGAGGGGGAAACAATTTTTCTCCTGCAGAACTCTCCCATTCATGGAGATTGGGAGAAATGTGTTACAGAAATACAGATTCTTTGCACACCACAAGTTTAACAAGCTTCCAGGGGCATGAACAGTAGGACCACCCGATTTTAATACTATAAAGTCTCACAGATTTTCAGGCTGAGATACTGATCTGAGGAAAGTTAAATGCCCAGTAAAGGGTTAAAATCTAGCTGCAAGCAGTGTACCTAAACTGCCAGAGACAAGATACGCTGACAGAGACAAGATATACTGTCAGACACAAGATAGAAGTCGTCAACCCTATAGGCTAAGTTCCTCCCCAAGGCTAAGATGTACTCCCTGGAATGACAGCAACCAGATACGCGATTGCTGAGCAAACTTGCAGGACTAAGACAACCAAAGGTGAAAAGAACACTGTGAGGAAGACTGCTTACTTCATCCCGAAGACTCCAAGTGAAGACCACCTGACAACACTACACAAGCGCCAAGAGGAGGAGCCGTACGATAATGACTTCTCAGAAATCACTAGAATAACCACTCCTATTCCCCAAATTAATTGTAATAACCCTGCCCCAATACTGAATATGCATGGTTCTATACCATAAATACCTGCGTGCTTTGTGATTCGGTGTGCAAGCTAGGAGGAGAGATCCCCCTTGCACCTGTCACTGCAATAACCACCCCTGCCGTACAACCACCCGTGAGGTGTAGAGGCTGTTTCCGCAAGTAACCATCAGCCCCACTCACAGGAACATGGCCTGTTCCACACACCTTGATCAGTGGTGTTCTACTCAAGTTGTCAGCAGGGTCCACCTGGCAGCTCTTTCGCAGGAGATACTGGACAACATCCGCGTGGCCATTGGCACAGGCGAGATGCAGAGGTGTCCTAAAAATTAAAGATATGAGCTTAACATGGAGAGACAACAAAAGAACCAAAGCTGTGTTGCCACCCCGCCCTGGGGATCCTGCCCAGGCTCTGCTCCTGCTCCTCCTGCTGCTGCTGCAATTCTGCACTGATCACCCCCAGGGCAGAAGAGCAGTGCTGGTGCCTCAGCAGCTGCCTAAGACCCCCAGAGGGGCACCACAGCAAAGTGTCCGGCTGGTGGCACGCGCTCCCAGCAGCACTGGGGCCAACCCAGCAGCTCAAGCCATGGAACGCTGCAGAGCTCCCTCTCCCCATGATGGGGCAAATCCCACTTTCCAAGCAACCACTCCAATGGGGTCCCACAAAAAGCCTGAAGGGTGGATGCTCCCGCACGGCACCCAGGAGCTGCCAGGGGGGTGCTGGTGCCACGCTGATGCTCCCATGGGGTCGGCAGGCTCGGTGTCC
>VZRW01006090.1:120888-202750 GCA_013398125.1 Aegotheles bennettii | reverse complement strand
TCATGGCCCATCGATCCAGCCTGTCCAGGACCCTTTGTAGAGGCTTCCTACTCTTAAGCAGATCAACACTCCTTTCCAACTTGGTGTCATATGCAAACTTGCTGAGGATGCACTCAATTCCCTCATCCAGATCACAGATAAAGTTATTATAGAGAACTGGCCCCAGTACAGAGCACTGGAGAACACCACCTGTAACTGGCCAGCAGCTGGATTTAACTCCATTTACCACAACTCCTTGGGCCCAACCATCCAGCCAGTGCTTTACCCAGCAAATCATACACCCATCCAAGCCACGAACAGCCAGTTTCTCCAAGAGAATGCTGTGAGAAACAGTGTCAAAGACTTCACTGAAGTCCACTAAGCAATTCACCTTGTCATAAAAGGAGATCAGGTTTTTCAAGCAGGGCCTGCTTTTCATGAACCCATGCTGACTGGGCCTGATTGCCTGGCTGTCCCACACCTACTGCATAACGGCACTCAAGATGATCTACTCCATAGCTTTCCCTGTCACTGAGGTCAGACTGACAGGTCTGTGGTTTTCAGAATTCTCCTTCTGGTCCTTCTTAATGTTGGGAAATAGATCTTTAGATAATCCAGTGTTCAACACATCCCAAAGTTCAACCTGAATAAGCACATGCAGAACACATTCCATCATGGAAAAGTAGAAATGGACATCCTTAATACCTAGATAACTGTACATTCTATCATTATGTGAGACTTCCAATCGCATAGAATTAACCAATAGAATTAAGATAGGCAAGATTCAGTTCACAGAACTATGATGACATGGAAAAAAATTTGAAGGTCAAGGGCTTCATTCAGTTGCATGAGAATATATCTCATCAGATACACCAACCTTTGTTGAGATATAAACTAATTTGTTTTAATGAGACATGGTAGAAAATACCTTCTGATGTTTGAAATTTTACAGGTTCTCTTTTTTTATGGAAGTTTCACCATAGCAAAGCCACTTGGACGTATCCACACAGAGATAAAATGAAGAACTACTTAATTCTCTCTTGTACAGTAATAATGTAAAAGTTAACATCTTTTCAAGAGAAATAAAAAAGATTAAAACAGGAAGAAAAACTCAAATGAAAATATATGAACTTGAAATAGCTGCCTCATGCTGTCAAGCATCAAATTTTTTATACTCCCTAGGTTTCTATTTCCTAAATTTGAAGAGGTTTTCTGTTGTTTTTATTAGTCAACATAATTTACTGCTCCCAATCAGCATCCAAGCCTGCAAAGATCCATTTTAACAACCCTGCATATTATTTTCAAACAGTTATTAAATAATTCCTTACAGTTTATAATGCATTATAAAGGCAATTAATGAAATGATGTATAATTTTTTTTTTCCTGTTAAAACTTTGTATCTCCTCAGATAGAATTGTGGGGTGTTTTTATAACCCAGGCTGAAGTGAAATTAAATTGTATGAAATGACTGATTGACAAGGACATTTGAACAAATGAGGTATTCATTTTATTCAGAATCTATTGAAGGATTTCTTGATGTTTTTATTTAATTTGCTTCATATCATAGAACTAAGTACCCTTTGAGACACATCACGAAAGAAATAAAAGATTAATATAAGCCCAGGAAGATCCTACATTCTTGCAAAGTTTGACAGAAAGCCTTAATATTATTCTATTTATTCCTCATAGCTAAATAGAGACCAATGTTGTCATTGGAGTGTTTTTCGTCACCAGGTATCCAATCCCCTGGGTGCAGGTAATGTTTATATATAAAAATCTGAGAACAATGACAAATATATCACGTAGAACATTTTTGAGTTAATGATTCATATGTCCAGAGAATACGGAGTATAGAGAATAGATATTTAGAAGAAATTCTTTCCTGTGAGGGTGTTGAGACACAGGAACAGGTTGCACAAAGAAGTTGTGGATGTCCCCTCCCTGGCACTGTTCAAGGCCAGGTTGGATGGGGCTTTGAGCAACCTGGTCTAGTGGAAGGTGTCCCTGCCCACGGCAAGGGGGTTGGGCTAAGTAGTCTTTAAGGTCCCTTCCAACTCAAGCCATTCTATGATTCTATGATTCTATGATTCTATGATATAAATTGTTTTATTTATAGAGTGCCATTTGTAAAAGCTGTTTAAAACCACAAGTTCTTCCTGTAGTTTCTGAAAAATGTGCTGACTGAGTAGGATAATGTTAGTTGTGGTGCCGATCATTAGAACTTAGAAAGCTGTATGATTTTTAAACTTCAGTGAATATTTTAAAAGTAGAGAGTGATTCAATTCATTTTATAATCCAAAAGCTTAAAAAGCCATATTCAAAATCACATAACAGAACTGAATGACATAGTGTCAAGTAAATTTTCAAGTACTTGCATGTTAATTTCTCTTAATTTCTCATGTCCTTGTTAGAGTCCATCCTCAGCTGTCTCTTTTTCCACAAATTACTCTAATTTTCTTTATCTCTAATGAGCACCTCTTTTTAGCCACTGTATTATCCCATATTTTGGAGTATAATGTATATATATCTTTTAAATTTTGTCATCACCCTTCAATATTTGCCAGTTAACAAGGCTATATAATTTAAAGCAATTTCTATCAAAAAGAAAAAAGTTCAGTACCATTAATGGAATCTTTTAATTGTGATCCCAGATAGTTTTTAGAAGGCTCATATCGCATTCTGTGGAGGAGGTAGAACAAGTCAGATGTCCTAAATAATAAATATGATTTAATAACCCTTATTTTCCTGAATATTTTTTCAAGGCAGGATTATCAGTACTGCAAGGATCGGTAGAAAGTCTGGGTCTCTTCACTGAGAAACTTGCTCAGTCATACAGGAAAACAAACAATTTACCAAGAAATACTAAAGAAGTCCATTACAATAAAGGGGTTTTTCCGAAATCCCAACAGATAAAACATTAAGGCCTGGAAGCCTGGTAGAAATTCATGCATGTGAAAAAATGAATTGGGAAATTGTTGTGGAGCAATTCATCTGTGTGCAAATGTTCCCCTAATACTCTAGCACGGTTCAGAGATTTTGAGTCTCACAGTTGTATGACAGCCAGCTGTGAAACACAAATTTACTTGAGGCTGGTATATACTACCCACTTGACATTTAAGAAAATCTGTGCAGCTTTCCTTCACAGATTTTGTTTCTTAGCTCAGTAATGTAGACTGCTGCATTTATCCTTATTTACTCTCTCTGTTTATACTGTGTTGTGTATCTATGTACTATTAGCATGATATGGATAATTAATCTGTTGAATTTCTGCACAAAACTGTAACATCATCATCATCATCATCATCATCATACAAAATATAAATAGTAAATACGACAATAAAATTCTATCTTTTCTTGTCAGAGTTCAAACCGATTTAAAAGGCAGTCAATGTTTGTGTTTTTTTAATTTTCAAAAGTTGATATCAAAAAGATCAGGTCTGCTATGTTAATTTAGTAAAGCTAAACACCTGAAACTCAATAATTAGCATAGGTACTAGATCAGCAAAAGAAAATAGGAAATGGTACAGAAAAAAATACAGCTTTTTGCTGCAGAGGCTGCATGCTGTGCAGACAGAAATTTCAAGTTTTTATTATCGAAAAACATGAACTTAATTCACTTCTCATCTATAAACACATTTTTTATTTACTCTGTTAAACTAAGTAATCTGTGTTTAAATCCCATTTTTATAATGCTTCTACAGCACAGTACTAGTCTTAGTTCTAGAAAAAGATACAAGCAAGACAAAAGCCTCAGTATTTCACTCTCTCTGATTTATGTAACTATGGATTCTCATATGCTGAATTTCTGAAATGTATTTCTGAAGAACTAGAAAGCATCATTAAATGTGGAACATCTTTTTTAAAAAAAGAAAGTACATGCACTTATGGAATCATTATTTTTATTAACAAAAACAACATTATTTTGACAGAAAGAAAAACCAAAAAGCAATTATAGTGTAATAAATATGAATCTTTTTGCTGCAAAAGAGCAAATAACACACTTGTATCTATAGGCAGATATTCTAACAGAATCAGAGTTACATATCATTTATATTGAAATGTCATATTGCTCCATAAGAAATATTGGAAGATGTTTACTTTTGATTTTGGGAAAAAAATCCTAAGTTACTTTTTGATAATAAGATTTAGGTACTTATTTTCATGAAAAATTACTGCAATTATATGCCTTGATGAAATTCAAAGCTACTTGGGTAACTATCACTGTAATTAATGATATTGTAGTGTTCTTGGTGGTACTTAATCAGTGCATTGAGTTTGAGCTTGGAAGTGTAACATGTCTTTAGTACAGCAACAGGTTATTTAAGCAATATAACCTCTGTTTCCTTGTCTAATCATGAGTGCCTTGTGTTATGTGAGATGTATGAATGTGTACCTCCTGGCATCCAGCTGCTGGTCTGTATGCCCTATGTGATATTTGCCAGTCCCCTGTGAATACCTCAGGTGCCTAAGGGTATCTCTGTGTGGCAGCGGCCACTTGTATTTAGGCAACTCAACTGAGCCCTAAAGAAAGAGCCAAGAAACTAGGACAGATTTGCTTCTCTGTCAGTGACAGAGCATCAGAATATCAAGGAGTAACTGTTCTAAACAAAATACATCAGGAGGTGTCAGACTACACCTCAGACTTTGGAGGTTTAAATATTCTCACAGCTGTTAGATGTTTTAAAAGAAACTATCTGCTTGAACACCTTTCCTTTGCTGATCACTGAAGTAAATACATGCATATATTGAAAAACAATAATATCATAGTTCTTAAATTAACTGGAGTATTATTGGCTGAGTATTTTTTCTTCCGTGTGGTACCCAGAAATAAAGGCTTTCTTACCATCATTTCTTAGTGTTAGAGGTGTAGGAGGACTCAAAACTCTGGCATTTGTCACTGTGTTTTTTACCAGGCATATATAGCTGCCAACATCAGATGTTTGCACCTTGGAGATATAGAGATTGCCTGTCTCCTGAGAGATGAAGCGTCTGCTATCCTCTGCCACAAAAGATGGGAATTCATTAAAAACCCAGCTATAGATGATCTCTGAAAGAAAACAGAAAAAAAAATAAGAGGAAGCAGTTATGGAAACAATATTGTGTCATGTTAATGGATACACTGAATAAAAGTTCATTAACTTTATTTAAATAATCTAGGATTGCTTTAGAATTGAAGAGATTCTTTTTCTTTCCTTGGAATTTTGAAAACAGCATAAGCACTGAGTTCACAAGTTCTCTGTGAAAATAGATTTAGTTCAGGAAAAATATTTAGATATAACTAAATTATTCAACAGACTCAGAAAACATCCATAAAAGATTAGATAATTCCCTTTTCTTGTCTTTCAGGTCAAGCCAAAAATAATACACAAATAATTCCTTTCTCTACCTGTTCAAATTTCAGTGAAATATAACAATATGTTTCCTACAGAGCTAGAGATTAATTTTGCGTGTGTATAAACAGTTTTTATTCAGAACATTAAAAAAATCTGTTTTTAAAATCAGCATATGCTAAAAACTGTTCAAGCTACCTTACAGGTAGTATTACTGTACTACATTTCCATCATCTTCTACATCTGCTTCACTGAAGAATCTCAGAACACTTCCTATATGCAGCTTAAATCCCTATGATCAATGAATAATTCCTTAAACCAAAACTACCAACTGCTATGCCTCATAATCTGATGGATCAAAGACTAATCAAAGTGATTTTTAAAAATAGTAATTAAAGCCAGTTCCTTGGTACTTATTTTTATTCCACAAATCACTCTGTTCAAATGAAAAGTGTATACTTTTCCCTTTACACTCATAATAATTGATTGAGAAAAAAGATTATTTCCTATTATTCTGTATGAGATTATATCATAATTTATTAAAAGCAAAGATGGATTAGTGTGTCTGCATTAGAAGTATCAGTAAAATTAATGAGGTTCTGATTTAGCAGAGAATTCTTTGCAGGGAATTAGTCATGTGGAGTTTCACCAATTCAGACTTTGAAGCCTTGACCTTATATATATCTTTTTACATGTTCTCATTTCAATCGTATCTTCCATGGTTTCATTTTGTCTTCACACTTTAAAAAATATTATTCACTGCTTAAACAGGCACATTATCTATAAGGCATTTTCTTCTGTAACCTCCCCCATTATAATCTTTAAAGAACTGACACCAAAATTGGAAAAATCAGAGCTAGTTCAGGTATATAATGTCCCTACTACTGCTCCAAGATGCAAATTGCTCCATTGGTATAGCAAGATCCAAGTTTTTTGACTCAAATTTGTTAGGTGAGTACTCTCAGCTTCAGCAAGAATATGAAGAAAGTAATTGCATGTATGTCAGTCTGGTTCTCTTGTACTTTTATCCCCAGTACAGTCAGAACATTTTCTTGATATAAAGTTAGTTGGAAAAAGAAAGGGTGAGAGAAAACACCTCCAAATTCAAATCTTTCTGTATGCTTTTCTGCTAATGATAGGAAAGGAACTGGTATAGCTGTTTGTGGTACAAGAAGCATGAAACACGTTAACATTCCAGCTAAATATATGCCATAGCCAGGTGTTCAGTTTGACTTCAACAGTATAGAAAGTATTAGAAATTCCAACTGATCTGTCCTTTCTATCCCTGTGCTGTACTGTTCCCTAACATAGTGGTCAGAAAGGAATGGAAAAGCACAATGATTGTTTTATTTAACCAATATAAGCCAATGGTGCAAGCAGTGATGTAGAGATGCAGGATGTTCTGGATTGATTTTGTTGAAGTTCAGTGTACTTTTGAAGTCACATGACATTTTTCTTATGAAAAAACAGTGGTATTAATAAAAAAATTCTATGTTAAAGGACTAAAAATATTTACCTGGCAGAGGGGGAAGGCTTCTCCAAAACAGGGAATTAACCTGCACACATTGACTTTTTGCTTAAAACCTTTTTGAGATCTAATTATAATTCTGAGTAGTTACACAGGACTCTGAGGAATTCAGGGCTCACAGAGAGCTCTTCAAGTGTTCAGAATTTCCTTCCTCTTCTGTTATGTTTCAGACAAAATACTAATTAGCCCAAAACATTTTTCTCTGAAAATTTCATTGTCACATTTTGCATGATGTCTTATCTGACAGAAATGATTCATGGCAGCATAAAATTCTGCAAACGGATGATGAACATACAAGTTCAAGGAAAATGCAAAGGCTTTAATTGAAGACACCTGTTACCAATTCAAATGGAAATAAATCAGTCTCACTAATTGCTCTGGCTTAAAAGCAGTTCAAACCAACTGTAAAGTAGTGATCATTGTGGGTTCATTGGTAGTTCACATAGAACAGAATTTTCTCCATTTGTACCCTAAAAACAAATGCAGTTAATTATTTATTAATTACAGCTATTCTTAAGGAATAGATTTCAGGCAATAATTTTTTGTGCCTCTAAGAAAATAGAATATGTAGTCTTTGCTGGTACTGAACGGGGCGGTGGAGGGGGGAAGCTACTGTCATTTTGTCACCTTCTAAATTATTTTTGCTGTTAAAAAAGAAGTGATGGATTAATTGGTACTGGGATAGGGTACTGAGTAAAAAGTAACAAAATTTCTACCAAGTCTAAAACTCAAATAATTTATGATATTAAGCTACAAATAATCTTTTATTTGTGTATACCTACAGCATCTGTATTCCATCCAGGAGCCCAAACTCCAAAGCACAGACAAAAATGCTTAACAGTTTACTTCTTGGTCATTGTCAACTCACTGACATTGAAGGAATTACTCCTGTTTTTCATGTCTAAAAACAAAACCCTGGGCATACACTTTGAAATACCTGAAGACTTCACATCTGAATTCTCAGATAGGAATTTATCTGGAATTCTGAACTTTCCTTGAGGTGAAATGCTCCTTACTCACTTTTAGAAGTTTCTCTCCTACTAGACCTGGTTAATGAGTTCAGCAGATTCTTAAATATAATTTTGAAGGTTATGTCCATACTGTATGCATAGGCTTCAGTGGAAATATCTCAGGGAAACTCTGAAATTTCCAATGCATGCTATGCAGAACAGTCAGAAATAACCACAGCTGGCTTGGGATCTGGGGACCCAACAGTTTTTAGCTGACAGAAATAGATGGATGATCTTGGAGAAGTGATTTTACAAAAGGATGTTAAGCGAATGACTGCAATTATGGGAAAATGGATGTACCTTGACATTGATCCATTGTACAAATGTCTCACACTTCTAAATTTGCAGCCATGGTAGAGGATGAAACATGCACTGGCTCTCATATTCTGGGAATCTGAATGTTCACACTTTGTGTGCCAGCAGAATTAAAATTTGGGGTTCTTAAACCACAGAATTGCTAATGAAATCTGTTCAGGTACAAAACCTAGAGTTGTGTTCTGTTTTGTTTTTTTCTTCAGAGAGTATCATGCATAAGAGGACAACTAAATGATTGCAATGACATATAAAAATAACTAATAAAGAGAACATATTGGAGAATCAACAATTAAAACATTGCTGTCTATCTGTAGACATGTCTGTCATCTATATTGCACGTACAGTAAAATATATTAAAACAACAGTGTCACGTGCCACAATTCCCACAGCAGTTCAACACAGAGACACATGTAAACTACAAGAAGAGAAGCTTGCATTTACATATTATCTGAAATCCCAGTCTTACAAAATGGTAAGCTCCCAAGTGAACTTTTTTGAATTTCAGAACAAGAAGCCTAAGACCAAGCAGATGAAACTAGGACTATTTGTACACTGCTCAATGAAGTTGCTAATGAACTTCAAGCTTGTATTTTCCTATTGGTTGCTGTTAGGCTAAAAGATTTTAGAATCAATGTCATCAGCAAAGCATAAAGCACGAGTGTTAAGTGTATTAACTTTTTAGTAGGAGACAGGTAAATAAAGATGAGCTTCAAGAAATTTTGAAGCTAAACATCTGTGCTGCCAAAATCTAAATAAACCAAACTGTAACTGTAAAATCAGGAAGTAATTACTGAAGATATGAACCTTCAAAAGTCATGTCCTTTTGAGAAAAGACTGGTAAACTGTTTCTCCATGCTGTACTCATTTTGCTTTCAACAGGGAAAAAAAGTTTGAACAAAACCAGGAAACTGTGAATACTGCAGTATATAGAAGTTTAGAGATTTTTACAGAATATATGCTGAACTTATTTTTTATTTTTATGCCCATCTATTTTATTTTTAATGTGACACGTATGCCAAAACCATAAAGATGATGCAGAGCTCTTCCTGGAAATTACAGTTGACTGCCAACACAAAAGAAACTTTTACATAGATACTATTCATTAACACAAACAGAAACAGAGAGCAAAAAGACAAATAAATTATGAATTATAGAGGCAGTTGCAAACTGGTGTTCTCCTGTGGCTTGTGCTGAAGGACACTTCTGCTAGTAGGTTTAGTTATATTCAAGTCTTGGTGTGAAAATAATTTAAGTAATTTTGGTAACTTCAAAACTGGTATTTCCTTTTATAAATGACCAGCCTTGTTTACAGAAAAATGTCTCCAAGGAGTTTTGTGTCTGTTTTCTGAAGGTCATTTGGAAAGCTTTCCAAATGTCCAATCTGTTTCTGTGTTTGTTATAGTTTGAAAGGGGCAGGCAAAATCTTATTGGCTTTTGCTGCCAAGACCCAGTGAACAAGGGGTGGAGTTTCGGCCCCTGTTGTGAAAGGGGGTCTGGGTGTCAGGTATCAAGTATCAGGTTCCAGTATTTCCACACCCATTTTCCTGCCAGACTCTATAAAAGCGAGGAGGACGGGGGTGGAGGTCCCTCTTGTCCCTTTCTCTCTCCTGCCCTCTGGGAGTCTCCTGCCTCCAGTCTCCTGCTCTGCCTCGCTCCTGCACTTCCCTGCCTGCAAGCCTGCCACGTGGAGACCAGAGAGAAGAGGCCCAGCTTTTAGCTACCAGCTTCGCCACGTGGTCTGCAGCATTCCAGCATTCCAACTGCACCGAGTGCTGAGGATTTGGACTCTTTTTCATCCCATCGGCTTTGCAGTAAAAGACCTTTTCAGCAGCCTGTAACGCCGGTCATCTGAGCTCGGGTTGTATATTTTGTATATTGTATATTTTGTATCTATTTTCCTTTTCCCCACCAGTTAACTCTTTCTCCCTGTGCCATTAAATTTGCTATAAGTTTTTAATTTCCAGCTGGAGTCTGATCTTTCTTACTCCCCTTCTAATTTTCGGGGGGAGTGATAGAAACAAATTCTGTCTGGTTTGTGGCTCGCCCTGGCCGTTTGCTAAACCAGCACAGTGTTTTATCAAGTATTTTTTACTGGGTTATGTAGGAGAAAATCTGGGTCACTTGGTGGTAAAGTAGTGAGAAGAGAGCATCTACCTCCTGCCAAAATCAATTTATGGTGCAAAATTTTATTTATTGTAATTTCTTAAATTATTTTTGTAGATCTAGTTTATTCGTTTCACAACACTTACTCCTAAACTGTCACAATGTGACATACTTCCCATAACAGATGAAGCTGAAATACTGACATATCAGCACTTTAGTTAGTGCTGTATTGTGCTTTTGGAGATATGATTCTGATGCAAAAAATGTCAGTACTATGGTAATGTTAAAGTCTTTCTGTCATTGTGGGTCAGTAAGAAATAACCCCTTAAGTATTGTAATGAGAGCTGTGCTGGAGGCATTCAAATAGCACCACATATTCACTCCTGTGTTTGTTAGTGCCTGAATGTTTTCCAGATTTGCTTCAGGGCTTTTCTCCTGAGAAATTACTGGTTTTGTCCTTTTAACATGCAGTTTCTGGACAGCCCTTTCATCAGTCCTGTCAGCTAAGTGGTATTTCGGGAGATAAGTAAAGATGTAACACTAAAGTTGCTATACAAGCTTCTTGAAGGCCAACTTAAACCTAAATATACAGTCCATACAATGGTTAATATTGCATCTTCAAGGGCAAAGCATGCAAATACATATCCTGTAGTTGCCCTTTTGTCGAGTTATGGTGCTTGTACAAGAAATGTCTGTTTTGTGTCTTCTTTCTGTGATGCAGTGGGAGACATAATACTCTGTGTCCTCCAGTATCCTGTTGGGAAATTATATTTCTCTTTTTCTGTTCAAGATTTCCTCTGATTACTCCAATTCCACAAGATGGCAGTACTTGTTGAATAAATGGTACTGATGTCTGATGACAGCCAAAATCTGAGGTAATCTGGGAGTTTTAGAAACTCTAAAGAAGTTTTTCTCTCCCTTTGTTGATAAAAAAGGAGCAAACAATGCACTGAAGATTACAAGCTGAATTTACTATACATAGCTATAAACCACGACACTTGTATGGCTTTTCTTTACCATTCAGAAATATTCTGTTTAAACAAAATAAAGTATCAGAAAAAAATATATGCTTAATTGTCCTCTACTGAAAATATGAAGCATTATTTTATTTCAAGCCCAGTTTCAACCTATATGATCACACTTGCTGTTTGGATATTCTGTGTACCAAACACACAATAAGGGTGCAAAATGCAGCACTCTCTAATGATGGAGAATACTTCACATTCAGAGGGGGGAAGCTTCAGTTTAGCTAAGATGAATAACAGTGGGTTGTTCCTCCAGCCTCCCACCACAACCAGATAAATAATTTTGATGCAGGACTTTGTGCTGTTGTGGCTTATTATCAGTGCTCATTAATCCTCCTAGAAAATATTTAATGAAGGTAATTTATTTGTTGCATTGTAATGCACCCTCACAGAGCAAACAGATATTGTCAATTTATCAGCTAGTAATGAAATTGCTTCTTTTCTGCTCTGAGGGCTCTGTATCTACTACTCACTTACCTTAAACACAATTCTACCAATCACATATTTGTCTTTGTTTGTATTTAATTACAGTGATAAATCTTCAAATATTTTCTTTTTTATAACCATTCACACAGTCAATAACTAGAAATATGGTAGAAAGGTAAGTACACTGTCAGGACTGATTTTGTACAGGAAGATACAAATATTATATTGTCATTATCAGCGTACACAGCCAATATAGTCTCATTTGTACATTTGACATGTAAGAAATATAGTCAGACTTTGAAATGGTAAAGTCCAATGAAATACCTTTCTCATACATAAGCTCTTTAGAAAGACCACATAGCATACAATAAAAATATGACTTCAGGGAAAGGATGCTATATTGTCATGTGTATTTGATTATCACTGGCATGATTTATATATATATATATATATATCACAGAATCCCAGAATCCTATGGGTTGGAAGGGACCTCGAAAGATCATCTAGTCCAACCCCCCTGCCAGAGCAGGGTCACCTAGAGTACATCACACAGGAAGGCATCCAGGTGGGCTTTGAATGTCTCCAGTGAAGGAGACTCCACAACCTCTCTGGGCAGCCTGTTCCAGTGCTCTGTCACTCTCACAGAAAAAATCAAAATATTATGATAGAAAGGAACTCAAACAAGCTGTATTTACCTTCTCTGGACATGCTCCAGCACTTCAGTACTGTTTTTGAAGTGAGGGGCCCAAAACTGAACACAGTACTCAAGCTGTGGCCTCACCAGTGCTGAGTACATTGGAACAATCACTTCCCTATTCCTGCTGGCCACACTATTCTTGATACAATCTAAGATGCCATTTGCCTTCTTGGCCATCCAAGCACACTGTTGGCTCACATCTAGCTGACTGTCAACCAGAACCCCCATGTCCCTTTCTGCTGAGCAGCATTTAAACCACTCTTCCCCAACCAAGTGTTTTCAGGCACTGGAACAGGCTGAGCAGGGCAGTGGTTGAGTCACCATCCCTGAAGGTATTTAAAAGACGTAGTCGTAGTGCTTAGGTAGATGGTTTAGTGGTGAACTTGGTAGTGTTAGGTTAACAATTGGACTTGATGATCTTAAAGGTCTTTTCCAATTTAAATGATTCTATGATTCTAAGATTAGCAATTTTCAAAGACAAGAATTAGAGATAATTTTGTTCCAGAATTAAAAGGGGTAATCAGGAAGACCCACATCATTATGAGTTCATCAGCTTCAAATTTAGAAGAAAAAATTCAGTGAGTGTTACGAGACTTGATTATTATCCAGTTTAAAAAATGAGACATAATTAACAATATAGGAAGAAAATAAATCTGGTTAAACTAACTCAGTATGTTTTTATCATTCTTTTTATTGACAAAGACAGCAAAGTTTCTGTAATGACCCTAGAATTCATGTTTTATTAAAGCTCACACTAATAAAAAAGAATTGGAATAACCTCAAAATTAACTTACTGTGCATTGAAACGATTAAAAACTGACTGCAAATCATGATCAAAAGGATCAGTTCTGGAATTCTTTGTCTTCTACTGATGAAAATTTTTGCAGTTAAAACCAAACCTATAAAGTTGTAATCACTGATATACAGGAGATGTAAAACTTCAGTGACAAATGCACGTGTTGTGTACAGTAATACAAACAGGTTATTTCTTAATAATTTGAATGAACAAGAATTCTGTGATAATGACTATTGTACTCATGAATAGTGGGGTACTAGAAAGTAATAAGGATACTCTTTAATGCTCAGAAAAACACATCACTGTATAAGATATACAAAAATTGCTTTCTCTGGCAAAAGGTTCAACAGAATTTGGAGTATTTTTTTCTCCTTTTTTTTGTCTTTCACACTTTACGTCTCTCTTGTTCTCTGATCATGCCATAATACTTGACTTCCTCTACATTTTAATGTCATTGGTGCGAATTACTCCTGCATGGTCTACTTCTTTGGCTAGTTCTGCTGCAGGGGTGAACACAACAAAAAATCATACTCCAGAGCAGTGTTAACTGCAGTGAAGCCTAGAATCCTGCACCCAAGTGGGCCTACTGCTAGCAGTAGTAAATAGTATGAGTACCAGAAAATTTTAACAAGATTTAATTCCAGGCTTCTGGGTTTGGATATGAAAATAAAAGGCTACTGCAGTTCTAGTTTATACTTCAAAACACAATATTTTCTAACAGCCTTCACCACTCTTTACATGCATTATTGTCATAGAAATTGTACTGGCAAAAGCTGAGTACTCAGGGTCCATAGAGTTACCTTTGTATGACCACACATATTGAACTTAAGATACACACATATAACTTTAAAGGTTTTTGCTGGGTCTATCTACAGTTCAGTGTTTGCTGAATTCCACAATGGCTATGGAACAGTATGACTGATGGGTCTTTCTTGGGCCTGCTTCTTTGCTTCTATGGTATTTATTATCCTAAGATCTCAAATCAAGGCAGTATCATTCTCATCACTTTTATATGATAAAACTAAAGAAGATGGAAGGAAGTGACTTCCCAGCAGTTATGAATTAGGCTACAGACAAAATGAAAGCTCCACTAGTACACAGACCTCTAACTCCTCCTGTTTATTCCCCATACTGCGTGCATTGGTGTACAGGCATTTCAGAGAGCAAGCAGAGCACACTGGTGGGACCCCTGGGAGGCAGGAGGCCTTGTGGTCAGGGCCTAAACATCTACCCCTTCTCTTCAATGATTGAAAATCCTCCCTAGACCGTCTTTCTTCAGGCCCTAGCATGTTGCTTTTGGGCTCATCCCTAACTACGTGGTAGTTGGCTAAACTCCTAGAGGACCTTGTGGTACTGCAGGAAAAGCCAAACTGAGACAAACCCATCATCAATATTATCTATATCCTTCTTTCCATTCTCCCATCTTCTTCCTGAATTTTTTTATCCTTGCAGACTCCAATGGAAGACTTGCTTAATTATTGAAAGAGGAAAATACTGTGAAAATTAACGCTTCGATAAACCAATAAATGAAGTTAAATTTTCCAGTTACAGATTCTCTGCTGTAGGGTAATAACATCAACACAACAGGAATTGTTTAAGCCGGTTAATGAAGTAATCAGCAATTATTTTAACAATACTGGAACATAGTATGAGAACACAGGAGATAGAAATGGCTAAGCAAATTATTAGAACTAAGTGTGGTATTAATTATTGCATTGTTAAAAGGATGACATTGGGATCAAAAAGAAGTCACTGCTCCAGTCCTATGGCTCTAGAAAACATATTTTGTTGTCAGAAGACATGTACATGAAAGGATTCACATGTGCTGCTTCACAGGGGTTTGGATTTGACTGTAACTATTCAGATGAACTCTATAATATTATGCTTATAAGAATTCAGCTATTTTCTACTTGAAAAATCCAAGCAATTGCCTTTAAGGTATTTACTGTTAAGTAATAACTACCTTCATGTGAGTTACAATCGTACTGGATAGGAAAAAAAATAAAAATACACTCAGATATAGATTTCTAAACAATTTCTAGTTTCCCCTTTGAAAAAGAAAAGTGAAAACTAGTTATCCCTACTAGAATTGTTTTCATACTGCTTCATTTATTTGGAACAATTTCATGAACTGATTAAATAAGGCTATATAAAAATCTATGTCTCATTAAGCATTGTATCACTTCAAATTGTTGTAAGTTCCCTTTCATATCGTACTTACGAAATAAGGAATAATTGACCATTATATACGGAAACTTGCTAATGGCATCTTATAGAACTCGGATCAGTTTAGTCCAAAGCTTTCTCCTTCTGAATCAAGACTGACCTCTGAACATTTTTAGTAGTCATCTCTACCAGAATCACCATTGAATTCAGTTAATCATGCCTTGTCTGGGAAGAGTTATCGATTACATTTTCTGAAAATTCCACTGTTTCAATTCTTTTTTTAATCCCTAAGAGTTCCCCATAAAGGTAATGGAGAGAAAAAACCTAGACTCCAGACCCTTAGAAATTAATCATTTCTCGTCCTTTCCTCCTTCTTATGTTTCCTCTGTCTTCAACTCTCTAATCAGCCTTAGTTACATTGATGAACGTGTGCACTCTTTCTCTCTATTCTTTTCCATAGTATGAAGTGGAGATGTAATTAGTATTAATTAGGATTTTTCTATTTTAAACAAAATGGGTTTTCTGATGTTTACCTGACATGTTTGTAAAACGGTATTGTTCCAGCCACCAGCTTAGTAAAACTTAAGAACTAAGTAGCAAATGAATTCTCATAGGAAGGTTATCGTGGGAGGGTACATTTTGCGAGAGGCCTGTTACCACTGTGACTGCAACTGCTCTATGTTATTCTGATCTTAAATCTATTGATGTTCATCTCTTGCTATTTTAGAAGCTAAAGTTTAGAAGTGAAAAAGCAACACCATTTCCCAATTTAATTGGTACCTTTACAATACTAGTTACAGAAATGTGGTTGTAATACCATGAACATACATTTCTGGTAAACCCAGCAGGACAACACTGTCTTGGTGAATCAGGAGACTGAGGGGTTTTGGATAGTTATGTCTAATTTGTTGTGACATCTCAGTAACAGGCTAATAACTTATCTCTAGGAAAGACAAACTTGCCCACTACAGAAACTTTTCATCATTATTGTCCCATTTGTTAAGATGTAGACAAATAGCCACATATGGCTGCGACCTGAAAGGCAACAGAGCACAAGCCTGAGGGCCAACATGCTCAGTGCATTTTTAAAATTAATCTCCCTTATTTCCTCCCTTTCTCTTGGTATCATATTGCACTTTGATTCTCCTCAACTGGCAGATGGGATAATATTTGTTGACAATAGTGTGGCTATGAAACTACAGCACATGTCCCTTAAACAGAGACCTATCAGGGCTGCCCCCTCATCCAACATTGTGTGCTGCCTTAATTGGCCAAGGTCAACCAGCTTTCTCTCACTGCACTTTCATAGTCCCTGTGAGTGATCCAACGAGTGATCCAGTGGATCTAGGGACATTGAATTTCAGTTTCTAGTGTAGAATAGACTAGACTAGAATAATTATGGTTGGAAGGGACCTCCAGGGTCATCAAGTCCAACATTTATCCCATCATATTCCTAGCCATTAGACCATTAGCCCATGGCCTCAAGTGCCTCATCAACCCATTTTTTGAACACCCCCAGGGACGGTGACTCCACCCCCTCCCTGGGCAGCCTATTCCAGTGCCTAACCACCCTCTCTGTAAAGAACTTCTTCCTAAGATCCAACCCGAACTTCCCCTGACGTAACTTGAGGCCATTTCCAGCTTAGTGTATTTTGAAATAATTGTTAGTATTTTTAAAGGAGTAGGGTTAATTTATCGATAGTGATAACATTTGGAAAAGTGGGGTTTTTTTAAATATCAAATTACAAGTTCCTTGGGAGAATTTGCTACAGTTGGACCAGTAATGCATTTCTGTACATTTATTAATTTTAAAATCATTAAAAAAGAACATAAACACTTCTATGCCAAGAAAGTTTAAATCAATAATTATTTATCCATGTCTACTATACAGACACTGTCTAGAATTTGGGGCACATGAAGACCATTAAAATTTAATTAAAATATAATAACAGCATATTGCCTACAGAGTGGTAGCAACTCTTCACTGGTGAACATAGCTTGTTACAGTGCTACTGTACAGAAAATTCTATCATTCTCAAACTCTTAAGTTTCATATCTTCAGTTGCATTCCTTCAACAAGATTGAGGAAGGAAACACTGTAAAGTGCTCCAGGGAAGTCAGCAGCAAAATTACTGATCATGTATTGAGTAATGAAAAGACCATAGAAGAAAAAAAAAAAAGAGAAGTTGTGTTTGTTCATTCCATAATGAAAACTAAGGCATAGTCATCAATCAGTTGCACAGATAGAGAATATAGATTCCTATATTGAGCTGTGTCAGGGGCCATGAACATTCACTTTAATGATAACACACATGGGAATTAGTATCACTAGACACGAAAGTTTCAAAAGCAGTCTAGTAAAAGTGATAGAGTAAGGGCTGCAGGAAGGAAAGGAATTTATGATTCTTTCAGGGAAAATGTGGGTGAAGACACAAAATGACCCTATGGAATTAACTCAGAATTAAGACAGGAATATAGAATTTAAAGGACTGTGAACCTGTCTTTTAACACTTTTTTTTTCCCCATTATTGAAAACAAAGTTCAAGCTTTGTTAGCATTCAGTTAAAAGTCAAATAAATACAAGAATATAGTAAATAATCCTAAGAAGGAAGTGCAGGAACCCTTCAATTCACAATAGTTAACATTCAGTTGTTACATGTGGCTCTCAAAACAGTGTTTTTAAACCATTTTATATGTCCATTATGATTATTTATATGTTATGGGCATGTAAAGAAGTGATAGAGAAGTTGTGCTGGTCTCTCCTGGAAGAAAATGATGTAGCTTTTTATGCTAAAAAACAAATCAGATTTGAAAAAATATCTCAGAAAGAAACCAGATGTTACTTTACTGTTTAATACATACAGAACTACAATGATATCACAAATCATGGTCAGAAAGAAATCTCACCTGTAGTGACAGGTTATCATGATGAAGTAGCATCTGATCATGTCTAGAGAGAGATGAAGATTCAGAGATCTAAGTTGATGCAGTCTTCCTATGATTTTGCTGAAACTGGTAATGGCTAGGTCCACATAAATACTGAAATGCCGTTCTTATGTGTCTGGATCCTCAGACTGAATCCACAGCCTTAAGATAAACTTGTGACCTTCATATATATAAAGTTAGACAGCTGTGAATTGCATTCACAGAAGCCAGCTTAGTAAACAGAGTGTATGGCTACCTTCAAAACAGAATTTGCTGTGTCCTGAATGCAGATACCTGAGCCAATTGCCTGTAAACAAACTAATGAGCATATTGAGGGCAGTCCAGCCCAAATAAAACAATCTTGTTATCATAACTAATTTGCTTGGAGAAGTCTACGCCTAACAATTCTGTACCTGAATAGAGGTCATTTAGAGCCTGCCTCATTATTTCTAAGTCTAATTTGTGCAGTATGTACCTAACCAGGGGAGTTCTAGCTAGAGCTACTGCATTTCGGTTAGACTTGCAGTGGAGCTGCTGTCCAAAACTGCAGTTTTAATGCAAATTCAGCTTTCAGATTGCTTTGTAGACTCTGAGCAGTTAGAAGTGTTTGGTTTGTGTTTTCTTCCAAACTTGTGCTCTGTGTATGGCCAGCATACACACAAACAAAAAACTATGTAAAAAAACTGTATTTGGTATGACTTTTTCCAATTAGTATGAGCACTAGGACAACTGTATAGGAAATAGAAGAACAGGACAAAACCTCCTGGACCATGGTGGAAAGGCAGTTTGTTTTAGCTGTTTGCCAGTTTAGCAAAACACTATGCAGACATCCAGAAGATGCATAGGATGGACTGTGATTCATTTCTCATGTAAACTACAGTTTTATAACACTAAAGGGGAGGTATGAAAAACACAGCCTACAATACAGTTTCCAAACTGGATAAGATCAGTTTTGTCCTTTAGAAAGATATTTTTTTAAGTTATAGTTTAACACCTGTACAGATGTTACATGCTGTGGAAAGTTTATGTAGCAGTGGTCCCTCCAGACGTCAGCATCCCTTTGAGGTGGGAGGGAGCACCCATCTGCCTTCCCCTGAGCTTCCCACATCAGTGCTGTTCTCATACTAACAATGGGAATCGTCATTCTCTATTAAGCACATACTGAAAGCTTTGAATAAAAGCCTTAAAAAGCTCAGCTGAAAGTATTAATTCGAAGGAAAACATGTAAATCTAGATGAAATCTTCCATTTATTTTTAATCTCACTATGGTAAACCTTGTAATTAAGATGATTAAATGACTGAATAAAGCCCTATATTTACATCCTTTAGAATACCACAATGAAAAACCATAATCCTGTTTATGGAAAAAGGCAGTAGAGGCCTTTTAAAATGAGACATCAAACAAACCTTGTTATTTAAGCAGTTGGTAATTAATGAACCTCTTGTTTAGCAAGGGTACATAAGAATTAACTGACTAGGAAACCAATCTTGGAGAAAAAACTAATGGGGGCTGAGGAAGAATCCAATATTATGTTTATAGAAAAAAAAGAAAAAGAGAATAAAATTATAAGTTTATGGATGATCAAGTTATCCACCATTAATATATTTCCCAAGGGATAACTTAAATATTTGTAACAAAAAATGTATTAGTGGAAACACTTTAGACTAGGCACATCAAAATGATACAGGTCTCCCAATGAAGTCAAAGGCAGCATTTTTTTGAAGTGATGGTCCAGGAAAAGCAGGAGATAAGAATCTGCCGGTGGCTGCTTGTCATAAGGAGTCTACACAAAATCCTTTTCACTGAATGTATTTTCCTTCACCATTCTGAAAGAGGGGACAATGTCTCTACCAAAAAACTCCTTCATTTTTCTTCTCAGCTATTTTGCAGCAAAGACAACAATAACTTATGACAAACTCATTTATTAAAACCAAGAAATAATTTTCTCATCTGAATCTGCACTGCAAATATTCAGAATATATTTCAGTTCTGTTTTTTGTTTTGTTTTGTTTTTTTCCCCTTATTTCCTCTGTAAAGAATTTGGACAACAATGTAATGCAAATCTACATGAATAATCTATATATACCACAAGTTTGTGTTTGTTCATTGCATTAGCTCTTGATAGTACATCACTGCATTAATAAACAGGAATCAAGTCTGTATACATATGAAACTTGTTTTCTGATTAAATTATAGTGAAAATAAGTTAGTGTAATGTTTTTTCAGTAATGTTGCTTTGTAATTTTCAGATTTTCCAAGAGTTGTATTCAGTAAGAATGGAATGTAGGTAATATTCAAAAGTATTTACTTTATCTTCTACTTGAAAACATGTTAATAGACCTGTATCTTTTTTAACATAGTGTTCTTTCACTAAGATGTCTTTTTTTTCCCAAAATTATATTGTCATTTTCTAAAAGAACTCAATCCTGGCAAGTTTATAAGTAGTTATTGACTTCAGAAATTGAGGAATGAGGTTCTGTTGAAGGACAAATTGCTGATGAGGTTGTGGAGAATGATTAAGTTTGATACTGTATCATGGATTTATCTCCTGGGATAAGTAAATGAAAATTATTTCTAAAGGTGCTGATCAATGTGAATAAATCAATATAGCAGACCTTGCAGTGTTCATCCACAAAAAATTCTCTATCATCAAAATACACCCTCATAACTCATGGTCTTGTTAATTTTAGATGTTCGCACATGTCAAACATGTTTTAAATAGTTTTTAGCTTAGATATATCCACTGCAATATCTTAGTATTCATTTGAAAGTTTATCTTCCAGGTGACTTTAAGGATCAAAATTTCTTAGGACTATTTAGAAGATTTACTATCTGTGCAAATCAGACACAGAAACTAAAATGGAGTATCTAGAAACTGAGTGCTTTAAAAAAAAGAATTAAAAAATATATTTTAGATGTTACTGCACACAAATCCTTGAGGTTTCTTTGCTGTGCAAAATAGCTTTGTAGCTGGAAGGGAAGTTTCATATTCACGAATTAATTTCAGAATTGAATTCACGTACTTCTCTCTTAAAGTTCTGTTTTTGTCCAAATTTATTTTTCAGAGACTCACTCTGATTTGGCAGTCACCTTTCATAATTTATATAACTTACTGACAGAGCTTTGTGGAAACATCACCAGGTGTGTAATATTTTGGAAGGCCCATCGAGGTAGCTCTTCCTTTTCCCAGGAGACTCCAGCCACTGTAGTAGTACCATTTGCAGTCCCATTGCAGTACCACAAGGACTTACAGTCTCTCAGTATTTTGCAAGTAGGGAAATGTAGGCAAGTCTGCTTACCATTCACATGAGGTTGTGTTTACATATCAATGCAATTTTTCAGCTTTCAGTGATTACTCGTCTACACTGCAGAACTTTTCAAGACATAACTATGGTGACAAAATTATGCCAACAAGGGCTCAAAATATTTTTCTAGAAGTAATTTTCCTGCTGGCATAGCATACCAGTGCTCAAACAATATAAACCAGCAGAATGCTGTCTGTGAGCACTGTAGTTTCCACAGTAAGGGCTGATCCACTGATGAAAATGAAAGATACCAGTTTCTCAACATCAAGGGCAATGTGTGTTTTACAGTAGAACATTGCATTGCAATCTGTCTAAATAAAAGTTTAAAAGCATAATTTTAGGGAAAAAGTTATAAACAGTTTGATAACATATAAAGTGCATTTTGTGGAATGAGAGCTGTTATAAGACGTGTAACTATTTCACTATTGATGTCCATCTATCCTTACACAGTTTGTTTGAGGAAATCAAATTCAGCTGTGGTGTTGAAACTGTTTCCCACTGTTTCTGCCTACATATTTTTCCTCCCAGTTTAGTTGTCATAATCATGCCTTAACATATGCACTCAATTCCATTGCATAGAGACTGTAATGTCAACCTCAGAAATAGATTATAAAGGCAATCATACTAAGAGAATGTAATCAGAAGAGAGAAAAGCATAGGGATGGCCAGAAGATTAATTACATTGATAACTGTAATACAGTAATAACAATCATTTCAGAATGAATAGAAACTGAACATGTTTCTCTAACAGAAACTCAGGGGGGAATTTTTTAAATTTTTTAATTTTTTTTTGCATCTCTTCCCTCTGAAATTTGAGTTTTTTCAGGGCTCAGACTTGGAGGAAGAAAACTATCCCCTCCATACAGAACTCATTTCCCAAAGAGGAATAGCATAGGCTATATTGCATCTATTGAAAAACAAGATATTCTCTCTAGCATCACATCTCCAGGTGTTACATGGTATACAAATATAAAGACAAACTTAGCTATCAGCAGACATCACAATGTCTGAGAGCCAATTTGAAAAGCAAAAATATAAGCTCTCTGTAATATCTACACTTTCATTTAGGAATCCAAAGGCATTTCAGGGGATTTATGATATTTCTGACTTTTCTCAATGATGCAGTTGTACTAGAAACTAATCTATACAACAAGAGGAAGTAACCAAAGTCATGGCTGTACTACTGAAAACAAAATACAATTTGTATTCAACAACTGTATCTTTACAATGACATTTGGAACAATTTCTGAAGGCTTCTAAACTCTAAAAGAAATCTTCTGTGACCTCAAGGCAGCATATTCACCACTGGTGGCAGAGAGACTATTGTTGCATTCAAATTTTATACCAGGAATAAGACAATCTTGTAACAGAAATTCTGCTGCTATTCACTGGCATTTGCAGTATATGAGCTGTAATTACTCCTTTGTTACTCCAAAAACTGCCAGCAGAATGGTGGATATTTCATTTTTGAAATTCTGCAATCAAACACACACTGTATCTAAAATACTGAACATCCAATAATGAGCATACTGTAAAGGACCAGTGTGCAAACAAGGTACAGTTACTGTACCTGGTGAATGAAGTGGAGGGGAGCACATCAGAACAACTCCTTGACCTTCACGTACAGAGACAGCAGTTCTTGTCCGACCACTAAAATTCCCCAGATCTGTCAAAAGAACAGAGCATTTTAGTTCCATACCAAAGATTTTAAATTTTGTGGCTACTGAGACTTACATTATATTTCCTCTTGTAAAGCTGACGGTTCCTTTTTTTCATATCTTAATCTATAACAGGAGGGCCTTTAAAAATAAATCTATTTCCATTACAAGAAGTTCCATGTTGCCTCAGCACTTTATTACTCTTTTTAGAGCACTTGGATACAATAGCAAAGGAAAAGCAGAAGACAAGATATATATCATTTACAAAAACATTTAATAGTGCTTTTATTTCTCTTTGCCATATCCTGTTTGGGTTTTTTTCACCTGTAGAAGAGATTCATGAGCAGTGAAAAAAAGAAATAGAAGTGGAGAGAGCACCTTGGCTAACATCCAGACTGATGATGTTGCTAACGTCATCTGGACAGTGTACAGCATACTGTGATGAGAAGAGGAGAAAATCAGCTGCATTGGTTCTAAAACCAAATCTGGTCTGTAGAAGATTTACTCCCTTTAAATACTTTCCTTCTGATTTCTCCAGTGTTATAAACACAATGCAGTTGTGGGTAAATCTGTTTTGCATCCAAAAGCTTTCCTCCTGTTGGGGATCCCGGCAAGGCTATATGTCCAGGATCCAGGCGAAGCTAGGCAACGTAATCCCAAGCTGTCAGCAAGCTGCCCCGGAGCGCTGTGTGCGCAGAGCCAGCCTCCCTTCCCAGCACTCAATGTTCTTGCTGATATCGTAGGTTGAGTAGTATCTCAACGTCCAACTCACAGAGTACGTCCTGCTCCTTCCTCTGGTGCTCAGGCACTGAAGGTCCCCTAGTACCTCGAGCCCTGCCTTTTATGGTCCACCCCCTTGTTAGGCCATTAGCTTTATTATCATCAAACAATTAGCACCTGAGTGTGATGACCAGGAGGGCTGCTCTGTCAATCAACAATCAGGTAACCCTCTGGTCATCCTCTACACCTCCAGCAGGTAAATAAGGAACATTTCACTTTTTGTACAAAAACTTTTGAATGAGGCTGTAGCATGCTGCTATGAACGGTTCATTTTGTTTATTTAAAGTCTCTCGACCAGAAGATCCAACTGCTCCATTTACTAAAGGGAACACTGGATGTGGATTCACATTAGAGGTGTATAACTATGCTTTAGCACACATATCTGTAGCAGAACAGATGTGACAGCTCAGTTCTGACATCAGATTGGTGTTTTCATCCATACCTCAGTGTCAGATGTAGAGGCTGAACAAAGTGTTAACTGATTGTTGGTTGATAGGGCAGCCCCACTGACCATTGCACTCCCAGGCGATAATTGTTTTGTACTAATAAGGTTGATTACTTAACAAGGCTAAGGACTTTAAAAGGCAGGGCTGGGGGGACTACAAGGCCTCAGTGCCTGAGCACCAGAGGCGAGAGCAGTACATGCTCTGTGTAGTGGACTTTGAAGACTGTTAGACCTACAATACCAGCCAGGACATCAAGTGCTGGAAGTGCAGCCGGCTCCATGTGCCCCACGGTCCAGGGCGGCTTGCTGCCAGATTGGTGTTGTATCACCTGTCCTTGACTGGATCCCCAACACCAGAGATGCCACCTAAAACCTTTATTCATTCAGTTGTTCCTAGAGATGTTTCTCTCTGATCAAGGGGGAGAATGCTGCAATACGGATTCACAAAAATATCTTTGAAAAGGATACTGAAGCTTCAGCAGACACTAAATGTGGATCTGAAATATGAGTACATGGGGCCATTTGGAGCATTTCTCATTGACATTCAATGACCTATGGCTGTACTTGTTAGTTTCTGCATACAGACAAAGGTGCTGATATGAGCTAGACAACACCAAAGAGTTTGGATAGGTTGAATAGAATTATTACTTCCTTAACAGCACTCAGCTGACAACTCTTGGTCAAATGCTGAAGCTCCACATGTTCCTCCATAGCTAGTAGTGCATAAACTGAAATTCAATGTTTTTCAAAAGTAATGCAAATTGATATTTGGTGGATTTCATAATGGATTTATGTGCACTTTAAGTAGAAAGAGACACATAATATTTCCAAATGCTTTTTCACATTTCTAAAAGATGTCCTGGGCATAGCCAATTGTTTTGAATGTTAGAACAGCTTGCAATGAGAAGTTTTCTTAGTTAAGGATGTCTGGATTTCCCTTGCATGAGACTTTGTGTCTACAACTTTAAGTATGTTTAATTATGTTTGTGTTAAGTTCTGTACTTTTATAAAAGATGATGTATCAACTGATATTGTCTTCAGCCTATTAAGAAACTAATGCTTAGCTTTCATTTTAATGCACAATTCAGCAACATAATCATCTTAGTTCATTATTCCTGAGTAGTCCTTGTAAAAACAGTGCATATCCTTAAGAATTTTTTTCAAAGTCAATTTTTCAGGTAAGAAGGACACTGAATTTCCATAATATTGTTCTTGTAGCCTTTCTTCTCAGGAAAATATGATGAATCTTCTCTGTATGAGTGTCCTAAAACATGCAGTTTGGTTTTCTACTCAAATGCCTTCCTAGCCCCAGACTGTATGCATGAACAAACCTCAGTGAATTTAAAAAGTGGACTAGTGTTCACATTAAAATTTGAACTGGTGTGCCATGGCTTCAAGATGTTTTGAGAGCAGGTTCTGAAACTAGAATAGCTGTTCTACGAGCAATACATAGTACTTTTCTCTTTGTATTGGAATAGATATTATCATAGCAGTATCCTTACCCAGCATTTGGAGTGAAAATACAAACTATGTTGCAAGGCATCAGAAGAAGTGCTTTAATACTACTGACAACTTGAAACACATACTGCAAGTCTGCTGCATGCACTATAAAAGTTCAATTATTTATTTTTTTTAGAAAACATTTGGATCAGGGAGTCAAATAGCTGTATAAATGAAAATATTCAGAGTTCACTGCTAAAAATTCATACTGGTGTGAGGAGAGTTTGTCTGCAATTTATCTAGAGTGGGACAAGGAACCAATCTTTTCTGCTTCTTAAAAAGTACCTGAGATTTGTTTTTGCAGACTGTTTCTCCAATTTCTTGTAAGTCTGAATGTAGGTAGGGAGAATTTTCAGAAATATTTTTTTTTTATTTTAAAAAATAAGTACTTCAGTCTTTTGATTTCAATTCCAAACTCAACTTGAAATATTACATTTAAAAAAAATCTTTTATTTTGGAATATATTTTTTATTTTCTTGACAAAACTTATAATTTACATATCTCTCCTGGAAGATAAAGTATTTTAACTATAATGTAGCATCCTGTGTCTCCTAGTATATGTGTTTTCATTCTTGACATTAAGTTTTTACTATCTGTGAAGCACAATCTGGAAGCAGGTCAACACAAAATAAGGGAAATTTGTGATATGTAAATTGTACCCTCTATAAACAGAAGTAAAAGTTGTATAGGTTTTGCTATTCTTTCCCTCAGGTGAACAGATGCTATTTTCCTATTAGCTATAGCAACATCAGGATTTTTTTTTCAGTTTCCTGCTTTGTATATGCACTGTGATGGACAAATAATTTTTTTCTCCAAATGAAAAACCAGGATCCTCTTATTAGTTAGAAATAAAATTGATATGTGTGATTCAAATTTTTATTTGTTCAAACCAATCAGTTTCAAACTAAAGAGGGAAGGTAACAAAGAGCTTTGAATTTCAGCTCTTTTTGGCTATCTGTTAGTTCTAAATTGGATTTCTTGTTAGCATACAGTGAAATAAAAGGATTAACAGGTACAAAAGCATGGATTTAGCTGTAAAACAAATAAATGTAGGAAACCTTAAAAGGAAGAAAAGGTGAAGCATCATGTTTGCAGTTCCATCACATTAGAATAGTAAGTCCAATATGAAAGAATCAAATGAAAGGGAAATTTTATTCATTTTCTGCAAATCTCAGCGATTTTATATCCAGCCATACTGAAAAAAGAAAGACAGCTACAAAAACGTATTGAAAATCCTACCATTTTACTTTAAAAAGTCTAAAAAATAAAGATAATAAAAGAAAGGGTGGACAGAATACAGCTTTAGAGGTGGAGACTGCAACCTCTCACACAGCAGTGCTGGGGTTCAGTTCAGTATTTTTGCTGCAGCATAGACTTGCAACACGTGTGACACGTCAGGCAGCCCCACATAGAATGAGTCTATCCTTCACATTATGATGATTTATATTGCTGATTGATAAGAGTATGACTTTTTGTGCTCCATAGGTGTTCATCTTATGCCCTGAAAGGATTAGATTAATTTGCCAGCAGCAAAGATGGTGACACCTATTATATTATTTTCAAAGCCATCAAAGCTGGGGTTTTGGCTACACAACTTCCATACTCTTTAACATGAGCCTTAACCACTTTGAAAATGTATAGCTAAGTGCCAGCCACCATTTCTAACGTAAACATAGTATTAAGAATATTTATGTAAAACATGCAAAGAACATTTAGGATGGAGTGTGTATTGTAAGAGTAGCACAGTAGTTTTTATTGTTACAAAAATATTCAATTCAACAAATATTACAGTGTCACTAGAGAACAACCTGTGACAGGTCTCCACTGTGTAGAAAAATTCCAGAGCTAGTGAAGATGCAAGAAATGAAATCAAAACGACTTGGTGCAATTCCTTCTGGATGTCGTACTTCAAGTGTAATTAACACAGTGTAGTATTCAATCTTTGACAGAAGTTACAAGCTTGGGGGAGCATTTAGATTTCTGATCCAAAGCAGCTCCCAGGTAGCATGGCTTCTGAAAGGAGCTGAAATATGGATTTCTCTCAGCACACATATGTACATACTGATTTGCATACTGATGTGTGAGAATGATACTCACCACCACAAGAGTATCAGTTTAAATAAGACCCAACAGAAAACAAAACACTTCTGCAAAAGGTGAAAGGAGTAACTCAAAATAAGAAAGAAAAATCTCAAGGCAGTCAAAGGAACAGAAAAGCTATGCAGGTCTAAAAACAAAATAAACAACTAAATAAATGGAGAAATATTCTGCCATCAACAGAAGGACTTTTACAAAAGTTGCAACAGTTTTTACCACTTAATTGTCTTGCAATTTGCCTTCACTGTAGTTTGCCTCTTAGGCATGCACAGGAGGGATCATTCATTCTCTCTCTTTATTAGTTGGCTGCAACTGATGGGGGCAACTGTGAAGGGGCAGTTTTTTGTAACCCAGACAATGGTACACTGATGATTGCTATGAAATTAGTATCAAATTAAAAATGAAAAACAAATTTATTTTTTTTATTTTAGGCAATTACTGCTTGGAAACCTAGCATGGAAGCTATGAAAGGCTCTGTAGTTCATTATCAGTGGCTTAAACCAGTCAACTCACTTTTAAAGTAGAAATTAGACTGGTGAAGAACCATATCTTCTGCCAGCCCAACTCTGTGAGTTTAAAATATTTTATATGCAAATTTATTATGGAGTTTAAAATGAACATCATATCATATTAAAATATTTAAAGACATACTGAAGATATATAAAATATAAAGCAGGCAATAGTCTTTCTAAAAAGATAAAAATAGCTCTACGCAGGGTAAAATTCTTCTGTCAGGCCAAGGACAAACTTATTCATTGCATTGTCACTACAGACAGGGTAGCCTTCCTCTCCTTGTATTTGAAAGATACTAAGAAATAGACCTTAAGCTGGAACTGTAGCTCTTTAAAAAAGGTAAGATTTACAGGGAAAAGAATTCTATTGAAAATATGTTTTTCAAAATTCCATGATAACCTAAATCAAAATCATGGTTTGACTGTACAGTCTAAACAATGGGAAATATAAATGTTGTGTTTAGTATCCCATAAAGACAGACTATAGAAGAATGAAAGGTACATATTAAAAAGAAATGACATGCAAGACTGTGCAGGCAACTTTTAAATTGGATGCATTAAATACAATAATCACAGAATATCAAGATGTTTAAGGAAATTAATAGATCCTTTTGTATCAACATACACTTATTTTCTAAGAATATTGCATTAAATAGATGGAGTCACATTATTAGAGTCACTCATTGGACCTAAGAGTAACTTTTAACACTGAAGATGTTAATTAGAAAAGGTATGAAAGGAAGCTCAGACAAAAAGATTTCTGCATGACAGAAGCATCATCTCACCATGGTTACGGGAAAAGCATACAACTTGAACTTTCAAAAATCACATTACCATATGACTTTTAGGTGACAAAATAGGAGCAAGACTCAAGTACTTTTGAATGTATTATGCTTATTATCATTGCTGCTGTTATTATTTATAACCAGAAAGTTTTTTAATCCTTTGTGGATCATCAGTCTGACACAACCTGAAAAATGTAATTTTTTTTCTCAAAGATTTTACTGTGCAAGTATATCACAAGACACAACAGAAATTGAGAGTACAGAGAAGCAATGATGTATTTTAATACTGTACACCAGCCACCCTGTGTATCTGTGTATCTACAGACTCATTAAAGAGTTTTAAGGAAAGGAGGTGGTTATACAGATATTTTCAGTGAGTGCTAACAAAAGGTTACAAGAGGCACAGGAGAAAGCTTAAAGATTCCTGTCTGAAAATGTAAAAAAATGAAGAAAGTAAGACACAAGATACTGTATTTTCTTATATGTAGATCTACATCTTCCAGAATCTTTCTCAGATACTACAATGTATTTTTTTTTCTCAGAAAAAAATAGAAGTCATTAAGGAATTTTTGAACAACGATGGTCCTGGAGTGTGTTCTTATAAAAAGAATTTTCTTTCTACCATGCTCTCAACATGAAATATAATACAAACATTATTGATTCATTTCCCCTGAAGTAATTTTAACTACTAAATCCAGATTAGTAGGTAACTAAAGGAATATTGTTTTTTCTGTTCTTAATGACATATTTTTACATATATCATTTTTATATACGTTAATAATACAAAAATACCTGGTTCATTGCAGTCAGTAATATTATTCTGTTCATTGTCCATCTTCATCTATCTGTCTATGTCAGGCTGTTTTATCTTGGGAGAGCACATTTTTCTACTTGATACATTTCCTATCATAGAGAAGTCACGATTCCATAAATGTGGCTAATACATGCTAACATAATACAATTTATTACAATAATAATTATATATTCTGGTGAAGATAAGAAATATATAGAAGTATTTCCTAAAATAATTTATTGATTCTTGTATGAAGTATAATATATTTTTTCTTGTTTAATTTTCTTCACAATTAGACTATTATTTATAAATATTTTATTATTATTAATTAGAAAATTAGTAAAAGGCAAAAAATAGAATTTGCCTCTATTTACTATGCCATACTTGTTAAAAGGGAATACTACCTTTCAATTAAAATATTCAAACCTGTGATCTTATATAGATTTTATATAAAATATAAATTGATATGCTTCTTCCACAGTTTTCTCTTGACCAGCTACTGAATTTTTTATATAATCTAACTGTTCACAGAAGGGTACCACACGAGTCTTATGTATATTGCGAGCTTTGAAGAATATTTTATTTTGTTACACCTAGTTTCAATAACATCGATGAACACCATCAGAATCATCAATAAAACTTAATTCTGCCCAGAGCCTTGAAGAAGAAAGGGAATTTTTAGATACCAAAATCTCCCTGAACTTCAGCAGGATTTCTGCACTCATAAATCCTGAAGTAGTGGATCAAAGTGAATTAGAAGAAGAAATATTTACATGCAGAATAAAATAACAAGATTATATTGAATTATAGAGCTGCTATATGGTTCAACTTGTCATGTTAATTGCATGATACCTAGGATGTTTGTGGTTACAGTTGCTGATGGTTATGATTAATGACAATAACTCTGTGTCTGTTAGGTTTCATTTATTCTCACAAGAATTATTTCAGTATGCTTCTCAGCTGTCTTTCATATCTGCATACTTCAATATCAAGGCTAAACACAGAACCAAGTGGAAGTGTTATAGTTAAGACTTTTTCATCCTTTCCTTCCATTTTGATCTGTCATTAGGAGCAACAGCTAAAACCAAACAAATGAACAACCAACCTTAAGTGACAAATGAAATGAAAGGTTTTCAAATACAGTTACCAACATTTAATCACAAAAATAAAGTGGGTTAATAAATGATACTATTTCCAGAGCTTCTAAGCGAATAGATTTTCACTTGAGTAATATATGCAATGTATTTTCTTGTAAACAGATTGTTTTACATAATGTTATTTCTTGAGAAATGCACATTTCTATTTGTGTCCTTTTTGATACACCTTCCTGGCACTGAGTAGTATACCAACTTGTTTAAATTCTGTATACATGATATTGATAATTCTACTTTCTTACTATTTTCCTTTACACTTATGAGTGCTTCTTTCCTTTTTCTTGTTTGTTCTTTTAGTCACTTTTTTCAATTAAATTAATTACAAACATTCAATGATATATTGCAAACACAATTTAATTTATTGTAGCTTTCCTCAGGTAGATGTGACTTTTCCTTCCTTTAATTAGTAACTCGAGATAGTAATGCCAGTTAGGATTTTGCATGATTAAACATGGAATGACTAGAACAGTACAGTTCTTTATCATATTATGTCATACAGAATTGACAGTAACTAATCTCCCTATAGTTTATTGGAAAATCACTATAAAAATGTTGTGTTTCATAGAAGGATGATCTGTAACAGTGTTGGTAATACAGAGGAAAAAAAATTCCTGACCACTCTGTGTGAACAAGTCATTAAAGAGAAGATAATCTATATTTCATTGAGCTAATCCATATTAGAGAATAAAACATTGTTTATATATATTTAATACTTTTATTTCATGGGTTGTGGTCCCAAAGATAACATAATGGCTTCACTTCCATATTTACTGAACAATCTCACAAACCTTTAGCATGAAGGATCCTTTCTCCTACATCTCTTAAATACCAAATCTGGTTTTGTCAAGCAGGAATTTATCAGAAGAAAGGATATAAAATAGTTAAGAAATTAAAGTATTCTTATCAGGGAATGATGGCAAAAGAAGTAAGCTTTCCCAGGTTCAGAAGAGATGCCGCTGAGCTCACCTAAATTAAAATCTTTACAACTTCCACAGCTTCTGCATTCAAGGCTATCATCCTTCTTTTATACTATACAGACAGAATACACACTATTTCTATGACTTGTTTCATCTGACCTAGTTTAGATCTCTAATTTAAGAAGAGATTAATCCTACCAAAGAATTGATTATTTCTCTTTGCTGACTACAAAGGGGACCTAGATTTACAAATTCAGGCAAAGACTTTTTTAACTTCATGGATATTTTTATTCAGTGGCATAAATCTAGCAAAGGTTGTACTGACAAAGACTGCAGAAAATAAAAGAAAAGCCTGCCCTATCAGGGTCCCTGTTCTGAAGACAACAATTTAGAGATGTTTGATAATGTTTTGGTTGTTATTATTTTTTTCTGACTAAATTATATTTTGTATAAATGAAGGTATTGTTTCAGAAGCAATTTATATGTGCGTGAACTAGGATAAATATAATGTCTGAGTACTGCTGTTCAGATCTAGGCCTTGGAGAATGGCATGACTGTCCAAATTCCAGTAATAGCTGGAAGCTTATAGACACCATTTCCATGAGGTATGACACATTCAATTCTGACTCCACTCTAGACAAGTCAATCCACAGTGCTGACTTTTCACTAGACTAATGCATATAAATGCCTCTATACTTCTTCTGCTCTGTCATAAAGAAAAGAAGATCATCATAATCTCCCAGAAATTATTTATTTGCTCTTCTGTAAGAGTTGTGGTGACCAATATAGCCTATAAGTCAATTGCGACAAGATAACTAAGTGCTTGGACACATCCAAGGAGTTAATCTGAAAGACTTTGCTCTTTCAGAATAGCTCAACTGAAAATGAAAACCTTACAAACACAGAATGTTCCTTAGGTAGCAGCTGGTTGTTACATATGATGCCAGTAATGTTTTAAGAAGGCAGTTTGTATTGGAGCATGTTATTCTGCTAATATCAAGGTGATACAAGTCACTGCAAATCACAGTTTAGGATATGAGCATGTAGTTGAACAAGCAAGAGTCATTAAAGATAAATTAATTCACCAGTCAGCTCAGATAATATAAATTACTGCCTATGCACTTTAACCTTTCCAATCTGTAAACTAGAACACATCAGTTAAAAGCCCTGTGAAGGTGGTTTGATCATTCATTTAATGTTCTAACACGTGACCAATGAATGGCACACTATTTATTTATTTGTCATATTATGCCTTCATACATGAGATCATGGTTAAAGCTGTTTCATATGCTCTCCAAAGGGCATTTACTTATTCCACTTCTGCTTCTCTCTTTGTATTCTAATGTTATTCTTCTATGTCACTTATGTTCTAATTCTGCCACATGTAAAAGAGCTTGTTTAACATGCAGTATGTCTCCTCTCCTCTCCTCTCCTCTCCTCTCCTCTCCTCCTACCTAAGAAGTAACCAAATCACAGTCTTTGTTTTAGGAATGTACACCAGGCAGCAGTACCTCAGTAGTTCATCTGATCATTTAAACTCCTTTATCATTTGTCACAATTATACATTATTGCCCATTGATCAATAGAAATAAAAGTAAAACATTTAATAAACTAAGTCAGTTAGATGCTCCACAATATGGATTGATTTCTTTAAGCAATCTAATAATTGCTTCTTTTTTTAACTGACCTTCCTAGGGCAAAGCAAATTGCGGCCAAGTATGTCCCAGCTGTAACAGTGGTAGACTTCTGATACTGAGACTGAGCACAACCAAAGCTGTGGAAGCAGTTGATTTGGAAGTCATGGGTATTTGGGTAGTATTACTAACACAGCAGCTTCTCTTCTGATATGGACTGCTGACCATATAACATACAAGAGAAAATCAAGTGTTTGACCATGTTATCTAAGCTTGCAGCCATACCTAACCATAGTAATGTGAAATACTTTAAAAAAAATTAAAAAAATCTCAGAAGACAGATATTTCCATTTAAGTCAACTGAACTTCCTCACAGGACAGGACTGGGTGTCCTATTGAAGAACCATACTTCCTCCTACATTACTACTAATGGCCTTAAAACCATGATTAACCATAATCACAGGCTTATGCTTAGACAGTGCTTTGTCACAAGAAAACAATGGGCTCTGTGATACAGATATTGAGTTGTGTGGGCAAAATCAGCCACTGAGGGGCTAAAAAAAATACATATATCAGGCTGGAGAAATTTTGAGTCCTGAATACATGAATTCTCCATTCTATAAGAAAATATCTGTTAGAGAAATCAGACCTGTTAGGCACAGGCCTTGTAGGAAGGTGCCATAAAGCAGTTGCAACAGTTATTCAGAGACAGTCAGATATAAAAGACGACATGGAGGAAGAATGTTAAAAAGAAGTCTAGCCATTTCAAACATACAGTGTGCATTTGGTAGGACAGACTAATACCCATAAAGTTTTTACCAGGAAGGAGAGAATCCAAGCTTCTGTAGTGAGCTCACTAGATGAAAGAACTGAAAACTCATTTCAGAAAAACGAAAGTGGCCATGTGTTTAAAACAATGTCTGCACTTTATGCTGAAGTGGACCAAATAATTAGAGACTGTGAAATGAGGACTATGAATGTGGCTGGTCAGATTTTAATATTATGAAATAACGTAAAGAATGATTTGCAGATTAATGAATATCAAAAGGAAAATCAGGAAAAAAAATCCACAGATTAACTACTTACAGAACAACATTTTCTGAAGCAATATTGCCAGATGATCCCCAAATGGCTTAGAACAAGCAGACTGGTAACTTCAGATGTGCTGAAAGGAGTGTTCCTGAATTTATGGTATTAATTTACAAGGGACCTGACATAGACAAAGAGCTTTACTAACAAAAAATTGAAGGTGAAATTCTGAATATGCAAGTCTACCATATTTCAGGAAGAATATCTTATTCATACTTGTCGGGTTCCAGATGGTTAATGTTCTGTATTATAAAAGTAGTTTGTTTTCCCCCACTCCGCTGAGAATTACAGTTGTTTTTACCAAAAAACATTGAGTTTTTGCTATCTGAAAATCAGGTCCTTTGAAAAATTTCTCTGTCACATCAGTATGATGTGCTGTTCTGATGCCATACTTGTAAAAGAGGTTGACAAATCCAAGAAGTTTTAGAGAACATTTATGAAATTAATTTGCATTACAGAAAACATCTTCCAGTGGTAAATGCCTAAGCCCAAGAAAAAATATTCTGATGAAGTTAAAGGTAAGAAAAGGAAAAAGACTTTTCCATTATTTTGTTTTTTTTAAAGAAAATATCTGAGCTTCTGAATCAATTTCCTAGTGAGTCTAGCTTATCCTATAAATAAATGTTTTGTGTTGAAGTTCACTCCTTGGTCCCTTTGAACACAGTGGGTACATTCAACTGATTAAAATATGGACATAAACGTTTGTATACATTGGAATCTATACATATGTGTATATGTAGATATATAAGTGTGTTTATATACATTCATATTTATCAGACAGATAAATACAAAGCATATGATTGTATTCTAAACACACATGCATGCATATATATGGCTTTTGTAACATCTAATTACTTGATTAGCAACAATTTCAACAGGGAGACTTTTCACACTAATCAGCTCACACATTGAGATCCAGACCTATGCTTATACAATATGATGTAGAAAAGGAAGGCAGTAAACTGCCAATTTTAAGCTATCTAATAAATTATAGCATGGTTGAAAAAGTGTTGCTACACCTTTGCAAAAGTATCTGTTACAGGCAGGCTAAAAAACATGAATTCAGATTCTGAGGAGCTGCAGGGAAAAGAATAAAATTATACATATACTATGATTACTACACAGAGGTGAATTATTAGCTGCTTGCATTCTTTTAAGGAGGAATCTGTGAGATATAGATCTCAAGATCAGGGGGAAAAGAATCCACTTATATAAATCCAGGGAACATTAAGTTGTGCAAATCCATGCAAATGGAAGGAGGGTTCACACTCCTTATGACTAGCAGAGCTTTCTTTCTCATGATGGTTATGACAACAACACATAGCAGTTTAGGATGAAAGGAAAAATATTGCAAAATACATTAAGAGACTTCCTAGTGTTACTTTAATGCTCCCAATACTGCTATATTTATTTAATACCTGGGGAAAAGTGCAGTATGAACTGACACTTCTTGAAAGAATGAACAGATGAAAAGTATATAAGAATAGTGATTTTGTTGTTATTTGGGGTTATTATAAACATTTTTTCCTCAAGATTCCTTTAATATTTTCTGGTGCTTCTGAATATGAATGGAAAGAGTGATAGAATCAGTGCTAAAGAATCGTAATGTGGTGAAGAAATGATACAACTTTTTCACTCTAGTCATATTTATAAGGGTATGTGTAAGGAGAGTGATTCTTTAAGGATATCTGGTCAAGGATTCTTTTCAATGCAAAAAGAGATAACAAGAAAAGGTGTAAACCATAAACAAATTATATGGGGCAGTGATAAGAATCAGACCTGGTCAGTTACACTAATGGTTTAGGGCAAGTGAGGCTGTGAAAACATTTATTCTAGAAAGGTTATCTGATGGGGGACCTTGTCAACTGGGAAGCCAAAGGAAAAGTGGGAAACTGGAAACAACATATACAGAGACAGACCTGACCAAACAAATGTGGAGACAATGACAGGAAACAAACCTCACTAGTTACACTAATTGATGGGCTATCTAGAAACCACAGGCATCACTTCCAGGAAGGTCAACCTGGACTTTACAACTGATAAGATTGTAAACCATGGGGACCCTGGATGAGGAAGGGTGAGTGAATGGATAGAGCAGTACAAGCTCATGGGGAGCATGCAGGGGAAGGGGGAGCAGGGAGGAACAAAGAAAAAGGGCATAAGAGAGGTTGGTCGTGCATAAAATGGGGTTGATCAATATGCTGGTCTGGCTGATCCCAGTGCCTGATTACTGCAGTCTCTCCTATCTTCTTATAGCTCCTTATTAAATTTTTTCTTAACTATTTCTCTGTGTAATTTCACTCTTTATCTCATTTGTATGTGCCAAGTACCAGCTACCAATAAGACCTCTGTGTGTATGAGTGAAAACTGGTGCCAGCTACTGTGGCCAGTGGGGTTTTTAACCTCCAGCCACTGGGGTGGCAACAGTATGTTTTCCCAAAACCAGATACTGGGGCCACTGGGAAGCATGGGTGAATGAGGGGCTCTGTGCCAGAGCCTGGATTGGGATGACGAGTCACAGCCCACGTCCCTTGTTCTGGCTGCTGGGGGACCAAGTGTCTGTATCTTTCTCAAACCTGGAGTGGGTTGGGTGTGTCTGTATTTACTAGCAAAATTCAAGTTGTATAGAATGTAATAGAGTATTTCAGTTTGAAAGAATCTAAAAAGGTCATCTAGTCCAACTGTTTGACCAACAACTTAAAGCCTGTTGTTAATGGCATTTTCCAAATGCCTTTTAAACACTGACAGGCTTGGAGCATCGACCACCTCTCCAGGAAGCTGTTCCAGTGTTCGACCAACCTCTCAGTAAAGAAATGTTTCCTAATGTCCAGTCTAAATTTCTCCTGGCCCAGCTTTGAACTGTTGCTATGTGTCCAATCACTGGATACTAGGAAGAACAGATCAGCACCACCTTCTCCACTTCCACTCCTCAGGAAGCTGCAGACAGCAATGAGGTCACCCCCCAGCCTCCTTTTCTCCAAAGTATACAAGGCCAAAGTCATTAGCCGCTCCTCATAGGACTTGCTTTCCAGCCCTTTCACCACTTTTCACCTCCCACCACTTTGTGGCCCTCCTCTGAGAGCATTCAAGGACCTTCAAATCCTTCTCAAATCTGTATGTCCAGAACTTAACACAGTATTAAAGCTAAGAGAAAACAGTGTAAGAAAAATCTCAGAAGACAACATTCAAAGGTTAGGAATAGTGCATTAAGTGATAGGTAGTCTGGATCCCTAGAGCACTATGGAATAGTTGAGAAAAAAACCCAACATTGTTGGCCAACATGTTAGGCCAAAATGCGAAGATGGGCAGTGTAACGGGGAGTGGAATTTGTGTGGCTTTTGTAATACTGTTATGGTTTGAGGGGACACAGGCAAATGTCATGGTATTACTGTAAGGACCCAGAGAGGGGGGTGGAGTTTAGGACCCTTTGTGAAAGGGTGAGGAATGCTGAGGAATCTGTATTCCCTCCCACTTCCTGCCAAACTCTATAAAAGCCAGGAAAACGGGAAGTTCCATCCCTTCTCCCTGCTCTCCTCATCGCCATGAGGTCCTAGAGAGAGAAAGAATCCTGCCTTTGTTATCAGTACACCACACGCTCTGCAGAATCCGAATCCACCGGGTGCTGGGAAGAGCTTTGGACCCTTTTTCCTGCATTGTCTTTGCCATGAGGGACTTTTGGGAACTTATATCAGCGATCATCGGAATTGGGTTGTACATATGACAGAGTCCAGTGCAGAGCCACTAAGATGATTAAGGGAGTGGAACATCTCCCTTATGAGGAAAGGCTGAGGGAGCTGGGTCTCTTTAGCTTGGAGAAAAGGAGACTGAGGGGTGACCTTATCCATGTTTACAAATATGTAAAGGGTGAGTGTCAGGACAATGGAGCAAAGCTTTTGTCAGTAATGACCAATGATAGGACAAGGGGCAATGGTTGCAAACTGGAGCATAGGAGGTTCCATGTGAATATCAGGAAAAACTTTTTCACTGTGAGAGTGACAGAGCACTGGAACAGGCTGCCCAGAGAGGTTGTGGAGTCTCCTTTGCTGGAGACATTCAAAACCCTCCTGGATGCGTTCCTGTGTGATGTATTCTAGGTGACCCTGCTCTGGCAGGGGGGTTGGGCTGGATGATCTTTCGGGGTCCCTTCCAACCCCTAGGATTCTGTGATTCTGTGATTCTGTGATATATATATATATGTATATCTTGTTCTTTTTCCCACCCGTTACTCCCCCTTCCCCATTTCATTAAATCTGTTACAGTTTTAACTTCCAACCTTTAAGTGTCTTTTCCTTATTCTTCTTTTATCTTCCCCTGGTGGGGTGGAGGAGACTAACAGAGAGCAAATTCTGTTTTCTGGGTTGTGGCTCACCCTGGCCACTTAAACCGAGACAAATATTTAAAGACTTTATGAGAGAAGGTGAAAAAATGACTGAAGTGACCTAGCAAGCAGCAAAGATCTACACAGTCAGCAGGGTTTTCTATATAGGAGATCACATTCCTTGGCTTACATACACAGACTATGTGCAAAGTGTCCTGCAAAGTATTTCTATGCTGTACACTGTGGGAGAAAATAGCTTGGTGGAAAGTGTTGATCAATATCTATACATCAACTTGAACATGATTTGCTATGTGTGTGAACTCCGAGCTGTCTGAACTAGCCTGATAGTGATATCATACCAGCATTCTGATTTGTAGCCATAGCAAACACGAGTAAGAGAAGTGACTTATTCCTTGATTACTCTGGCTTCTACTTCTAGATCTGCAAAGATAAGGAACTTTAAAAAGAGTATTGTGCTCATATTAGAGCTGACCCAACATTTAATCTACATGACTTCTGCTCAAATTATTACCTAACCTCTCATTCCGAGGGTTTAAAATATTTTTATGCAAAAATGCTATCTTGTTCCTATTTTTGGCATCAAAAGTAGGAATAGTAAAAAAAGAATTGTTAAGGGATGTTAGAAATGTGGCTTCCTCCTATAGCTACTCTAGCCCAGGACTTTCTTGTCTGGCTGCTGGAGCTCAGCCTGATACCCAGACATGTACAGGATGCAGACATGGCTGGTCACACAGAATGCCACAAACAAGGCACTGCCTTCGACAGCACCTGCACACAGAATTCACATAAAGCAAATGCAGACAACTCTTCTCCTCCTCTTCAGATGGTAGAGGTAGAATTTCACTAGTGTAGGCACACACGTGGCATTCTCCAGGTCACAAGCACACACGTATTTTCTGATCCCTTAAGCACCAGCATGGCCCCTCTGTCCACGCCAGGCCCCCTTACCCACTGTAGAAGCTGTCTTATGTAGTACCTTAGCACTTTGTCTAACAATGTGTATAGAGAAGATGGAAAAATCATCTAGCAAGAAGTTCAGTGTGAATAAACCAGAAGAGCTAGATCATAGAATCATAGAATTATAGGACATGTCGAGTTGGAGGGGACCCTCCAGGATCATTGAATCCAACTCCTGTACCTTTGCAGGGAACTCCAGGAGTCACACCGTGTGCCTGAGAGCATCGTCCAAATGTTTCTTGAACTCAGTCAGGCTTGGTGCTGTGACTACTTCCCTGGGGAGCCTGTTCCAGTGCTCCATCACCCTCTGGGTAAAAAACCTTTTCCTGATATCCAACCTAAACCCCCCCTGATTCAGCTCCCTGCTGTCACCCCGACTCCTGTCATCGGTCACAGGAGTAAAGAAATTGGTACCTTGTAGGGAAGCCATAGACTGCAATGAGGTCACCCCCTCAGCCTCCTCTTCTCTAGTCTGAATAATCCAAGTGACTTCAGCTGCTCCTCATAGATCATGCCTTCTAGTCCCTTCACCATTCTTGTGGCCCTCCTCTGGACTTGCTCCAGTAGTTTGATGTCCTTCTTGAACCACAGAGCCCCAAACCATATCAAACCAGATCAGACCAAACACACTGTTTTAGAGAGGAATTTGGATTTTTGTGCAAGTCTGACATTCCTCTAGGCAACTTTAGCTTCTGTACTTCATTGCAAAATGTTTCCATTATTTTTCTTCAAATAAAATAATATTGCAGTGCAATCTACTTATTGAGTCTGAGAATACCACAGTACTTTCACATCTTCCACCCTGTTTTGTCTTAATGTGCTTTCTTGAAATAAGATGACATAGTATGCACAAGAGTTTCCATGAAAAGAAAAATATCATTTATGTAAATGAAAAGTGTTCTACTTTTACTGAGTAAACTATGCAAAGAACCTGCATAAAGGTAAATAGCAGTTTTGTAAATCAAAGCTTAAATGTCTAAATGCTTTTTCATTTCAAGTAATAATTTAAAGAGTTGAAGCAGAAACATTGTCTTTGCAGCCATTATAATTCAAACACCAAAACTTTTAAACCTTTTATTATAGCCCTTTTTCAAAATGCCTATGTTTAATGTAAGAAAGGTATTTCTACTTCTAGTAATTTGTGTGATCGGAGAGGTAGAAACAAAGAATGTAATGTTACTTTCTGTAGGTACTTTACTTTTAGGCTATGTCTATAAAATATAGAAAAAATACCATTTTTGTAATTCAAATTTAATTTCAAGTATGATAACACATAAATCTTTCCCAGCTTGAGTGCTTATTCACAAACTGATGTGCATCTCAGGTAACTTACAGGAAGTCAGTGAATGAGACCCTTCTAATGACAAAGCAACCCACGGATGCAAATTCCAGATTTCACGTCCCATAGATATGATAAAGCAGATCACATTGGCATGTGAGATGTTCACTAATGATTTAGTTTGAGAATGAAGTCTCAAGATGTTGCCTGACTATTGGCTTCCATCTTGAAAATCAATGTCAATGGCAATCATTATCACTGAAGAGAGTGAAATGTCTTTAATATGCAAATTACCTATGTTTAAATCTCTGCCTATTTATCTAGTTCTACCAGAGTATTCCCAGGAATTTGTGTCAGCAAATGTTTTAAATTAAGAGAATATGGATGAATAGGTAAGCATAGCAAGAAGATATTTGGAAAAGCTTTTTTCAGAAAGCCAGGTTACTGATGGGAAAGAGCTTCTGTTATATGTTTCCTCCTTGAGTTCTACAGCATTTTTTTTTATTCAGTTCAGAATAAATGTCCAATACTACTATTTTACCCTCATTTATTCATCAAAATGTGCTTCCTAGATAGTTTGTGACATTGTCTGGCAAAAGATGGGGTACACCTGTCTCAAAGTGGGAAAAGGATTTTGGCATAGGAGTTAACAGGGCTCACTGATAGAGCTTTAAACTAGATTGGAAGGGGGAAGGGGATGAAACCAGGCTTACTAGGAGGTGGCATGCCAATGTTTGTGGTACAGTGTGCTAGCGAGGTCCTTTGGTCTGCCATCTCAGTGGAGACAGGAGATGAACAGCCATATAGCAGTGAAGACACAAGGGTTATTTATGTATTAGAAACCATGGAAGTGCCTGAGAATGATCAGGTAGGAACTAGGGCTTGCCACTCAGAAAGGTGGTGACATCAACAGCCCAACTGAAGTGCATCTACACCAATGCACACAGCATGGGCAACAACAGGAGGAGCTGGAAGCTCATTGTGCAGCAGGAAAACTATGACATAGTTTCCATCACAGAAAGATGGTGGGATGACTCACACAGCTGGAATACTGTAATAGATGGCTACAACTCTTCAGAAGAAATAAGCAAGGAAGATTAGGCCGTGGGGTGGCCCTGTATGTTAGGGAGTGTTTTGATTGGATAGAGCTTAATGATGCTGATAATAAGGTTGAGTCTTTATTGATAAGAACCAGGGGGAAGGCCAATAAGACAGACATCATGGTGGGAGTCTGTTATAGACCACCCAACCAGGATGACAACGCAGACAAAATACTCTATAAGTATCTGGGATAAGTCTCATTATCACTTGCTCTTGTTCTTGTGGGGGACTTCAACTTCCCAGATGTTGCAGAGAGGAAACAGTCTAGGACATTCCTGGAGTGTGTGAAAGATAACTTCCTGATACAGCTGGCTTCCCACAAATAGCAAAGGCACCCCGCTGGACCTGCTGCTTGCAAACAGAGAAGGACTTGTGGATGATGTGGTGGCTGGAGGCCATCTTGGGCATAGTGATCATGAAATGACAGTTTTAGATTCTTGGAGAAGTAAGGAAGGGAGAAGAAAGAACTGCTGCCTTGGACTTCTAGAGGGCAGACTTCAGCCTGTTTAGGAGATTGGTTAATAGAATCCCTTGGGAGACAGTCCTGAAAAGCAAAGGAGTCCAGGAAGGCTGGATGGTCTTTAAGAAGGAAATTGTAAAGGTGCAGGAGCAGGTCATCCCCATGTGCTAGAAGATGCGCTGGCAGGGAAGAAAACCAGCTTGGCTAAACAAAGTTTTGATTGGAATTCAGGAAAAAAAAGGAGAGTTTACGACCTTTGGAAGAAGCAGCAAACAACTCAGGGGGATTACAAAAATGTCATTGGGCTATGCAGGGAGAAAATTAGAAGAGCCAAAGCCAAACTAGAATTTAATCTGGCTACTGCCATAAAAGACAATAAAAAATGTTTCCATAAATACATTAGCAACAAAAGAAGGGCAAAGGAGAATCTCCATCCTGTATGGAATTCAGGGGAAACATAATGACAATAGATGAGGAAAAGGCTGAGGTACTTCATGTCATCAGTCTTTAGTCTTTAGTAGTAAGTCTTTAACAGTAAAACCAATTATTCTTTGGGTACCCAGCCACCTCAGCTGGAAGACAGGCATGCAGAGTAGAATGGAGCCCCCATAAGCCAAGGAAAAATGGTTAGTGGTCTACCACACCACTTAGACATACAGAAGTCTACAGGGACAGATGAGATCCACCCAAGAGTACTGAGAGAGCCAGCAGAAGTGCTCACCAAGACACTTTCTATCATCTATCTAGCACTTTTGGCTAACCAAGGAGGTCCCAGTCGTCTGGAGGTTAGCAAATTGGATGCCCATTTACAGGAAGGGCTGGAAGGAAGATCTGAGGAACTACAAGCTGTTCAGTTTGATCTCGGTGCCAGGGAAAGCTATGGAGTAGATCATCTTGAGTGCCATTATGCAGTAGGTGCAGGACAGCCAGGCGATCAGGCCCAGTCAGCACGGGTTCATGAAAGGCAAGTCCTACTTGATAAACCTGATCTCCTTCCATGACAAGGTGACTTGCTTAGTGGATGAAGGAAAGGTTGTGGATGCTGTTTACCTAGAGTTTAGTAAAGCCTTTGACTCTGTTTCTCACAGCATTCTCTTAGAGAAACTGGCTGTAAATGGCTTGGACAGGTGTATGCTTCACTGGGTAAAACACTGGCTGGATGGTTGGGCCCAAGGAGTTGTGATGACTGGAGTTAAATCCAGCTGCTGGCCAGCCACAAGTGATGTTCTCCAGTGCTCTGTACTGGGGCCAGTTCTCTATAATAACTTTATCTGTGATCTGGATGAGGGAATTGAGTACATCCTCAGTAAATTGCAGGTGACACGAAGTTGGGTGAGGGTGTTGATCTGACGAAAATTAGGAAGGCTCTACAGAGAGTCCTGGACAGGCTGGATCGATGGACCAAGGTCAATTATATGAGGTTCAACTAGGCAAATGCTGGGTCCTGCACTTGGGTCACAACAAACCCATGCAGTGTTACAGGTTTGGGGAAGCGTGGCTGGAAAGATGCCTGGCAGAAAAGGACTTGGGGGGTATTGGTGACCAGCTGGCTGAGTACGAACCAGCAGTGTGCCCAGGTGGCCAAAGTCAACAGCATCCTGGCTTGTATCAGAAATAGTGTGGCCAGCAGGAAATGATTGTCCCCCTGTACTCGGCACTGGTGAAGCCTCAGATTGAATGCTGTGTTCAGTTTTGGGGCCCTTGTTACAAGAAAGATATTGAGGTGCTGGAGTGTGTCCAAAGAAGGGCAACAAAGCTGGTGAAGGATTGGGAGAACAAGACTTAAGAGGAGTGGCTGAGGTAACTGGGATTGTTTAGCCTGGAGAAAAGGAGGCTCTCTACAACTACCTGAAAGGAGGTTGTAGGGAGGTGGGTGTTGGTCTCTTCTCCCAAGTAGCAAGTGATAGGACAAGAGGAAATGGCCTCAAGCTTTGCCCAGAGGGGTTTAAATTAAACGTTATGAAAAAAATTTTCACTGAAAAGGTTGTCAGGCACTGAAACAGGCTTCCCAAGGAAGAGGTCAAATCACCATCCCTGGAGGTATTTAAAAGATATGTAGCTGTTGTGGTTAGGGACATGGCTTAGTGGTGGACTTGGCAATGTACTAGGTTAACAGTTGGACTTCATGACCTAAAGGTCTTTTCCAACTGAAATGATTCTATAATTCTATCATTGTTGTAGTATTGGTCCATATGTGCCAATATTGCAGTGCTCACAGTGAGCAGTATATCAAAACCTCACATGAGTTTTCAGCTCATGAACTGTAAATTCCCCAAAAGGTGACCCAATTTGTCAAACAGAATAACTGCCTGATTGAACTAACTCCAGTATAAACATTTCATCTCAGTAGTAGGGTGGATTTGAGCAAAACCAGAAGCAGAATCCTCCGAAATCTAAAACATTTACAAAATGAATACTTATCTTCCATCACATTGCAGCACTGACCTAGTTTGCATGCATTTTCATGGCAAGAACAGACATATCATTAGCCTTTGCTTAAAAGATATCAATCATAATTACAATCTGGAAACAGTATCTGCTAAAGTGTATGAAAGCATTTTAAGATCATTAATAGCAAAAGCATGGAGCTATATGACAGATATCATTTACAGATTTTTCAGTTGCTAAATTACAAACACTATTTCTTGCTTTTATAAAGTGTTCAGTTTGTGTTTTTTACATCTGTGACTGATTCACTTTCCTTGACTGTTTTCAGAGATAAGGATAAACAAAAACATATTTGTATTGTACTAGAAACCCCATCATATTTCAGGATACTCAATAACATTAAAATAATAAAAAAAAAGGAATAAAACTTGGCAGCCCTGACGAACTGAAGTAGACTGTTGAACAATATCTTCATTACAATACATTGTCACAGAGTGCCAGGCTCTAAATTAATAAAGTTTGAAGAAAAGAATATTTTGTAACCAATCTGGAAAGATTGGCTATTTAAAAATAGAAACTATTATGTATTTTACTGATCTCCAAACATTTTTGTAGGAAGTGAAAGGACTACAAAGTAAACTTATTAGATAGGGTTGGAAACAATTTATTGCATGTAAAAAACAACTGATGTGAGGATTCATTATTATTTTCAAATAGAATGTCTCCTAAAAAGATGAGATGAGCAATTTTTGGCACTGGTATGTGTCTAAATGCTTACTGAGAAAAACACAAGTACTCTCAAAAAAATAATCTGTTTGATAGGGGTCTCTCCATCTTTCTCTGTATATGATGTGATTTCTTTACACAAACCCTATGTTACTTTAGAAGATAATATATGACTGCTTTGAAAAACACTAATAATAGGGAGTCTACAGGAAAGGTAGGGAGACTCTTTATCAGGGAGTGAAGTGATAGGATGAGGAGTAAAGTTTTTATGCTGAAACAGGGTAAATTTAGATTGAATATTAGGAAGAAATTTTTTTCTGTGAGGTTGCCAAGAGAAGTTGTGGCTGCCCCCTTCCTGGCAGTGTTCAAGGCCAGATTGGATGGGGCTTTGAGCAACCTGGTCTAGTGGGAGGTGTCCCTGCCCATGGCACGGGGATTGGATCTAAATGATTTTTAAAGGTCCCTTCCAAACCAAACAATTCTATGATTCTATTATATGATTGTAACAAGTCTTTAAAATGCAATTTTCATTATTCACATTATCTCAGTTCATAAAATCATAGAATATCTTGAGTTGTAAGGTACTGGCAAGGATCACTGAGTCCAAATCCCAGGTTTTATTTAAATTTATTTCAGTAAACATTTTATTTAAATCAGATAAAGTAGCGGTGATGCTATGAAAATAAAATTTTGAATTTCATTCCCTTTCCTTCAAGTCTGATCAAAAATTATACATGTTTTAGTTCTAAGACAATTAAAAATACTCAGTTGAGTTTGCTCTTGAGTAATGTGGGAATAATTTTATATACTAGTTTACTGTCTTTCTTAAAAGGCCCTTGTAAAGCGTGTTTCTATTCATGTTATTGGTCTGATAAAAAGTTCATTTAAAACCATCAGAGAATCCACAGATTTTAGTTCTGGATAGTTTTTCCATTGTTCTCTTCCATTTATAATATCATTTTCTCTACGCTCTTTTATGTAAATACTTTGCCCTGGGAAAAATTTGTATAAGTGCTATGGTCACACATTTAGGAGAATATATGAAATAAGAGAAAATAAAGATAAGCTTCTGGGCTGTAAGTAAGCCTCATTTTTGATCTATGTAACTAGGTAGAATGTGCACGCCTTTGTAATCAGGTAGGTGGACTGAACAAGGATGACTTATTTGGTCTGGATCAGATAGTTTAAGGAGAAGCTGTATGGAAGATCTTGGGATGGAAGAAAAGGAGGGAGTTCAGACAAAATAGCACTGCAACAGTGGCAGTTGCACTACAACTTCATCTGTGACCTTACCATCCCCATCAGATTATTTTCTTATAAACCCACTTCAAGAACTGAGTAACTAAAACAGAATACTAAAGACTTGAAAGTGACATAGATTTCAGAAAAAAATAGACCATTGTAATGGCATTGCAATCTTGCTATTGTAAGTGTTTTGTAATTTTGCAAATTTGTCAGTACGGAAATATTTTGTGAGAAGAGTGTTATGCATAAAAATACTCCTTTAGTTTTTAATAATCATCTTTTTAGCCCTCTGCTGAATTCTTTCCAGTAGTTCTTTGTCTTTCTTGTACTGGGGCACCCAGAAATGGACACAGTATGCCACACGTGGCCTCACCAGGGGAGAGTAGACCTCCATTGACCTGCTGGCCACACTCTTTTTAATGCACCCCTGGATACCATTTGCCTTCTTGGCCACAAGGACACATTGCTGAGTCATGGTTAACTTGTTGTCCACCAGAACTCCCAGGTCCTTCTTTCCAGAGCCACTTTCCAGAAGGTCAACCCCTAACCTGTACTGGTGCCTGCGGTTATTCCTCCCCAGGTGCAGGACCCTACCTTTGCCTTTGTTGAACTTCATGAGGTTCCTCTTTGCCCAACACTCCAGACTGTCCAGGTCTTGCTGAATGGCAGCACAGCCTTCTGCTGTGTCAGCCACTCCACCCAGTTTGGTATCATCAGCAAATTTGCTGAGGGTACATTCTGTCCCTTCATCCAGGACATTGATGAATATATTGAACAAGACTGGATCCAGTACTGACCCCTGGGGAACACTACTAGCTACAGGCCTCCAACACAACAATGCTGATCACAACCCTCTGAGCTCTGTCATCCAACCAGTTCTCAATCCACCTCACTGTCCATTCTTCTTAAGCTTACCTATGAGGATGTTATGGGAGACCATGTCAAAAGCCTTGCTGAAGTCAAGGTAGACAACATCCACTGCTCTCCCCTCATCTCCCACAGCAAGTCATGCCATCGTAGAAGGCTATCAGATTTGTCAATCATGATTTCCCCTTGGTAAATCCATGTTGACTACTCATTTTCTTAACCAAGGTATACACAAGAATTTAACATAAATAAAACACTTTACTTTGTTGACTCCAAACGTATTGCTTTGGAATTTTATTGTGAAAGAAATAATAGAAAAGATCAAATGTGTGTTAAAAATATGAAGTACTTAAATATTCTGTAAAACTAGTATCCCAGTTTTTAAACATCCTTTGTTCATATACTACACAACTCTGTACATTTCAGACAACTTTGACCAAAATATGCAGCAAAGATCTTTATCCTGAATACAATCCCAGTGACTTAGTGTGAACTGTTGCTGATAGCGATTTGTAAGATAAAGTATTTAAAGGATTGGCTCCTCTGTTGAGGTTGCCACAAGGCACTCTTGAATTGAATATACTTAGTGGCTTTTTTTCAGCTAGCTATGAGTTTCTTACCAATATTCCAGTTCAACTTTTCAATTCACTGACAGATTTCATCTTTGACTCTTCCACATTTTTTCACAGATGTGATTTCAATGAAGTAATAACAGTTTTAAGAGTTAATTAAAATTAAAAGAGGTGCCACTTTCTAATATCACTTTAGTACACTTTACCAGACCTCCTATAACCAGCAGTGAAACAGAAAAATATTAAGAGAGTTCTTATCCATATTTGTGGTTTGTCATGACTAGGGATGATAATAAATTAAGTTTTTCTGTGTTTCTTATGCTCCAGTTTAGATGGAGTGATAACCTTTCATTTGTAAACTGTAAAGGAACATAGTAGGCAAGGACAAGAAACAGAAGACAGTAGCACATCAAAATGGCAGTGCAATTCAGAGGATGTGACTGAATAAAGGCTGTCTTCAATCAAAACCTTGCAATCACCAAACAAAACACAGGTCGCAGTTCATTAATGAGGGGTGAAGGAGATGGTTGAAACCTCACAGTAAAGAAAATTTTGATAATGGCAAGTATTTTAGTAGAAATCCCTTTCCAGCCAGAAATTTATACAACTTGCTTCAATATAGTGTGTTCTGCAATAATGATTTAATAATTTTAAAAAGAAAATACCAGTTCCTGAATTACCAGTAGAACTTCCTACTCAACATTCTTTAATAGTTGGCCATTCCAAGCCTTGGCCCTTTTTGCTTATGAGGGCTAATGGAGTAGCAATTTAAGTTACTTAGCCTGAAGATATATAGAATTATTCTGACTGAAAAAAATCTGTTCTGCCAGTGGATATATGTACCATCCATTATTATAAACACAACAGGTAGTAACTACTGTGATAAAGATGGCCAACACTTTTCATTAGAAGATCTTGTTTCAGTTATTCCCAGTTATGAAGGTTATGAATGGGTAAAGTATGCTATAGAAGGTATTCAATAAGGACAGAGAAGGAAACTGAGCTAAGGAGTCTGGAAGTTGGAAATTTGAGATAGAGGAACTGCAGACAATGAAACAAAATGAGCACACAGAGACTGAAAGAGAGCTAGAAAGATGCTACAATCCTTTTTAGTCAAACAGATGCTTTCAGTAAGAAATGAAAACACAAATGGGATCAGAGGCCTAATCGATAGTAAGAGAGATCAGAAACCAGATGCAGGACTGAGATATGACTGATATAAAGGCTGAGAATAGGAAAGTGATCCATTCTGGCTTTGCTAGGCACTTGGGAAAAGCTGCTCCTCATGAGCACATGTACAGCTCCCAAAATTACCGGATATTTTACATTAATCTCTCATGTCTTAGTTTTCCATTTATAAAAAGCAGATAGTAATAACTACTCACTTCACAGAGACATTGTAAAAATAAATGTATTAATGTTCATGAAGCACTTGAATGCTGTAATGATGAGCACCATAGAAAGTTTCTGAGGAAATTAATTTTGTCTTCAGAGTAGGTTTTGAATAGTCTGAATTAATGAAGGTGGGGGAGTGTGCACTGAACAATAGAAAACAGAACACTGTTTGGTAAGTGAGCAGTAGTCTTTCTGTGACCTGTAAGAGTCTATGACATCTAATGTGGAAAAAAAAAAAAGTGATTGTATGGCAAATCTATATTGTAGAACTCTTGCATACAAGGCAAAATTCAGACAGCATAGACAATAAATCTCTCATCCCTTAGATTGGATATTTGACCTTGTAACTCCAATAAAATTCATTGTAATATTTAATGTGTAGTTAGACACACAGTATATAAGTTTCTGACAATGCATTGCCCTTTAATTAGTGTGTTATCTGGAGTGGGTAAGTGGGTGGTCTCAGGATTTACATATTTATAGAATCCTGAGGGCATTTTTACTTATTTCCATGCTTGATGAGATACAGCATTGAAACCTAATTAAAGAGTTTGTTTTCTTTTTTATTGTTTAGTTGTATGTGTGTTTGTATATGGAGACAGGTTACAACATGTTTTATAGAGAGGATTTGTTCCTTTTTGTATATGTACCATGTTCTATAAAATCACCTTCTGATATCTGACTTTTAAAACCAGTACAGAAGAAATGAACTTCTGGTTCCCAGTATGCCAATGTAACACATCTACCCAATCTCACTGAATTTAAGAGCATCCTGTCTGGGGACTTGGATATTATCATCACATGATGGTCTTGACATTACTTGATATTACCATCATATGGTGGTCATCAGAGGGTGCTTGCAATGTTATCATTGCCACCGGTGAAAAATTATTCTTGGAGCTTGTTTTGATTTTATCCTCATAATAATTACAAGAAATGATGTGCAAAATGACAGTGATATTATGTTCATTACTTTGAGTGCAAAACATTACAAATAAAATGTATAATTATTACAGCTGAGAATACAATGTCTATGTTAACAGTACTTCCCATCTTTTTAGCATTGTGCTCTGAACATCAGTGAAAATATCGAGAATAAAGGATAAATTGGTCCTGGAACTACACACTGAAGTTACATCACTGAAGAACTAAACATTATTAATAGAACTTATGGACATTGTAGGAGCCTCAGCTTTTATCAACTAGTATGTTTTAACTGTGGACTTACTTTTACCATTCTTGTCTTCTCCCATCCCCAAACTGAATGCATATCTTTCTGTTTCTGGTATCTCATGCTTCATATGAAATCAGCTGTATAAGCTATTCTGCCCTTATGGAAAAGCAAAGAAAGACAACCATTGAATTTGGGGCCATATGTAGACTAACTTTTATTCTATCCCATTATACATAATTTTTTTCTTATTATTTTTAGCAAACTAAAATACATATCTGTATTTATTTTAATTTCCTTTGTCAGTCTAACTCAGCTTGACTTCTGCTAATTCTCACTTTAGCCATATGTTTCACAACCTTCCAGATGTTGTTTTCTTTGATGATCAATCTCCTTCATTCATTGCAGGATTTTCTTAAACTTAATACCTTCTCTGTGTTATACCCTCAGTGTTATTAACTCAGCTAGAACTCAACTCTTTCCTAGAAGTTTCCCCCTCTGAGTTCTAAAAGCATTCTCAAAAGTGACTCCACTGCTTTTATCTTCAGTGCTGTTCCTGAAGGTCAGCTTAAATGCCCTGTCCACTTCTCTTTTCTTCCCTCCCAGCTATGTGTTGCTCTTTCCCTTGTGCTGTCACAAGTATGTGTGCACCTGTGTTTATGAACATAAGAATAATCTGTCAGACAAGTTTATTTCTCAGACAGGCCAAGAGCCTGATCTTCTTTTCAGGAAAGTCACAATATAGCTGTGTCAGCATCATGGAGGGAGGATCGTGAGGGCAGGAGTGACATGGTAACACTACAAATACCATACAAGAAGTTTCAAGTCAAACTACATCTTTAATTTGAAAGAAGGTAGAGTACTGCTCACCGCAATCTGCAACACCTGGAAGGCTGTAAGTAGAGAGATGACATGAAAATTTCCAAAAGTCAATCTGTGTTAGTATTTGCAAAGAAAATTTAGAAAGTGTTGTCTGGTCTTGGCACAGAATTCTCCTTCAGCCTTTAAAATTTTCTCCTATTTAGTAATGTTACTCTTAATTTTTGTCATCTATATTTAAATGCCAAGACTAATGGTTCATTAGCATGATAGTTTAGATTGTGAAAGATAGGTAAGCAGGTTATAGGCAGGTTAAACACCCACCTTCCAGTCCTGCAGAGAAATGCACAATGCTAAAACGAGAAGTCAGGAGATGTACTATGCATCTTTAAATGATTACTGTAATTACCTTTCAAACTGTGTCTCCCTACATGACTGATTCCTATTAATGCTTCTATAGAACAAAAAATATAAAATGTATTGTTCAAAATACTTACTTAGAGTTAAAGACTGAGCAGAACTTAAACCTCAGAATATTTTTTGGCATAAAAACTTATGTAGCAATAAATGAGCTTGACAAGATTAATAAATCTCCTTTCCATTTGAATACTTGGAACTTTTTTTGGTGCTTGATGGATACAAGGATCAATGAGGTTGAAGTTATGCTTATGTGCAATTCAAATATAATGAGATAATAAATGCTGTTCAGTGGAGTACAGAATTGATACCTTTTTTCTGAAGCTAGTAGCTTATTATAATGAGAATCAAATTTACACTGTATTGTATAATCACTAATTAGCAATCTGATCTCAATTTTTTAAGCTGCCTTGATTCCGATACTACCATGCAAAAGAATAAATACTTCGGGGTTGCTGCTTTAAAGCTTCGTGTGTTTCGGCTCTCTGCTTTGTAAAAATGCCCATCTCAGGCTGAGGCAATGTGTGATTTCACTACAGTGAAAGATGAAGCGAAGGAATGGGTTACTTGTTTGTAAGGACACATGCAGAGCAGCCAGCTGTCAGGAGAACAAGGAAAGTCTTATACTTTTGACATACAAATTATCTCAGGAACACAGTGCCGGTTAGTACAGTCTTATGTTCCTGAGTGTCAGCCCACAGAAAGACTTCATATGTAGCTGGGATCCTAATTTAAGATGTCTGTCCCAAGTATTTCATAACTGAAACATCAAGATGCAGACTGAGAATTAAGGAAGGATGGTCACAGATAAGACTAAAATTTGAGTAGCTTTGTTTAGAGCTTTTAGCATTAAAATTTTTCATAATTTTCTCCACATAGTAAAAGTAATAAAATTACATTATTTCATACAACTATGGCGTGGCTGACTCATACAGTAAAGATGCAGTACCTGCATTTCCCCTAGTATGCTGAAGACTCTTGATTCAAGATACTCAGACTTTGCCTATACTAGTATAGTGAAAAGTATCACAAAATACTCTCCTGCACTTTCATCATGAATGTTTCCACAGTGTTGAAAATGTCCATGGGATTCTTTGGTGGGACCACAGCTTTCTCCAAGACAATCCTTATCATATTTTGGGTGTTAGTTGGAATGATTAGGGACCATTTCCAAAAGCCAGTTTAGAGGTACTCTGTGTCTTGGAAGATAAAAGAGTTTAGAAGTATGGATATGGACATCTCCATATGATTTTTTCTCAGTGCTAGGGAATGTTTAATTTACCAGCATAGACACAGAATCCCTTTTGAAACTGACAAGACAGTGACTCAAGGCAGCAGAGAGAAGATAAAAAGAGAATTTCCTCACTCTCCTCTTGTCTTCAAGGAAAGAAAGCTCTTGTTTTTGTAGATAGGGAAGAATTGGGTTTCCTCTGCTCTTTAGAATTATCTAATACAGGGGCAAGTCAGTTGGTCTTTTAATGCTGATGTAGTAATGGAAAAATAGAAATTAACTGCAATTGTCACACAGCTTCAAAAGCAGAACTAAAGGGATGGAAATACACATAGCAAGGCTACCAGAGCTCTTAGGTGGCCTCATGCTATTATAGACAAGTCACTGTAGATAGGTTCAGGAGACAATTTCTGAAGACATGCTGCATGCTTTATATGGAAGGGGAGTTCCAGGAGACAACATGTCTATTTTTTTATCACAGTTGAACTCCCAATAAGATTTATTGTCTGGCAGTGTTCTGGCAATAGTGGTCTGTTGGGAAATTTGAACAACGGGTAAATATTAATTCATTTTGCCATTTTTGTCAGTAAGAATGAATGTTGTCTTCACAGTTTTAGGTGATTTCTCCAGTGTTATTTTTATTTATTTCTCCAGACTTCCTTTCAGACTTGGATGAAAGATTCACCTAAGTAAAGCAAGGTTGAAGGCAGATTTTCATCAAAGATTCACCATAGCCATAATGATGAACCCAGATATATCTTTTCCAACAGGAAATCTTTGAGAACTGCTGGATAAAAGATTTGTAATGAGTTCTGCTAGTTTTTAAGGCTTGAAGTTTATTATTCTAAGCTCTTTATTCACTTTAAGAAAGAAAGGATCAAGAAATGAATGGCAGAAGGCTTAATTAAACCTATTATGTGTCTGTCATGATGACACTATGGTAACAAATCCATACAGACTGTTTCAACTCTTGCTTTAGAAATTCTCATGTTTAACAACAACAAAGAGTTTAAGCATGTTCTAAATTTTAAGCACGTACATCATCCCATCAACTTCAAAAAGATTATGCAAATTTTTTAATATGAAGTACTTTTTTAGACTAGGGCCAAAATTCTTAGTATCTTGCACCATTGAATTTAGTTGTACAAGCTGGATGTTTCTATAAACAAGAAAGTAAGTATCAGCAGCTAAAATTCAAATAATTTGGTTTTCCAAAGTTGAAATTAGACAAATAATTCTAATTTGACTCAAAGCTTTATTTTTTAATCATTTTTATTTGAAAAAATATGTATCTTTCAGTTTATTTTTTTTTTTTGATTCTCGTAACAAAAGAAAGGGCTGGGTTTGCAGAATTGCAACATTTATGTGGGAAATTGTGGCCCAAATATTTGATTTGAGTCGTGCAACCACTGAAGACCTTAGCCTTGAAATCTCATTTTGTAAACAAGATCTCACAATCTTTCCTTGTGAAATTGTCCCACCTTATACAAATAAATAATGGAAGAGATAGGAAGCAAGATAACAGTAAGATAACACAACTTCCTCAGGTTCACTGACTTGTATTCTTCAATTAATAAACTATTTATGAATAAAATGCAACCAGTCCTATATACAGTTTACTTTTCCTCTCATATATACGTGGTTTGCAGGTGTATCGTAAGCACGTATATCCTAAAAACACTTTGAGATTATGCAGAAAAAAAATCAAATGTTTTATAGTGCAAATCACTATTGTAGCTGTACCTATTATTAACCAGCATAGTAACATTCTTCACACTGCAGTGATAGTTTCAGAGCAAAGCAATACCCAACTTAGGCCGTATGAGCAGAGACTTTTTTAAAAATGAAAGTATGACTAGTTGCATTCTGATTTCTTTTCTCACTTCAGCTTGTTCTCATCCTCTTTTATAGTATTTAATACTGTTTAGCTTTGTATGGTTTAGAAGAAAATGCAAATATTGTAATGTTACATATTGTTACATTTTATATTCTGGACTTAACATGAGAAATCAAGGTTTTTCTCATGTCTATAGGGCTGTAAATAAATTGACTCTTTAAAAATTAATATTTGGAAATTGTGGAGTAAACCTAACAGGATGTCCAGGGAACATGATGGCAAGAAAAAAACACGGTTTATTTTTAAGGAGGTGAACTTGTTAACAGTCTGTCAGAAGTGTGCCGTGATGGAATGGGCGGTCCACAGACTGCCTCCCCAGAAATATATTGATTTATATGTCTGCATCATGGCTGACTTCTTATTCTGTACACCACTGGACAGTCACGGTAGCTCATCAATTGGAAAAGAATTGGAAAAGGACATTTAAATTGTAACTAATCAATACTCTTCTCTGCAGATTAAATGAGAAAATAGATTTAACTTTTTGTGTGAAAAAAAGGAAAATGTTATGAAGAAAACAATGACAATCAGACTAATAACACTGCAATGAGGATTTCTGTAAATGACAGATGAGAAGTTACTTCCCACTACCAGTTCTCTTATTTTAGCCCAGGATGAAAATATCACAGAGAAGGTAGGCTTGGGAAAGATTGAATAATCCACAGACAGAGAAAAGCAGTTTTGTTTTATGACCTAATGGAATACAGAGATTGTATGTGTGGCAAAGGTAAGCACAAAATACATCTACTGTTGCAGCCAAAGTTGTCGCACACTGTTTCAAAGAAAGGGTGTGGAACCCAGCACAAAACTATGAAGCTGTTGTGCAGTAAGGCAGATAGATTTAGCCAATTTGGGATCTCTGTATTTTTTCTCAATTTCTCATCAGGTTGAAGTCACATTCTTTTTTACCTCATGTACAGATGCCAAAAGTAGACATCACTGGGAAATTAATATTAAAGTTTGATTTTTAAGTCCTCCCTTTTGGCTACACAAATTTCTAACAACAGAAATGAGAGGAGATAACAGACCAAACTAAAACTATCTAACAATTTATGTGCGCTAAGTGCCTAAGTTGCTTCATAAAACTTTCACACTTTGTTATTAAGTTTGCAGTTGTGAAGTAAAAAGGACATTTGAAGCTGTAGCAAACTGATAGTTTTTTTGTCTTTTTAACAACCTGCTATGAGCAAGCTTCTGAAATGTGACTTTAAACACATGATTTTTGTGAGCAAGGATTCTGATTTTATCAGTGTTACCTTTGGTTTTTTTTTCTCATTTTTTTCTGCATAAAATTATAACAAAGACGTAGAGAATTCCTGGAAAATATTTGCTTTTATTGTAAAATATATTTCTCCTTAATTTCTGTTACAGTATGGGTATTTTATGTTTTTATTTTCTCCTTACTTTCTTAAAATAGCTTAAAATAACATGACTTTAGGCATGAGACATCATAGGAAATGTAAAGAAGAGAAAAAAGAGAACGTTTGTGTTTAAATCTTCATAAATATTTGCGATGATAGTTTAAAACTTCAAGCAGACCATTAACTGTGCATAACTGGCCTTTCAGCTTTCCTCCATAAAAACAACCAGTGATACAGGAGTCTATTTCAAATGTTATATCTCTAAACATGTACAAAATAATGTTACTTTTATACATATTTCTCTTTTAATTCCAAAGACATGGATTAAGCATTTCAAAGTCCTATTTTAATTATGCACACATATACAAAGGATATAGTGTGTAAACATTTATATTGTAATGCATCACCAATGCTGAACTACATGATAACCACCATAGGAACTGGGCTTTTGACCATGCAATTGTGGGAAAACTAAGAGCCAATGCAATAAACATTAATACCTTTTTTCAGGTTTTGTGATATTTTGCATAGACACATTACAACACGTTTCCAGTAAGTCTGTCAAAGGCCTTTTTTAATGGTCTCTATTGTTTCCTTTTGAGCAGTATGTGGTATCTCTCTTCAATTAGTAAAACAGCTCTTCAAGCTGCAAACATGCAACTATTTTCCACAGCAATACATGAACTTAATTTTTATTTTTTTTCTGTGAAAGTGATAAGTTTCTGAGTTTCTGGAATTCATGGCTTACAGTGAAAAAACGTGTAGCTCTACACCTCATAAACAGAAATGCCTTGGTTTATCCTTGGGATCATAAATTACGCTTCAAGGCATTAGAGCCCAGTAAAATTGCAGGGCATCAATTACTTCAATTACTTTAATTGTTAGGACTTTTCCTTACAAAAATCTTTTTCAATGCCTTACTTTCTATCTTATTGAAAATAACTGGAGACATGCAAGCCTGATGTTAACAGACAATACTATAAAATCACAGAATCACAGAACATGCTGAATTGAAAGGGACCCTCCAGGATCATTGAGTCCAACTCCTGTCCCTGTGTAGAACAATCCAAGAGTCACACTATGTGCCTGAGAGCATCATCCAAACACTTCTTGAACTCAGTCAGGCTTGGTGCTGTGACCACTTCTCTGGCAGCCTGTTCCAGTGCTCTACTTCAACTATACTGAAATTTTATCCTACAGTATTTCATCACAAGCATGACATTTCAAAAATTCTTATATTTATTTCAGGGTAAGGTAAGCTAATCTTTGTCTAGTCCATCTCTACCTGTTTATATAATGCTTTAGAATTCAGTGCTAGTTACTGAATGAACATAGTCTAATCTAAAGACCATTTAAATGTATACGACCTCACCCAAGGTTGTTTTCAGGTAATTAATGAATTTAAATGCCAGAAAAAGATTTATTAATAAGTGAGATGTTATATATTACTTGATTAAAATATCTTAATAAGGAAAAAAATTAAATTCCCAGGTAAATACTTTAATGAACAGACATCAAGTTCAAACCACTGTAGTACAAATTTGATATCTGTAAAAACAGATGTGAAAGGTAATAATAATTTCAAACTACAATAAAAATAAACCCACCAAACCCAACCTGTTCTTTCTTTTTTTTTTTTTTTTTTTTTTTACAACCTTATCTATATTTGTTTTATTGGAGGAGATAATATTGTAACCAGAAGTGCATGGGGTTCAGAATGAACTGTAGACATAGCTATTGAAACTCATAAGTCTTTTCATGTTTGAGCTCCAGTTCCCAGTTCTGGGTTTGTTTGGTTTTTTTCAGCTGGAGGTCAAATGGCCACCTGTTAGCCATGCTTCTGAAATGGGAACAGAAATCTGAGGTTTAGAGCACTGAAACTATCTACTTCTATCAGTTTTTAGGTTCTCTAACAAAGTGGTTTGTTTAATGTTAGTTTTCTTGTCTAAAAGATAAAATGTAGCAGAATTTTCTTACAGATACATTTAAGTCTGAGGTCCAATAATAATATGGTAAAACCACTATTGTGTTGTTTAGAGTTTTAAGCATGCTGCTCTGGGATGAGGAAACTGACAAATGCCAGTATTGCTCCCAGATCTGGTGGATAGTACCATGATCTTGCTAACAAATACCTTGACAGGATCTGCAGCAGGAAAGATTAAAACTATAGCTTTGAGAAGTTTGGCTTTACCAGGAAGCAGGGGATTGAGGGAGAATCTCAGACCCCAAACTATCTCTGCTGAGTTCTTCACCAACAGATGTATTAGTAGATATGCAAGTAGGCAACTTGTACTTAACTCCACTGTTTTCAAATTGTGGCTATATGAAGATCTGACTCATATTTCATGGCAATGTCCTATTTTCAGCAGGATCTGAGAAATATCCCCATCTCTTAAAAACCCCTAATGGTAGGATTTACCTAGATAAAGCACTAAAAAGGTGTTGATTGCCTTCCTGTAAAGTGCTGAAAGGAAGTCAGGGTTGGTGGTAGAACATCTGAAATTCTGGGCCTGATTTTCCTGATAGTATGCTTGAAAAAGGGCATGCTATAGATAGGCCACAGCATTTACTTGGGATCATGAATTGTTAATAGCTTCTGGAAACTATATTGTAGAAAATGATTTCCAAAGATATGACATTTTCAGCATCCATTAACAACTACAAAAATCGCCTCAGTCTCATAATATATGAACATATGCATGATACACACGCATAAACATTGACATAAATCTTGTATATTTATATACACATATACATACAAAACTATGCTGACAAACACATAGTTATAGATATATAGGCAGTTTATCCCACTCTATTCCTAAGATTACAGTTCTTTCTCTTCTGCTTAGATAGTGTGGCAAAACGATATGTTTCAGGAAAGTAGCAATGAGTGAAATATATCATTGTGGAGTATTCAAGCACATCATTAAAGAACAACGTTTGGGATCATGTACTAGAGTGATTTCCCCTGATAGCTGGTTCTATTTTAAAAGTAAAAATTCCACAGAAAACCATTCTTTCCCATTAAGCATTTTATTTCTAATTTTGAGATTCTAGCCCAACCAAGTCAGTGGACAGAGTAACGTGTATAATGTATTCGAATTATGATTTAGAGTCTTATCAAGCAATGCAAAGATCTGATTTATCCATGTTAAAAAAAATTGTTACTCACATGCAAACTGAAGAACAGCCTCTCTGCTTAAAATACTGCCAAACATGTTGGTGGTTAGACACTGATACTGTCCAGAATCCTTCATCTCACTGGGATTGTTGATGATCAGACTTCCTTCTATTAAACTGAAGCGATAATCACTTTCAATGTCGATTTCAGTTCCATTTCGGAGCCATCTTATGAAAACAGAAAGAAATTACTTGAGCATTTTATGGTCAAAGGAAGGCATAAAGCTTAGCATATGGAACCTGACAGCCCCATTTGTTATAAGGAGGACAGCATCTCAAAGATACCTCATGCAATAACACATTACTTTGGCAAAGTTTTGGATAGAGACATTCCACAACACCTGCCTGACAAAAGCTAAGTTTTACTGAGAAAACACACCAGTAAAACCAGATCTTCAACCATTGAAGAGAAAGCATATTCTTTGTTTTGCCTATGCTGAATCAAACTAGTAAACACTTTTTTTTCCCCAAAAAAAAAGCCATCATCCACAAAGACTTAAGACTTGAAATCTATATAGTATATGCACTCTTTATGTCAAAAATAGGACTTTTACAGTGCTTATGATAATCAAAGTTTCAACTCATGTTCTATTATTAAAACCTTATGTCCAGGTGAGCTTACAGTTAGCAGAGCTGAGTCTGAACTGCAGGAGAGCAAGAAACCTTAAACAAGGAACTCCTGGGCAAACTCAAGTGGAAAAAAAGAATCTATGGATCATGGAAGGAGGGGCTGGTCACTTGGGAGGAATATAGGACGGTTGTCACAGAATCACAGAATCACAGAATTCTAGGGTTGGAAGGGACCTCGAAGGATCATCTAGTCCAACCCCCCTGCCAGAGCAGGGTCACCTACAGTACATCACACAGGAACGCATCCAGGCGGGTTTTGAATGTCTCCAGCAAAGGAGACTCCACAACCTCTCTGGGCAGCCTGTTCCAGTGCTCTGTCACTCTCACAGTGAAAAAGTTCTTCCTGATATTCACATGGAACCTCCTATGCTCCAGTTTGCAACCATTGCCCCTTGTCCTATCATTGGTCGTCACTGAAAAAAGCTTTGCTCCATCGTCCTGACCCTCACCCTTTACATATTTGTAAACATGAATGAGGTCACCCCTCAGTCTCCTTTTCTCCAAGCTAAAGAGACCCAGCTCCCTCAGCCTTTCCTCATAAGGGAGATGTTCCATTCCCTTAATCATCTTAGTGGCTCTGCGCTGGACTCTCTCAAGCAGTTCCATGTCCTTCTTGAACTGTGGGGCCCAGAACTGGACACAATACTCCAGATGTGGCCTCACCAAGGCAGAATAGAGGGGGAGGAGAACCTCTCTTGACCTACTAACCACCCCCTTTCTAATGCACCCCAGGATGCCATTGGCCTTCTTGGCCACAAGGGCACATTGCTGGCTCATGGTCATCCTCCTGTCCACCAGGACCCCCAGGTCCCTTTCTCCTACACTGCTCTCCAGCAGGTCAGCCCCCAGCCTGTACTGGTGCATGGTGTTGTTCTTCCCCAGATGCAAAACTCTGCACTTGCCCTTGTTGAATTTCATTAAGTTTCTCCCCGCCCAACTCTCCAGCCTATCAAGGTCTCGTTGAATGGCAGCACAACCTTTTGGTGTGTCAGCCACTCCTCCCAGTTTAGTGTCATCAGCAAACTTGCTGAGGATACATTCTGTACCCTCATCCAGGTCGTTGATGAAGATATTGAACAACACCGGTCCCAGTACCGACCCCTGAGGCACTCCACTAGTCACAGACCTCCAACTAGATTCTGTCCCATTGAATACAACTCTCTGACTTCTTCCCTTCAACCAGTTCTTGATCCACCTCACTACCTGATCACCAAACCCATACTTTATCAGCTTATCTACGAGGATGCTGTGGGAGACAGTGTCAAATGCTTTACTGAAATCAAGATAAACCACATCTACCGCTCTACCATCGTCTATCCACCTAGTTATTTCCTCATAGCAAGCCCTGCAATAGTCCCCAGGCTGGAAGAGAAAGGATTTTGTTGGATAGATTAACAGACTTCGGCACTTTGGAAAAACCTCTGGAAAATCCTCTGGGGGAAAGGGGGAGAGGGGTATGCAATATCTCAATTAAAGAATAATAACCCACATAAGAAGACTTTTTAGATTTGCTTTTGTGTCAAGCTGTGTAGAACATGAAATTGTTAAAAGAATGAAAAGAGAGAAGCAGCATAAACAGGTATGGCACAACTGTTATGATGCCCAGATATTTCCTTCATTGTTAGTTCGCAGTCAATGTGCAGTTTCAAAGTTGCCTCAGGAAACTGCCAGGCACTTCCAAGCTTTGCCAGAGTTCAGCAAAGACTGGAAGAACTTGGCAACATCTAGACTCCAGAGGCAATTTTAATGAAGCAAAATGATTATCAGTTCATCCTATCTTGTTAACATTCATGGTGAATAAGATACAGAGAGCAGAATTCAGCTGCAGTAGCTCTGAATTTTTCTTAATCCAAAGGTCAGAATTGTCAGAAGATGAGCTGTGAAACTATTTGCCCCTTTTTTTAATGATTGGACTTGTGATCGCAGAGGATCCCTTCTTCATTTAATGTAAGAAATGAAACATTGTTGGCAATATATATCACAAAGGATATTAGGGAAATGTCTGTATGATTCACTACATTTTTAAAGAGTTTAATTTTAAAGAGATTCAGTGCTAAAAAGCAGAGGAACTTTTCATCTATACTATTTATTAATGATTTAAAATGTTGAATTAAATTACAATGAAAGCTTTATATTCATTTATATAATGAAATGAAAATGCAAAATTATGGGGGATTTAGATTAGAAAAAAGTGAAAATTACATGTTTTGGCATTTCCAAATGGGAATTGACACAAAATTCTGTTTGCTTTAATTATCTTGATCAGGGGCAATGGTTGTAAACTGGAGCATAGGAGGTTCCATGTAAATATCAGGAAAAACTTTTTCACTGTGAGAGTGACAGAGCACTGGAACAGGCTGCCCAGGGGGGTTGTGGAGTCTCCTTCACTGGAGATATTCAAAACCCGCCTGGATGCGTTCCTGTGTGATGTACTCTAGATGACCCTGCTCTGGCAGGGGGGGTGGACTAGATGATCTTTCGAGGTCCCTTCCATCCCTTAGATTCTGTGATTCTGTGATTCTGTGATCTTTCTTCACTTAGTTTCATTTTCAGTTAAATGCAATGCAAAAATGTATTTTTGAAATGCTACCCCAAAACTTTGGATCTCAATGGCTGCCTGCCTGTATATCTTGGAGTCCATCCTGAATGATTTTATTCCTCTTATATAATCCAAGCACACTGGAGGAAAAATAACACTGAACTGTGTGACTGTTATTCTGGGTACCCTGACTGATCTGTGAGGACAGAACCCCAAATATAATACTTAAAAGGTAACATTTTTTCTTGAGAACAAGTGATAAATAGTATTTCAAAATATTCTAATTTTTCTTAAGTGGGCAGAAAGTAATTTTTAATTTTTTTTAACTGTCATTTCTAGCAGGAGATGATACTGATAAAAATTTTCTAACCAGCTTATATGTGTCCTAAGTAAAATGCAGTGTTTCACAAGCAGTGAAAATGGTGTAATGAAGCACCATCTCAGAGAATTCTGCACCTGCCTTTAACTCAGTAACACTGATGATCTGTGAGATCCCCCACGAAGTTTATGAATGTCTGTATTCCTCATTGAAGGTTTCTCAGTTATGTTCTTCATTGTGCAGGTCCTGACTTGTGATACTAAAGTATGACTTGCAAAAATGCTGAGCAAATGGAATCAGCTTATCTTAGAGAGTTATTCCCTATATCAAAGCATCTAAATACCTTACGACTGGAACTCTATAATTTAAAAATTATTTCAGGGTAGTGTTTGAACAAGGGGAAAAAAACTCTTTGCAAGCAAGAAAAAAATCTGAAATTATGTGAGCATTCTCCACTCTGTTAAAATGAATAATGTAAAAAAAAAAAAAAAAAAAAGGAATTTTGTAAACAGCTTATTAACACTGTGTCAGAAGTTATAAAACTTAATTTTGGAATTTTCCAGTGCTTTAAATGTCCTTTTAATGTAGCTTTAAAAAAAAAATGTTGCACTGTTCTTTAGTTTTGGCTGAAAATAACTATTAGCAGCCTGGGCCTCACAGACCATGTAGATAATGATCTCTACTGTCCAGTGCTTGTAGATAATAAGACAGGGACTTTGATGATATGGAAATATCCGTTTTCCTCACTATTTCGTATGTCAAAGGTTGGGCAGTGACATACAACAGACCTTTGCCTATGGATAACCTTTTTTGAGGCTAGAGTTCCTCTGCACCTGCCCTGGAGAACAGCACATCCCTCACAAAGTAATTTATATCTCTTTTCCCTTCCCCTGAATGGTAGTGTGTATTGTAAAGCTGTACAGACAAGTGGCAGCAACAGAAGTTAAACTGTGCTTTTAGAATTAGGTCTTTCTGGTCAAAGCTTTCCTTGCATGAACAGCAGTCAGGAAGGTTTGTTATGAGGCTGCTGTCACCAATTAACCTCTGGAGAAGGAATGGATATCACAATATCATAAAGCAGCCCAAGTTGGAAAGGACCTCATGGTCCAAGCTTTCATGGGAAAGGGAGCATAGATGAGATTATCTATCACCTTGTTCAGTTGCATCTTGAAAACCTCCAGTGATAGGGACTCGTCCATGTCCCTGAAGAGGTTGTTCCAGTGAATGATTGTTCTCACAGTAAAAAATTTCTTTCTTATACTGAGATGAAACCTCTCTTGTATCTGTTGCCCCTTGCCTTCTCCATGTGGTTTCTGTGAAGAGAGAGCCTCTGGATTCTTTGTAGCCACCCTTTAAGATATGTTGAAAGTGTATTTATTGATTGCATTCCACTGGGAAAATGCAAAAAACAGTTGGATCAAGAAAGAAAGGAGATGGCATAGGTTCTCCAAAGAGAAAATCTCCACAAGAGTGATGAGGTTGTCTGAGAGGGCTGAAAATAGGGTTCCCCACTTTTGGTGGGAATTTGTCCTTTCCTCATGGTCACATGCTATTTTTAAATGAAGTGAAAACCACTTTAACAGTATCTTTTTATTATCAACAAAGCAAAAAATACGTAGTAGAAATTACACAAAGAATGTCAAGAAGGAAGAATGCGACATAGCTTTCATCCCACACAGTGAGGCAATTCCAGTTCGTAGAATTTTTTGCCACTCATTCCTAATCCCATGTTACATGTCATAGTCATGCCTGTGCTGTTTAGGGAGGTCATTTAATGACTCACATCTGTGGCAAAGAGGCAGATTCAGTGCTGTTTTGATGGAGGTATCTACAGATGGTATTGCCTCTGAATTTCTTCCAGCCATAGAAATGCAAGTTCTGTGATTCAAATAAGTCTAGGGAGAACTCATCCAGAATGCTAAAGTGAATGCACAAGTGAATTAAGTGTAATGAACAAAAATAAAAAGCAGAATTAATGATTGTCACCTCTGACAAAACACAACAGTAAGAGTCCTTATGTTCCCTTTGTAAGTGATCAACAGTATGTTCCCCCAGCCCTCCTACATCACTTGAATTTTTTATAAAAAAAATAGCAGTCAGATATAGCAAATGGATAATGTGATTGCAACATACTGTTACCACCTGTAAGTGGGCACCATTAATAAACTGAACTCTCAGACTCACAAGTGTGTCATAAGAAATCTTTAGAGTAGATAACTGTGGCATAGCAATCTGTATGGGAAAATAGACAACAGACAATGGTTGCAAAAGAATAAAATGGTGGACTTGTGGCTGAAAATACACCAGATTTGGCTCAGCCATTGTATCCCGCATTGCACAGTCATGTAATGTGCCTGCTCTTCACTATTTTTCCTATAAAGTGGGATAGTGTTTCATAGCTTTATAGATGATTCAAAAAAATCAATTAGTTTTTAATCTTATCAGCTATTACAGACACAGTTCAAAAAGCTGGGCAAAAGGAGTCCCTCCACATGGATAGATACGATGCACAGAGAACATAATTTGAAACTTCATATATCACTTTGCCTTTATTCACTCCCAGTTATCCTTCCTGCTTGTTCAGAATCAGAAAAAAGCATTCAATCAGGAAAGCCATTTTTGTCATGGAACTGTTTCTGTTATGTTGTTCTCCAAAGCAAACTGACTCTCACAGTGGGATTGCAGAGGTTAATATTCTGAAAATTAAATAAAAAAATTCTGAAATAGGTACCTGTATGTGGGAGTAGGATTTCCACGAGCTTGACAATTCAGTGATACTTTCTTCTCCTCAGAATCAGTTGGAAAGATCACATCATCCGGCTCTTGTACAAACACTGGTCCATAATCAACACTTTCTGTGGAAATAGATGTGCTATAGTTTAGGAAGTCTGAATAGATGTAAATGTATTATAGCTTTTATAAAATGAGATTAAAGTATGTAAAATTATGTTTGTTTTCCAGAGGTTCATACCACATTACTTCAGATGCTATATTAAAAGTCAATAGTTAAAATAAGGAAAAAGATGAGGAAGAAATATTACCAAGTTAACAATAAAATATATAATATATTTTAAGTGTTCATCATGTCTTAAAATTACTTTCTCATAAGAGGTATTTTGGCCTACAGTCTAATGAGCAGCTCAAGAGAATTAAGCCAGCAAGAGGATCTAACTCTGTTTATAGAGTACAAGGTAAAGAAAAATTTTCCTGTTGCTTGCAGCAGCTTAGCTCACAAAGAACTAAGGTATAGTTTTCCCCTTTATGTAAAGGAGTTTCTAAGAAAAAATCACTTGTAAATTTCATAGCAGCAACTGGTGGCTACTATAAAATAATACATAGCAAAATCTGACATTTCATTTTCCTCCACTGTCTAATTTTGGCATGCATCTTTATCTTCATATGAATTTAAATTTCTGAACAAGAAAACCTGGATAGACCCATAGAATACATCTACGACTCCAATCCATTCATACTGTGAAGAGGGAAGTGTTACCTTCAAAAAGTAAAAGGTTGCAAGTATAGCATTCTTGATCACGTAGGTCTGAATAACCAAAATGCTCGCTGTGCACTAGAAGACTGTGGAATTTTAATCAACTTAGACTTCCTCCAAACTCTTGAATGATTTAGTCCATAATTCTCTTCAAATTTAGAGTACTAGCTTAATGATTTGGGTGAGGGGAGATAGTTACATTGTCCTACTACCTGCAATGAAACACATGGCAGCAGGGTTTTCTCTGTCAGTTTTATGGTTTCATATGTCCACGTCATAAAAGTCCTCCAACTGATACTGAGGACAGCAAGACATCTTAAGCAGTTTATAACCTCCTGATATATTGGTTCTACCTATATCAGCTTGAAGAAAGAAAGGTGCACCTGAAGACTTTGTGTTTTGGTCATTGAGTTATTTATTGCCTTGTAATACAAAGTTCACAAAAATTCAACAACTTGTTATGGGTTCACAGTCTTGGGAACTGTGACATACTGCTAATAGTTTCAGAAAGTTTGGATGAACAGGAAAAGGTGCATGAGACTACAAGTCTTGGTGGAGAGAAGAAAGTCTTGGAGTCTGAAAAAGGATGACAAACATGGGAAACAGATCATAGTATGCTAGTTCTGAGATGTAAACTACTGTGTTCTTAAAGCCTATGACATTTTGGGTTTCTCAGTTCTATTATTATCAAACAGTAAAAAAGCCACATAAAATCCCACTACGCTATTCAGCCTTCCTTTTTAGTGACTATACACTGATACAAAGATACAGAGTTAGATACATTACTTCAGTTGTGTGTATTGGGAGTAACATATTTTCTGGGACAGATATCTGGGGTTTTTTTGTTTTTTTTTTAAAAAAAACAACCACAATTAAGGATTTCTGACATGTGCTTATATTACTGAAGTTAAAATAACTCCAGTACTAAGTTTTGAGCAGTACAGCTAAGGCTGCCACAAGGACAATGGAATCAGCTGACAGAACTTATTTTAAGAAAGAAAAATATGGGTACAAAAACATCATACTGTTGTTTCTTATAATTCAGCTAACTGCTTCTTGCACAAGGGAAAATACTAATGAATGTAGGCATAAACAAACAGAGTTCTCTCACTGAAATACTGTGCTGCACTTTCCCTTTGGAAAATAACCTGAACTCTTTAGGTAGAGGCTGGCATTCTTAATGAAAGCGGCCAAATGGATACTTGTGCTATGTGGAATGAGAAGTACAGGTTTTACTTCTGTCTTCAGTGAAGACACAGATAACAGATAAAGTTCAGTACAAGCAAGTCATTTTCCTAAAAAGTGAAAAGATGCAGTTAGCTGCTTATCTGCATTTCAGTTGGAGTCTGGAGTACCAGCAGAAATTACTTGGAGGCTCAGAAGCAACATAATAATGGAGGAGAAGTTCATCAGTTTGTAGGTAAATTGACTAAATGAATTCTTAGATAGTCTGGACTGCAACAGAAAAATTGAGGAAAATGGTCAGTTTTGAATAGACCAAAGCACTTGCTGAAAAGACAAGACTATATGATTATAAATTATTAGGTTTAATAATGTGGTGATTAAATAAAGTGCAATGGAGTGTGATAGGTGATAAGCAAGAAAACAGATCACCTAACAATACCATCTTCATTTCAACTCCAGTGACAAACTTGAAACTCAAAATCCTAAGTGTTCTATGCCATCTCTTTATTTTAAAAGCAATGAAGGAAACACTTTGCAGGTGCAAATGTTTGATTAAAATATTTTAAAAAATATTTTAAACCTTTTTTTTTAATAAAAACACAGACTGGCTTATAATTAAAGAGAAAATTTTCTTACACATAATGTTAATAAAGGCTCAAATAAAATGAAGCCTTATGAGCAGACTAGCAGTGTCATGTTCACACCAGCCCTGTCCTGTCCTGATGTAGTGGCTACAGGCCAGGTGAGGCTCCTTGCAACACCTGAAGTGACACTGCAGAGCATCAGTTTTGTTTCAATCCATGGTTTAATTAACAGTGATCCATGAATGGGAGGATTTGAACACCACACCTTATTTTTTCATTCTAACTTAAGCAAGAACATAAAAAGAGATTAATATTTAGCATATATATTGTGTATGTATATTTCAACTTCCTATTTTAATTTCTCAAGGGAAATATTTCTATTCTTCACATAGCCTTGTATTACAACAAGTTTTCTGTAGCGTTTTTAAGTGTTATGAGACCAGTAATTTATTATAGAGTGGCAGATATGTCTTGGGATTACAGGTGTGCATTGCAACCAAGCAGTCTAACATCTAGTTTGTGGCCCCTTTATAAATTCTTGGTTGTCATTTGCAATCTAGGCAACTGTCTGCAATGTTACAGAACCATTCAATTCAAACTATGTAACTGACATAAATAATCTTAGTGCTATCTTCTCAGTCTGGGGTACTGGTGGGAGGAAACACAGCTCTTTTCACTCTGGTATTTTTCACCAAGCAGACAAGGTATGTGAGGAGATATGGTCAGACAACATGTGAATATGGGGGAAGGAGGTATTCCTTCAGGTCTTGTCCATTTCACCTGCTCATGTCTGTTTAGGAGCACTTTTTTACTGGAGGTGATACTGGTGGGTTACTGAAGGTGGACTAGAGAGATCTTCAGGCAAACCATTTGTTTTCAGCTGTTGTTGTGACAAAAAAAATTTGTCCAGATGGCAATTGGAAAAAGGGTGATGGCAACTCTCCTTTGAAAGCAGAGTAACTCAGCAAAATTTAAAACCCACAAGTTTTTACAAGACTGGGAAAAAACCGTTTTCTTATCTCTCTACTTTTTTTTTTCCCTATTTTTCAATGGCCTGTTGAACTCACATGGAGATGGAAGATTTCTTTAAAGAAAAGCTGCAAAATACTGAAAAATGATAGAACTTCCAAAGCAGCCTAAAAGGAGGGGTTACTATCAGATCTTCCATCCTAAAAATACACATTTGTTTCTGCATACAGGCCCTACCCAGTAAAGTGTCTACTTGATGTATCATGGACCAAACCATATCCCAGTGATCTGTCAGTCCTGGTTATTATATTCAGGATACATTCAGAAAGTTGCAGGAGTGGCTGATAAGGCTATATAGGTTGCTGAAATGTACATCAGAATTTATTAAAATGAAACAAAGGTGTTTCATTTCAAATTGGTCCTACGAAGTGAAAGACACTTTTTTGTAAATGGATGATTGGATGATAGGATAGGAAAAAAGACACTTTTTTTTAAAGGGATTATTGGATGATAGGATGATGGAGCCAAGCTTTTTGCAGTGACGTCCAATGATAGGACAAGGGGCAATGGATGCAAACTGGAGCATAGGAGGTTCCATGTGAATATCAGGAAAAACTTTTTCACTGTGCGAGTGACGGAGCACTGGAACAGGCTGCCCAGAGAGGTTGTGGAGTCTCCTTCTCTGGAGACATTCAAAACCCTCCTGGATGCGTTCCTGTGTGATGTACTCTAGGTGACCCTGCTCTGGCAGGGGGGGTGGACTAGATGATCCTTCGAGGTCCCTTCCAACCCTAGAATTCTGTGATTCTGTGATTCTGTAAAGGTAAATCAGGTTTTAGTGCTACTCATTATCAAACTATTTTTTTATTATTTTTTTTTTTATTTCCTGGTTTGTTCTCAGTTTGTGCTTGTTGTATGCACTTGAGGTCATGACTTTAAGGGATCTTCTGATTAACCTCTGTTACCATGGAAACAAACCATTTAACCTGTTCAGTATGTTCAGAAAATATTTTAGATGTATAAATAATGACCCTACTTTCAAAGAAAACATATTGCTTTCTCCAACTAAAAGCTAGAAACCCTCTTTTTTCAGCTTAAACACTGAAAAAATGTATTAACTTCAGTGCTAATATTGATTTTACGAGTAGGTTCTATAAATAACTTTTCACTAAACACCTAAGACATAAAGAATGACTATCTATTTTAATATCCCTATAGTATGTCAAAATATAAAATTTCCTTTAATATAATAAAAAAGAAAAAAATCTATTAATCTATCATAGCACAATATGTTCCAATGATTAAATCTGTAACAGGTTTTAACATTAACAAAGGTAGCTGCAATTTACAATAATTATTTTGTATATATTGTATCAGACACACACATATATATGTATGTATCTTTATACACACGTGCATTTATAAAATACATTTAATTTTAAAACTGTGTTTCAGTTAAAAGTCAAGAAACTTTTAGGATACTTTCCTTTTGCAAGGTAAGTTCAGGCAGATACATATGCCCAGAATTATGTACATTGATTCTAGTATGCTGCATGCTGGAACAGTGTACAGGGCATACATGATCGAGTTTACTTTGCAAAAGACATGAAATTTTCTTATACTTTCAGTTTTGTCTTTTCTGAAGCAGATATGTTTATTTGCTTATTAGGCAAGATAGGGCAAGTTTTTCCTGTTATTTGAAAATGTTTTCTCTATTCTATGACCTGAAACAAATACATGTGTTTTAAACTTAGTTTATACTAACTAAACTGCATGTCACATTATTCAATATTCCCAATATTTTTTAACAATGAAAAAAATGTCAGTAATTTGTGTCTTTAATTCAGACTATTAAATGTTGAATCTAGCAGATGGTGTGGAATAAGGAATTCTCATTCAATAAAAATTAGATTCAGATCTTGCACATGTTGAGGTTCATCGATTCAACACTTCCAGTTGTGAACTGGATCGTGTTCTTTATTTTTTCTGAAAGATATCAAACCAAAGATGGAAGGATAAAGAGTCTTTATTCAAGCTTAAGTTCAGTTATTTTTACTGCATTTCCAAAAGTTTTTGGAACAGTAAGAAAGTATGAGTGCATTGTTATGATTCTTGAAGAGTATTTCATTAATAATTCAGACTTTCTATGCACATTCTGTAGTTTTGAGTTCACATATTGATATATAGCTTGAAGAGAAAAACTGTATTGCCTAACTGAGGTTTACGCTAAATAATTCCATGTAGTTTAAATTCAGCAGTGAGCTACAGTGTAGTTCTTTTGAGATACCAGAAAACACATGCCGAATTGAGCGTGTAGATTAAATGACATCAAGTCAGTATATGAGGATATTTATTAGAAGCCATGTCAGGCCTCTGAGCATGTCTGCTGGGAAATCAACTGAGAAGCTGCTTGAGAACCTCTATACTTAGGCAGCTAACGAAAGTGTTCTGTTTTTTTCCTAACAGCAAACATGGGTCCTGAGTGTATGCCATATATTAGATGTTTGAATTACATAAGTTCTCAGTCATAATAACAGAAAATACATCTCCCCTCCTCTTCTTAATGTCCTCTCACCTGTAGCAGTGGTCACTCATGAACACACATAAGCACAGGCTACTGTAGCATTTCCTCATTGAGGAGGTCCTGGTTAATAAACACAATCACTTAAGTCTATCACTTATCACATACCAGTTGTAGGAAGTTAACTAAAATATCTTTCCTTCAAGAGTTTTAAAAACTGAAAAAAAGCATCGAAGGCAAATCAAAATCAATGAATTTACTAACTTAAGTAAGAGGAATGCCAGATGATTGAGATAGTGAACTTATTTCTGGTTTTTAAATATCAAAGATATTAAAGTTAAACTTAGGTTGAGTTTAAAAGTTAACTTGAGTTAACTCAAGCTTAAAGTTAGTGAAAGAACTGGGAGAGGTTTAGAAAAATAAGTTGCCATAGCAGATGTGTTCTCGTACTCTTGGTTGATGGAGGTTATCCTACCTGGTCTTCTACCACAGAATCCTCAATCCTACTATGCCAGAAGTACGCTGGTCTTTCCTAAGTCCTGTTTGATACTAGTGTTTGTACCACACAGGTGCTTCAGGTAATCAAGGGCTTTTAATATATTACTCTGATGCCTCAGATTTACCTGTTCCTGAAACTGTCTACACAGCTAGATCTATAAAGACCTGTAAGTGATGGACTAATTCTCCTATGACAGCTCTTGGAAGAAAGAGTTCAAGTCCCTCTCTTCTGAGCAATTTGTTCTGTTCATTTGGGATTATGAGTTAAGGCCCTTTTAAAATTTTGTTTCCATTCAGTGGTTCTTCACCTCCTGTTGCAAAATAGAAGCAGCTTAGCTGCAGAGTTGGAATGTGGCCCTATATTTTGAGAAGACTCATGATTGGTGACCTATATCAGGCATGATTTCAGCATACCTCCTGGAAATGCCAAGGATTTAGGTGGTGGAATGCTTACCCTGATGATCCCCATCCTGTATCTCATTTTCTTAGAACGAGATAGGCTTAAAATTTTCTCAGCCCTCTCTAAGTAAGGATTTAAGCATAACAGTCAAAATTCACACCAAATTTAAACTCAGTAAGCTTTTTGCTAGCTGGTTTTTCCTCAGAAAACACAAAGGAAAAATCAGAGTCAATCAAGAAAAAGATGTTTTATAGTTCCAGCTTGTACTATTTTATTCATAGTCTCTATTCTTTTGCCTTGCAGCTACCAATTTCTTACACATTGGTCTCTAGCCATTCATGCTGTTGGAGACCAGGATAATACCCTCTGGTTCTAATCCTGAACTTGATTTTTATCTGCATATATCAGGTTGCCTGGGAGGAGTTATCAGTGTCCGGTGCATGGGCAATAACTGAGTTTAGTCTAGTCATTGCTTACAAAGAATATAGCACAGGAAGGACAAACGTGGAAAACTACCCCAGTTCCAGAAATGCTATCAAACAAAATTTATCTGCTTGCATGATTCAAATTGTGGTTTAGATCAACCTTAATTCAAGGAACATAATTTATACTTGTATAGAAGCCATTTTTGTTCACAAAAACACGTGCACAGACCATTACATATAGCTTTCAGTATATTCAAGGTATGTTCCAGGGGAAAAAAAAAGACAACTTTACTGAAAGGAGCAGTAATCCTGTAATCACAGTCGTTATACTGCATGAATATTGTTGAACTACAACTCTGTTACTTCCTTAAACTATTATGTTTAAATATCCTCTAATATCTTCCTCCCTCCTCCTCCTTCCCTCATACTTTTCTTACTTTATGTTTTAGCTTCTATATTTCTTTGAATGTAACTTAGATAAATATTATTGCTAAGGAAATGGTATCAGATATGTGGCTTTAAGTCTAACCAAATATCAGAAAACATGTATTGTTACTATGAACTAACACATTTAAAGGCAAATCACACCATTTCACACTGGTGTGTCTACCCATGCATCCATGTCTGCATGCATGACTATAAAGAGTAGGTAATATAGAGAAAAAGTATTTTTATAAGATTTACTATACATGTTTAATTTACATTACTAACATTCATGATGAAATTAGAAAAATTCCAAACAGAAAAATATATATAAAAGAGGGACTGATATTTTACTACTTTGCTTTTCAAATATGCAGACATTAGCTGATTAGACAAAATTGGGTTGTAATGGAATTTCAAACCACTAGTTTGTTATTTTCATGTAGCAAAAACTGTAGAAAACTAGTCTGCATTCTTTAAAAAATATGTTTTAACTGGTGACTTTAAGGCTAATCTGAAGAATATAAAAAAAGGGGGGGTTGCTTCCACTTCGCAATGTTTTAAAAAATTCAAAATTATGTCTGAGAAATACTGAAGTAAGCTGAAAAAAATGGACTGCTTTTGAAAAATGTTTCAAAGATTTAAGAGAGGAAAATTTCTTACCGTCATGTTTGAAGGCCTCTGAAAAGTGGTAGAGGTTTGTTGGGGAGTGATAATGTTGTGCAGCTCCTCTCCATCCTGGTGAAGATGGACTTCCTAATGAAGGACTGCTTAATCGTGGTCTGTTCTTTGAAGTAAATGCGGCTAAAGATGAACTACCAGATTTGATTCTTAGAATAGCAGCATATGAAGTGGGGAGACCAGGAACAGCTTCCGAATATTCTGAAAATAAAAACAAGAAGTGAACACTGAATAAAGATGAAATCTATCACTTTTCAAAAGAATATTTAGTTATGCAGTCGAAAAGTAGAGAAGTTTTATCTGTAAAAGAAGTGTCAGAGACTCCCTGGACTCCACAAAGGACTCAGCTTCTAGACAGAACTGGGTAGCAGCATAGAGCTCTAAAGCGGAAAATTCCGCTGCATTTTCAACACAATATAAAAATCAGGTGGTTATTAAATTTCTAATGGTAATATGAATTTTCAATATTTTTAATTCTATTTCTATGGCCTTAGGTCAGTAGTAGAAATTTTTCTACCAAGCCACCATCTTTCCTTCACAGCTTTATATTACTTTGTATATGCAGTGCAGAAACACTTGCAGAAGGTAAATACGTTCCTCATTTTAACACTACTCTGCAAATCAACTGGGCTAGCTAAAAAGCCCAAGACCATATATATAGAAATATCTCTCCAAAAAATGTGTACATGCCGAAGTCACCTCTGTCTCTACAATTTCGCTTTTTTTTCCTTTTCTGCTTGTACTTAAAATTTCAGTGCTTACAAATAAAGAACAGTGCCCAAGGTTTTCGTTCCTGTATAAGGCCAAATATGGGAGAAATAAATATATTATATTATTATAATAGATTAAAAATATCACTCAGGAGATGCAGGAACAAAGCCAGCAGAACTATTGAAATCAATAGTCTTAACAATAGTTAATAGTCTTAATCAATAGTCTTAAGAAGGTGAAAAGAACATCATGTTCGAATGAACAAAGGGACTCAAGCTGCATATCAAGTGTTTATGAAGGAACTGTTTTTTGGGGAACAGTGGAAGTAGTTGTCAGAAAAAAAGATCATTGTTCTGTCATCTCCACTGATGATAAATATTTATAAATTGGACATTCTTCACCTTGGCATAACATGAACAATGAAAAACTATGAATGTTCAAAAGCTTTGAATAGCAGCACACTCAATTGAAATATCTTTAAAAATATTAGGTCATGGCCTTACTGGAGAACTTTTCACAAAATATTCTAAATAAAAATATAATTTGGACTATTTTCTATTTCAAAACATTTAAAATCAAAGAGATTTTACTTTATGAAGATTGTGACAGTGAACATTTAGAGTTTTTCAGGTTTAGGAAAAGGTCATTTCAATACAGTATTTATTATCTATGATCAGATGTTAAAAATGAACCTCTTCTACTTTTTAGAAGAAGCTGGAATTTGGCAAAAGCAGATGAACAGTAGTTTAAAACTACTTTTTTCAGCTATGTAAAATCTAAATGTACATATTATTTGATGATGCCGCATCTCATTTAAAATTTGGATTTAAATACAACGTTTGGCAATCAGATAGCAATAAGGAGAAATTTGCTTTAAGTTTTTTTTCATCCTGGTCTCACAAACCATCTACTTTATAATGTAAATCATGCCGGTTTGTGTATCATACACATAATATCATCTTTCCTGGCCCACAAAGAGATGGGAAATAGAACACCATGATAAAATAACATGTAGTATGAAAATATATCTTACAGGACCTCTTGAAACATTACCATTGGAATATAATATTGATGTATTTTAGTTCTTTTAAAGTTTCCATACAGAGAAAGTAAAGTAAAATCTTTCCAATTCCAGAGATATATTGAAAAAATCTTTACAATTTCATATTAAAAACTATCCCCATTAAAATAACTTATTTTCATTCTGATTTCTCTGAGGTCAGAATCTCAAGATCATTGAGGTTTCTTGAAGAAATTTTTATATTTTTGACTGATTTTGGTCTCACAAAATGCTAATTTATCTTATGAACAAAAATATTTGTTCAAATATAAATAATATATTATATAATATATTAATAATATATAGAATATAAACAAATATAAATGTTTTCAGATAAATGAGCTGCAGTAGAAATGGCAATGTTTAAAACTATATTAAATCCTTAATGTAGAATGGATTTTCATCATGAGCAGAGAAGGAAGACATTCCCTGGGGAATATAGACACAGGAAAGGGATAAGTCTAACACAGTCTACATCAGAGAACGGAAATCCTCAGTGGTGAACGTAGCAGTCCTGGTGCAAGGAGAGCTAATTAGTTGGACACTGTGGAGCTTCTCAGATCCTCACAGCTCAGATCCTCTGCTATCCCCAGGGTTGCTGTTAGCCTCTTGGAAATGCTGAAGGAAATCTGGAAATTGGCAGATTGGGACACAGTTCTTTCTTTCTCACATGGAGCTGGGATGTGGCCAGATTGTAGCTGGTAACAAAGATGCAAGGCACCATGCAAAGGACTTTGAAAAGACATCACATCTCTGTCTATTAAATACACACATATCCTTCTGCTTCTATCCCAGCATGAACAAATGATCGGTAATCTATGTGAGATGGACAAGGAATAAAAAAGAAAATGCTAAGAAGTGTGGTGTAACAGAACTATTCCTGGTTTTTTATACACAAGTAAACTATTACATACTTCTAACAGAGATATATGTTCTGTTCTACAGGATCCATTTCTATAGGGTAAAAAAAAAAAACCAAAAACTAAAACAAAGTGGAAACCGTGGTGATTACTGTTGGAAAGACATTCCTCCAGTGTGCACACAGACATAGAAGAAATACATATTGGAACGAATTTTCCTTTATAAAAAAACAAAATGCAGACCTGCCTTTGGACCAAACTTTACAACACAGCATAATAAACCTTAATAAGATTTTCAAAGGAAACATGATTGCAATCACATCTGTAACGAATGTATTTACTGTTCCTTCATTTTTTTCTGCAGATACAGGCACTTTTCTCTTTTCAGCATGCTATTGTAGTTTTATGCTATTTGCCCTATGGCAAAGGACATGAATTTGGGAAAACTTTATGTCAGTACTTTTTCAACAAATGATACATACTTTGTGTGATGGAAATATATTATTAGGCTATTGAATGTACTACATACCATACATATATCAGCAATAAAACTGTAATGTCTGAATATCTTTTAAACTATGTAGTCCATTTGTTGACAACAGAAGATAATTCCTTAGATGATGTTCCTGAGTATATCAACTGTTTTATCTTGAGAAGATTCAGATAATAATTCTTACTTCATTTCATTGGGAAAACTGTGAAACCATCTTGCCTGACGGGTAGACAGTAAAACTTTCTGTGTAAGAATCATGGAATCATAGAATGCTTTGGGTTGAAAGGACCTTAAAGATCACTGTTCCAACACCCCTGACATAGGCAGGGATATCTCCTGCTAGACCAGGTTTCTCAAAGCCCCATCCAACCTGGTCTTGGACACTTCCAGGGACGTGGCATCCACAGCCTCCCTCAGTAACACGTTCCAGTGTCTCACCACCCGCAGAGTAAAGAATGTCTTCTTAATATCCAGTCTAAATCTACGTTGCTTTAATTTTAATCCATTCCCCCTTTTTCTATCACTACATGCCCTTGCAAAAAGACCCTCTGCAGCTTTCCTGTAGGCCCCCTTCACTACTGGAAGGCTGCTATAAGGTCTCCCCAGAGTCTTCTCTTCTCCAGGCTGAACAACCTCAACTCTCTCAGCCTGTCCTTATAGGAGAGGTGCTCCAGCCCTCTGATCATCTTTTTGGCCCTCCTCTGGACTCATTCCAACAGCTCCATGTCCTTCTTGTGTTGGGAACTCCAGAACTGGACACAATTCTCCAGGTGGGGTCTCATGACAGCAGAGTAGAGGGGGAGAATCACCACCCTCAACCTGCTGGTCAGTCTTCTTTTGATTCACAGAATCACAGAATCACAGAATTACAGAATCCTATGAGTTGGAAGGGACCTCGAAAGATCATCTAGTCCAACCCCCCTGCCAGAGCAGGGTCACCTAGAATACATCACACAGGAACACATCCAGGAGGGTTTTGAATGTCTCCAGAGAATGAGACTCCACAACCTCTCTGGGCAGCCTGTTCCAGTGCTCCGTCACTCTCACAGTGAAAAAGTTTTTCCTGATATTTACATGGAACCTCCTATGCTCCAGTTTGCATCCATTGCCCCTTGTCCTATCATTGGTCATCACTGAAAAAAGCTTGACTCCATCATCCTGACACTCCCCCTTTACATATTTGTAAACATGGATGAGGTCACCCCTCAGTCTCCTTTTCTCCAAGCTAAAGAGACCCAGCTCCCTCAGCCTTTCCTCATAAGGGAGATGTTCCACTCCCTTAATCATCTTAGTGGCTCTGCACTGGACTCTTTCAAGNTTCTAATGCACCCCAGGATGCCATTGGCCTTCTTGGCCACAAGGGCACATTGCTGGCTCATGGTCATCCTCCTGTCCACCAGGACCCCCAGGTCCCTTTCTCCTACACTGCTCTCCAGCAGGTCAGCCCCCAGCCTGAACTGGTACATGGTGTTGTTCTTCTTCAGATGCAAAACTCTACACTTGCCCTTGTTGAATTTCATTAAGTTTCTCCCCGCCCAACTCTCCAGCCTATCAAGGTCTCTTTGAATGGCAGCACAACCTTCTGGTGTGTCAGCCACTCCTCCCAGCTTAGTGTCATCAGCAAACTCGCTGAGGATACATTCTGTACCCTCATCCAGGTCGTTGATGAAGATATTGAAGAACACTGGTCCCAGTACCGACCCCTGAGGGAACGTGATATGGTTGGCTTTCTGGGCTGCAAGTGCACATTGCCAGCTCCTGTTGATCCTTTCATCAACCAAAACCCCAAAGTTCTTCTCCTTGGGGCTGTTCTTAGTACATTCTCACCCAGCGTGTATTTGTGCATGGGACTGCCCCGATCCAGGTGCAGGCCTTGTTGAAGTTCATGCGGTTTGCATGGACTGTACTGTCAGCTTGGAAAGTGGGTGAAGCAAGCACACAACTCTGCATATTTCTGCATAAACATACTATTTTATAATTATTTCTTATATTTTCAATATTAAATTTTTCAATTCAATGACACGCTGTGAATAAAATGCAGCCAGGTCCCTACTCCTCTACTGAGTGTGCCATTTAGCTCTCCTCCTACTGTGTCTCTCATTCTCTGCTGTCTCTACCTGCTTCCATAAATTATCTCAGATGATCTTACTTACAGGAGAGGAACATCCTTCTGCCAGGTTCTTCCAGACCTATCACTCAGCAGACAAGTTAAGACAAACAAGCAGCCTTCCTCCCTCCTGCCCAGGCACACAAGAGAAACTAAAAGTAACAAGTATATAAAAAATTATCAACAAACATATCAAAAATTTTATTCTCCATTACACTTAATTCATTTATCAGCTGGCCAAATTGCAGATTACACACACATGGAAGAGCAACATAATCATTAATCCTTTCAAAATTTTACTATGAAATACGCTTTACTCTTTAATTGGAAGAGCATGCCAACTTAAAAGGGGCATACTAGAGTCCCTAATAAATTTGAGTTAGCAAGTACCCCTGACCTAATTAGTTTGGGATCAGACTTTATGTCATTAGAGTGAGTGCCTGGAACAGCTTTCAGGCAGAGGAACACATCTGGAGGGGAAGAAGATGTGAGGAGGGGCAGGAGCCAGAGAATTATGGAGGGATAAGCAGTAAGTGGGACTGAAAAAAGGAGAAAGTACAATAGTGAGACTCACTCCAGGCTGCCGAAGTTTTGCCAATATGTCACATTGTCAGAAAAAAGGAAATAGAAGCCATACTGAAATCTCCAGTGGTATGCAGCTTCCCTTTCTGCAGAAGTTTGAATCAAAGTGCAGTTTTTGCTAATGTAATATTTCTCAATTTTAGGCTATAACACTCCTGTCTCTTTGTATACATAACACAATAAGTGTAATAGGATTCAACAACCCTGAAACAGTTTTGACAACTTTTTTCCTGAAATAGTATGTGCAAGAAGCTGGGTGAAAAGAACTTGTTCTGTGCTGCCTTATTAAGCCAAGAAAACTGTAATTCTTTTCCCACTAAAAGCGAAAAAAATAGTTTAAAATTCTTTGTTATCTGGTTGAATGGAGAATGCTTGTTTGGCAGTGGTAAATCCAGGACTTGAAGGAACAGAAAAATCAATACCATCTCAGATGGTATGAATTGAAAGTACCATGGCTGGAAAGGGAAGGGAAGGATACAGAAGTCACTCTACATAGTGAAAAGGTCCTGCAGCAATGGCAGTATTATGCAAGCTGGTTTCTGACCTTTTATGGTATAATTGTTTTGTTTATCTGGAGTTAGTGATCAGTGTGAAATTTCACCCTGACTCTTGTTGCTTTGTCATGCTTATGGTGATGCTGTATCTGAGTAAAGATTGTCTTGTAAGACATAACTGGAAATCACAGAATCACAGAATCCTAGGGGTTGGAAGGGACCTCGAAAGATCATCTAGTCCAACCCCTCTGCCAGAGCAGGGTCACCTAGAGTACATCACACAGGAACGCATCCAGGAGGGTTTTGAATGTCTCCAGCGAAGGAGTGCATTCCATCCGGTCCCATCGATTTATGGATGTCCAGATTGCTCAACTGATCCCTAACCCAACCCTCATCTACCAAGGCAAACTCCTCCTTTATCCTTTTTCTGGGGCTATAGGGATCAGGGGCTCCTGGGGAAAGCCTGCAGGAGTAAAGACAGAGGCAAAGAAGGCATTCAGCACCTCTGCCTTCTTT
>VZRW01006090.1:107986-119811 GCA_013398125.1 Aegotheles bennettii | reverse complement strand
TTGTCTCCCCTTCCCCCTTCACATCTAGTTTAAAGCCCTCTCAATGAGCCCTGCTAACTCCTGCCCCAATAGCCTTTTCCCCCTCTGGGACAAATGCATTCCACCTGCCACCATCAGGCCAGGTGTCTCATATAGCAGCCCATGATCAAAGAACCCAAAGCCCTGCCTTTGGCACAAGTCACATAGCCAATGGTTAATAAATGATTAATAAATTATGGTTAATAATGGAAATGGAAATAAATGGAATAAATGGAAATGGTTAATAAATTATACATAAGCAAATATTTCTTGGTTTTTTTTACTGAAAGCCTGTAGCCTGTGATCATTACTGACAACTAGAGCAAATCACAATCACCTGAAAACANCAGTCACATAGCCAATGGTTAATAAATGATTAATAAATTATGGTTAATAATGGAAATGGAAATAAATGGAATAAATGGAAATGGTTAATAAATTATACATAAGCAAATATTTCTTGGTTTTTTTTACTGAAAGCCTGTAGCCTGTGATCATTACTGACAACTAGAGCAAATCACAATCACCTGAAAACAACATCCACTTCCTAATCCAAACATTTGCCTCCAGAGATTTAGACTTCTGAACTGCTTAGTCGCAGTGGTTTAATTAGAATATATTTTTATTACAGTACTATTTGCAATAAAATTATTCCTTTAATTTGGTTTGTATTAGACTTCTGAGACTTGGGAGAATAAATTTATTTTCTATTATTTAAATATATAGTTAAAAATGCTGGAGAGTAGATGTTACTCTCTAATGTGTTTTTTAGATTTACGGGTCTATATTTTTACTTTCTTCTTGAGAAATTTCTTCAAAGACCTATAGGTAGCTCTCAAAGTTCTGCTGCACTTGAGCTTCACAATGAAATTACATTTTCCCTAACCTTATTCTTAGAAATAACTTAAGTATTTGGGATGAAACATCCAAAGGTTTTTCAGCTGCAAGCAGACACAGATAGGGAATATACAGGCCCAAATGACAAAGATAATAAGCAACTAAAAACCAGATAATAAAATCAGTGGTTTGGATTAGCCTTCATAGTTCTTTGCACTAGAATGACTGGATTTATAGTCATCTTAACAACAGTACGACAGTTTTAAGATAGACTATATTTTTTATTCCAAGTGCACATTTTCTTAAATGTACTTTTCAACAGCAAACTATGATTTGAATTAGATTTGGTAACTTTTTAATGAATCTGTGTGAACTTATTAAATTATTCATGCATCTTTTATTATCTCCAGCACATTGCTGTTCAGTCTTTCTCTGGTCAGATTCAACACAAAAACAGGAAAAACAACACTACAGGTAATAGAGAAATTGTCTTCTACTGATTACAGTTTTTCTGCTTTTAGAAAAAAAAATATTTCAAGATCATTTAAAATAAATTTGCTTCTATAATTTGTAATACCTCTGTCAGGTTAAATTCAACTTCATTTCATGTGTGCTGTGGGAGAACTAAGCTGACTCTGAGATAAAGGGGATCTTTTCCCACAGAATGGCACATGCTTATACACATTCCTTCGGTGTAGTCCATGGGTACAATATAAATCACAAATACCATCCTGTTATATTTTATCTGAGAGATTTTTTCAAAAGGCACCACCTATGTCAACACAGCTCGAACAACAGTACTACGTAATTTGACCAAAATACATTCTTTCTTCAAACAGAGAAAGATGACAAGGCAAATTCACTTAATCCATCCCCAAAACTTCTTTGAAAAATGTCTTTGTAGTGTTTGAAATGTATGAAGAGTGAAGGATTCTGAGTCTTGGGGTGATGTTTTCTTTTTCTTAATTAATTATTTTTTTTTAAGTGACTCCTGGTCAGTTACTAACTCATTGACATTTCTCAACTATCTAATTAAAATGTAGTCTGTCTTATAATACTTGCAAATGTGACCTTCATTTGTATACTTTTGCTAGCTAGCATGTTTAATCAAATGTCACTAAGAATGTTAACCCATTTTTTTCATTGTAACTTTCAATTACTTCTTTTAGAGAAAGTGTTTGGTCTTCTAAATTTATGAAAATATGTACCTTCATTCTGTAAATGGATTGCAACATTGTTGCTCCTTAATATTTTAAACAGAAATATCTTTTCTGTCTTGTTCTGTGCATGCACACCAGTTTCATTTTAGACTGCTCAATGATATCTAACTTGGCGATAATCTGAGAGAGAAATGCAAGAATAGTAGGAAAATGTGTTGATAAGGTATCCATTCAGGGTATCTCTTTATGAGAACTAGGGTTACCACTAAAACACAGCAAAATGTCAATAATGTTTTCCTAACAAAATGAGATTAACAAAAAACCCAAACAGAATAAAATAAAGTAAAAAGTGAAAGCCAGCAGATTTTCTCAAGAAATGGTTAAGACATCTAATGTCCCTCTGCATAATTTGCAATCTGTTTGATTTAATTTATGCAACAGAGATTTAATTTTAAAGATGCTATTATATCCTAACGATGAGTAAAAACAACAGACAATGCAACAACATATGCAGACAGTCATTATAACCAAACCAAACAAAAAGATTTTAAACATCTGGAATTTGTATGTCTCCATATGAGCTAGTGAGGTTGGGTTCACTTCACAGGTACAGAGGAAGAGGAACATGGCATGTGATGTGATGGACATGCTCAGTAAATGGCTACTTTTGCCACACTTAAAAAGGAAAGTAAGGTGAGTAACTGAGATGTAAACATTTCAACTTGCTCAGCTGTCCATAGTCTCAGTCCTCTCATCATAAATCTCTCAAGCTTCATTTGTGTCTTTTCTACTCAAAATGTCCAGTTGCTCTGTGGAGGAGTAAAGATCAAGAGATTTAAATTGCTTTTCAAGGCATCAGTCAGGGATGATTTAGAAGCTAGAAATTCTCAAGAAAATTTTGCTGGTGGTCTTCATCAACCATTTTCACCACAGATTTGATAGTACGGGAAAGGGAGAAAATGTATCTCTTTAAGACAGTCATTCCTTAGAGAAAACACTGATTTTTGCTAGGACTTGAACAAAAATAGGCAAATCTTCAACCCAAAAATTGTTCTGTTGAATTTATCAGTAGTTTAGTGTTCAAGCATCATACACAATAATTTAATTTGAATACCCAAAATATCCTCTTACTTTCTAGAATTGCTTTATTCTTGGAAATCTGGTCATGCAAAGCAGCAAATTTGAGGACACATAATACTATGGAGAGATATGTGGGAAAAAAGGGATATATTTTGGTTTTCTTTAAAGTAACAGAGGGAAAGTGCTTTGAAGACTTAAAGCACTGACTGAAAGACAGTAAAGAATATCTCCAGCAGCTATTAGCAAATGAATCAGAATCTTTGGAATATTATACTGTCATGAATTTTTATGAAGAATTATTTTGAATAATATAAAGATGCTTTTGTAGAGTTAGTCATCGTTTCCCTTCCTACTGAAAAAACAATATATTTTTCATCTTCCACTTCATACTCATAATGCAGCAAACAAATGACTCAATATATGCCAAATTATTCCCACTTTGCATCCAACAGATAACATCCACAAGCTCAAACAAAATATACTTTTAAATAGAACACTTTTAGCTACAGAATATTTAAAATGGCAGTAACAAAAATAATAAAAGTAATAATATATTCCAATTATGGAGGAACATTCATCCAGAGTTAAGTAATTTTAAACTGAGAAAAGTGCTTTGAGAATATTGCAGTATTCTTTTCTCTATCAAAACACTTAATATATTCTCTTTCAAAGCATGCTAATATAATATACAGATTACAACTAGTTAGGGTATGTTTCTGCCATAGCATAGGCTTCAAACACAGTGATTATGTTCAGTAAGTACTTCGCAACTTTTCCAAATTCACTGAAGTCATGTAATGAGAATTGTTTTTCAAATGTAAAAAATATAAAACTCTTCTTTGAAAACCTTTCTCATGAACTGAAGGCGCTTCTACTTGTTTTGTGACCTTTGACCTGAAGGTGTAGTGCTACTTACTAGGTGTAATTTGTAGACATAGCTGAAGAATTGCCCTAAGACTCCTAACCAGTTTTTGTGTGCCAGTTTTAGATATACTTCATTGTTCTACTTCAGGTACTTTTCATACAATATTTTTCAGCTCAAATGTGACATGTATTCTCCACCAGGAAAGTATGGACCGCTACTAATGTGAGATGCTTAGATTAGCCTACACTGCTTGCTTTTAATTGAAATCTTAACTTATTTTCCCTGTGGCGGGTGATCATCAGAGTGAGCTGTCAATTCTGAATGTGAAGGGAGAACCGAGTACCAAAGGTCAACTATTTCAGCAGAAATCAATTAAAGTAATTAGATGGATAGAAATCCTTATTTATAGCCTGCCTTCCTACAGCAATATGCATATCAATGTTAGGTAGACACTAATAGATCAATCCACAGCAAAGGAGAAATATGTAATTGACATTGTTACTATAAAACAATTAAATTATTAATACCACCATGAAAACCGAAGCAGTCACAATCTTAATATTCAGTGTGTGAAGGAAACCACCTGCTGAGTTTCTTTGCAATGGAAATGTGTTTACTTTGTAAAACAGTGGGTTTTTTTACAGATCAAATAGCTACTTGGCCAGAACATAATCTAGGATGTTGCTGACTTTTCAGAAAGGTTTTGAAACACATCCTGAACTAACTTGAAAATACCAGTTTGTTAGCTGCTGCTCACACACAAGCTCTGGTACTACCTTAAAACTATCAGATATTGCTTCCAAAAGCCACATTTGTGCTTTCTCCTATGTTCTTCAAACAATGAATTAGCTTCCCATAAACTTTTTTATTGCTATCTTATTGTATTCTCCCAAATCTACACTCAAAAACTTGCTTTTTTGGCAATGCCAGTGCATCCAGACCAGCTGGATAGCTGGTGTGAGAGTTGTTACTGCTTTGTATTGTCATCTGTGTTTATCAGACTTCTTCTTCAGTCTGTTTTACAGTCACATTGTTAGCAAGGACTATGTCTCTTTGCTTGCACTTTTACCTGTCAGTAAAACAGGACCCATTGAAGCCATGGTTCACATTCCAAGAGAAGCAGCGCCAACCCCAGACTGGTCTCCTACCGTGTCATTGGGGCAGTGACTGGGCTGAAATGGGGCCCTGGGCAGTGGGCAGGGCGAGAGGAAGCCCTGGGGAGGGTGAGCAAAGTTACTTGAGCCCAGCAGGGCCCTCAGAGCCCTGACATCAGCCTGCCTTCTAAGCAAGGACTGCCTCGTGCCCTGCAGAGATCTGGGCTCAGCAGGGACCTGCCATGGAGTGGTTCAGTTGCTGTGTGATGACACAGGGCTATTTTAAGAGACACAGAGCCAGAACAGGGACAGGGACTGATATAGGGACGTGGCATGAGATGCTTGGAGCTGGGGGGAGAATTCAGGCCACCCATGAGGAGTCCTGCCAGGCTGCAGGGGAGAATGGGAGACCTGGGTCCAAGCCTGATGGATGACGCCTGTGGTTTATACGTAACAAACAGAAGCACACTTCAGCCTCTGAACTTTATAATTTAAATGCAGATTTACCAATACAACACTGAAAACAACAAAAGTTATTAGACTATATGTATAGGGATGAAAATTGTGTTTGTTTGTAAAGAAAAGCGTCTACTGCTTCAGGCTCACAATGTTAAGCAGAGCTTTTATCAGGCATAGGCACACTTCACTGTTTAGACAGCTTCCTTATTTTATAACTTATGTGGATGGAAGAAATTAAAAATTAAGGGAAATTTGCCACTTGCTTAAGAAAAACTGCTGGAAATAATTTTAAGACCATATTATTACATTTTATAAATAGTAAAAGTGTAGATATTTTTTCATTTTTTGATTAAATAATCTGCAGCATTTTTCATCAAAGTATGGAAGTAGCATGAACAATAAAGTCATAAGGGTTTCCAGAATTAATGAATAATGAATACAGCTTTCTGAGAAGAGATCATGATTAAGAAAGAAAAACTAGAAATTCACAGGTTTATATAATCTACAAATTAAGATTAGATTGGAGAGATAGCAGCTGTACAATGCATGACTTGTGTAAAGAATTTTGCAAAATTTCTTTTTATTTTAAGCAAATATCCACATTTGGGAAGCTGTGCAAATAAAGAGAGATCAAATTAGCAAAAAGTACAAGAGCAGGAGATTCTAACAGTGTTTAATTAAAATAATAAAATAATCCACTAAAAGTTTGCCAATTAACATTTTGGTTTTGAGAAGGATTGATTTTACTTTGACAGAGAAACTTGTGGATAAACTTTTGATTAGCACTGAGACATTTATGATTTACAAGTGAAGTGAAGATTTCTTTAAATTGCAAAGTTAATTAAATGTTACCTGGCATAATGTAAATTTTTCTGTTCCCTGTGATATGCATTCTTACATATTATCCCAATTATGTGTGTTTATGTGTCCAGTCAAAGCAGATAGTCTTTCATTCCCTTTAAAATACCTATCTCCTTGTTCAAAACATTTATTTTTGAGGCAGCTAATGTATTTTTCCCTACCCTTTGGTTCTTTTCTATCTCTGTGGTTTTCTTTACGTTTGCTAAATATTTCACAGTGCACTCTCCACCTTGGCTTGCATCTTTGACACCTTTATGTGGCTTAGTCTTCCCTTAGGAATCCTATGAATCAATCACTGAATGTATTGTCAGAGTAAATAACTACTGCTAGCAACTAAACAATCTTTATACACACAGAGTGAAATTCACTCCCGTACTCTGGAGAAATACACTGGCAAAGCACTTCTCAAGAATTTTTGAGTATTTAAAGTGGCATATAGTGGCATAAAGTGGACTAGTGGAGGCCCTCAGGGGTTGGTACTGGGACCTGTACTCTTCAATATTTTCATCAACGACCTGGATGAGGAAACAGAGTGTACCCTCAGCAAGTTTGGGAGGGGTGGCTGACACACCAGAGGGTTGTGCTGCCATTCAGTGAGACCTTGATAGGCTGGAGAGTTGGGTGAGGACAAACTTAATGAAATTCAACAAGGGCAAGTGCAGGGTTTTGCATCTGGGGAAAGAACAACACCATGCACCAGTACAGGCTGGGGGCTGACCTGCTGGAGAGCAGAGAAGGGGAAAGGGACCTGGGGGTCCTGGTGGACAGGAGGATGACCATGAGCCAGCAATGTGCCCTTGTGGCCAAGAAGGCCAATGGCATAATGGGGTGCATTCAAAGGGATGTGGTTAGTAGGTCAAGAGAGGTTCTCCTCACCCTCTGTTCTGCCTTGGTGAGGCCACATCTGGAGTATTGTGTCCAGTTCTGGGCCCCACAGTTCAAGAAGGACAGGGAACTGCTTGAAATAGTCCAGTGCAGAGCCACAAAGATGATTAGGGGAGTGGAACATCTCCCTTATGAGGAAAGGCTGAGGGAGCTGGGTCTCTTTAGCTTGGAGAAAAGGAGACTGAGGGGTGACCTCATTAATGTTTATAAATATATAAAGGGGGAGTGTCAGGAGAATGGAGACAGGCTCTTCTCAGTGATAGGACAAGGGGGAATGGGTACAAGTTGGAACATAGAAGGTTCCAGGTGAACATAAGGAAGAACTTTTTCACTGTAAGAGTGACAGAGCACTGCGACAGGCTGCCCAGAGAGGCTGTGGAGTCTCCTCTGGAGACATTCAAAACCTGACTGGATGCATTCCTGTGTGACCTGCTCTAGGTTGTCCAGCTCTGTCAGGGATGGTGGACTAGATGGTCTTTCAAGGTCCCTTCCAACTCATAACATTCTGTGATTCTGTGTGATTCTGTGAGATTCTGTGATATAGATCTACAGATTGTTAAAGGGGTAAGATTTTATAGAATCACAGAACTGTTTTGGTTGGAAAAGACCTTTGAGATCATTGAATCCAACCATGAACCTAACACCCCAAATCCACCACTATGTTCTGAAGTTCCACATCTACATATCTTTTAAAAACTTCCAGGGATGGTGACTCAACCAATTCCCTAGGCAGCCTGTGCTAATGTGTGATAGCCCTCTTAGTGATTACTTTTTCTTCCAATGTAAACCTCCCTGGCACAACTTGAGACCATTTTCTCTCATCCTAGTTATGTTGTTTCTGAAGTGTTTTCAAAAATAATAAAGCAAATTAAAAAACCCCACAACTTGTTATGATGGATATTATTCCACTGTCCCCCTGCATGCAAACAACAGTTCCATGAAAAGGTACATGCCAAAGCTTGTCTCGTCTTGTTTGTTTGAGATGTACTAATAGAGGTGAATATTCCAACCTTTCAAAACATCCAGAATTCCTCCAGTATTTGTAATGAAATAAATTAGAGCGCACAAACACATCTGTACACTATTTTCCTAAATTAGAAATGACTTTGTTGTACTAAACCCTTAATATTCTACAGTCTATTTAGGTGATTCTTAATTCTTCTCTGTGTTCACAGTGGCTGTTTTTAACCACAGGATCTGGTGCCTGCTGGTGTGCATTTCCAACTATAAGCATATTCTGGTGGTGAGCCTGGTACCCTCAATGAATCACAGAATCACACAGAATCACACAGAATCACACAATCCTAGGGGTTGGAAGAGACCTCGAAAGATCATCTAGTCCAACCCCCCTGCCAGAGCAGGGTCACCTAGAGTACATCACACAGGAATGCATCCAGGCGGGGTTTGAATGTTTTGAATGAAATATTTGCAAATTCAAAAGAAAGCCGTGAAAAGGATGCAGCTATTGAGTCAGATTAGCAGCTTCTTGAAGGACACAGACTTAAGCTATTTATACAGTCCTTTATAATGGAAAAAAAGAGAGGTTGTACAGTTGATCTCCAAGAAAGTGTGAATTATTTTAAAATAATAATAGGAGTATTGAGATAATTCCTTAACACAACTGTTTTGCTACCCAGACAAAGGAAAAAGCACAGTTTAATAAGGAGATACCTAATGGTTTACTAAACTTTAGAAACATGATGACTGTAATTTTCAAGTTCAGCAATAGATCTTATGGATTTGGGGCAAAAAAAATAAATATCTAATTATCAAAGTTTATCTCTTTGGACTTCAGCAAACTAGTCCTAAATAGTGTTTCCATCAAATATTTGTAGAAGTTACAATCTGAAAAGATCTAACTTTGGCAAAATGATGCCACATAAAGGTGAAAAAAAAGACTTTTTAAGTTACAACAAGATGAAATATTAAGGCAATATTTATGATTCTGCTTGCATGCAGAGAGATAACTTTCAAAATCTGATTAATTACTACATGTAAGAAAGAGCAGAAAATTCACTATAAATGCAAAATAATACTTAAGTACATTTGATAAGGTTTTAAAAGGAATATAGATATCCAGGATTTAGTCTCATTTTCAAAAAAATATTTAAGCACACAGTCTCATGTTAAAGTCCTGCTGTATATATTTAGGACTCCGGATTCCTCTGTCCCAGTCCCCTGGAGCCAGGCTGCTGTTGTCCTGTGACACCAGGTACAGACACTAGCAAGACTGAGCATTTATTCCCAGTACAGACAAACACACACTTGCAAACTACACAGTCAATGCTGATCATCAGTGAATCAACACAAACAGGGCAGTGCCTTTATAGCAGCACCTTTCCAGGCAGCACCAGTAGAACAGACATTACTTTCACCTTGGAAAACAATTTGGAATAGGGTTTAACGGGAAAACAATACAGAATGAGACAAGCAGGGCCAGGGCATGGCAAGATGAGCATACTAACCAGCAGTTTGTCTGTACCCAGCTGCTCCTTTTATGACAGAACTACAGAATGGTTGCAGTTAGAAGGGAACTCTGGAGGTCCTCTTGTCCAATCCATCTGATACAGCTGGGCCACCTAGAGCAGGTTGCTCAGGACCATGTCCAGATGGCTTTTCAAAGTCTCCAAGGAGAAAGACTCTGGGGAACCAGTCTTTAGTTACCTTCACAAAAAAAAAGGTGTTTCCTGATGTTCAGAGGGAACCTCCTGTGTATCAGTTTGTGCCCATTGCCTCTGGTTCTGCCACTGAGTACCAGTGAATACAGCCTGCTTCCATCCTCTTTTCACCCTCCTTCTGGGTATTTACAGGTATTGATAAGATTGCCCTGAGCCTTCCTGAACATGCCCTGAGAGCTGAACATTTCCAGCTCTCTCAGCCTTTCCTCACAGGAGAGATGCTCCAGTCCCTTCATAATCTTTGTGGCCCTTCATAGGCCCTTCTCTCCAATATGTCCATGTCTTTCCTACTGTGGACATCAGAACTGGACACAGTTCTTCAGCTGTGGCTTCGCCAGTGTTGAGCAGAGGGGAATAATCACCTCCTCCAACTGCTGGCAATGCTTTGCCTAGTGCAGCCCAGAATACCATTTGCCTTCAGTATGGTAAGGGCCACATGTTCAACCTGATGTCCACCAGGAACCCTAGGACCTTTTCTACAAGGCTGCTTTCCAGCTGGGTACACCCCAGCACATAGGGTAACGGTACCTTAATTGAAAGCCTACATTTCTCAGCTCTTCTGAGAATTCAGTAAGAACATTCAGATAGATAATAAAACTTAATCCTAGATTAAAAACATGTGTACAGAATACTTTGCTGTCAGAGATCAAAAGCATTAGTATTTTGTGCAATGTGATTTAACAAAGGGCAGAAAGGATCTTTTTTCACCATGGTAATACTACTAATTAATATTAGAAGCTTAATTAACTTCTTAATTAATGTTATCTGCTTTCCAGGTGAATGGCCCCCAACATACACTAGGTGTCTAGTGTTATTCTTCCCCAAGTGCAGGACTTTGTAATTTTCCTTGTTGAGGTTCCTGTCAGTCCATTTCTCCAGCCTGTTCAGGTCCCTTTGAGGTACAATGATAGTTTCTGGCCTCCAACGAGACTTTGTGCTGCTGGTCACCACCTTCCAGGCCTGGCCATTCAGTCAGTTTTCAACCCACCTCACTGTCTGCTCATCAGTCCATATATCAACAACTTTTCTAGAAGGATCTTATGGAACACACTGTCAAATGCTTCCTGAAGTTCAGGTAGACAATATCCACTGCTCTCTTCTCATCTACCAGTCATTATCTCCTGTCCTCTATATTTTCCCAGATTTGTTCCTCCCTGATCTACTTTTATCCCTCCTGTTCTCTGCATTTGGCACTTCTCAGAAATGTCTTGTAACAGCTATATCTCCAATCCTATTCAAACATCCTATAGCCTTGCTCTTTCCCATGAGATCCATAACAATCTTGTTTTGCTGCTTATCAGGTACAGTGCACTGGCTGAACATCTCCATGGATACAACTGAGAAGTTCCTTCAGTGGCTCATCAGTCAATGACTTGAGCCCTTGGGTCTTTGACATTGCTTCTGTTTTCTCCTCTTCATTAAGTTTTGTGTATCTAGGTGTTTAATTTTATACTTTTCTTGCCCCTTGTCCTAGTGTGTTAAGGACAGACCAGATGGCCTTGCATTCCATGTATCATTACAGCTCATTTAAGTGCAGTGTATTTCCCCAGAAAACATCTGAGAGGAATAGCCTAACCAATGTTTTTTCTGATTTGTTTTTTGGATGGGTTTCTCTTCTTCGTTCACTCTAGTGAGGCCTAGGGAGACTAGGCTTCCTAAATACAGCCTTTGGGAATATTACCTTTATTCTCAGTGAAAGTCAATGGCACATAAGTACTTCAATTAGTTTTAGAAGTTGGACTTAGATGAGCTTCAGGCTATTTATAATAATTTTACCTTTCCAAGAACTTTAAAAAAACCTGAAAGATTCATTCTATAGGTGTCATAAATGTTAATAGCATATAGATGTCATATATTTATAGTAATTTATTATTTTATTGTTATTAAA
>VZRW01006090.1:53700-107980 GCA_013398125.1 Aegotheles bennettii | reverse complement strand
CTGAGGGGTGACCTCATCCATGTTTACAAATATGTAAAGGGTGAAGGTCAGGATGATGGAGCCAAGCTATTGTCAGTAATGACTAATGATAGGACAAGGGGCAATGGTTTTAAACTGGAGCATAGGAGGTTCCATGTAAATATCAGGAAAAACTTTTTCACTGTGAGAGTGAACAGGCTGCCCAGAGAGGTTGTGGAGTCTCCTTCACTGGAGACATTCAAAACCCGCCTGGATGCGTTCCTGTGTGATGTACTCTAGGTGACCCTGCTCTGGCAGGGGGGGTGGACTAGATGATCTTTCGAGGTCCCTTCCAACCCCTTAGATTCTGTGATTTCCAGTGACTGAGAATAATAGTTAACAGAAAAGAAGGCAAATATTAAGTAAGTTATACAAAAAAGTTGACAGATTATAACTGCTTTACATACTATATATACTACTAAAAAATCTCAGCATTACAAATAGAGCTCGCAATGCTATCCTACAAGGTGTTTGAAGGAGAATGGAGGTCTGGAGTCTCAAATAAAAACTCACAGTCAAAATGATTGAGCCAATTAATAATTAATATTATAATGCAGCCCAACAAAATGCCTTGTAACATCACCCCACCCAGCAGTGGGCAGTAACATGCCTCTTTGTAGGCTAGTCAATGACTTATTACAATCCAAAAGAAATTATTCTAACTACATTGCCTAGTATTTTCATGTCATCAGGAAGAATACCTATTAGGAATTAAAAAGAAGAAATACACTATATGATAATTATAAAGCTAGAACCAACACAGGTCTTCTTATTACTAGCAGCAACAAGTATAAAGAGAAAATTATACCAGCAAGCAATGCTATTATAAATTTGCATGCAGGATTCTAATAAAACATATAAATGCATAAAGCTATCAATGTGGGAAATTAATAATCTACAAGCATTGGCACTGTAACAGATGTAATGGGATTACAGTTGGAACCAGCACTGAAACACCATGACAAACAAATTTAGTCCCTCTATGTACATCAAGTGAATAAGCAATGAATATATAAAATACAGTATTGAAAAAAGAGTACAATTAATTTTAGAAGTCACCACAAAGGACTTTTCTAAAGCAATCAGAAATATCTATTGCATTTCAAAGTAGTATTAGTTTGCCAAGCACTTAGAGAACATGAGAAACAATAAGAAAAGATTTGTCATGTCTTGAATTGTTTTGGCTTCATTGTTGATCCATTTCAAAAAGTAGCTGTCATTTTATAGACATGGAATACAGCAGGAATTTTTAAGTAAAGAATATTTTGGATTCAATCAAGGCTGTCTAAAATGTAGCTACCTTTCTAGGAGAATTTGTAATAGTTCTTTTTGCTACAGTAATTTAGTGCTGTCATATAATTTTTAAGTATGAACAGCACAGAACAGGAAGATTTATTCTAAGTCATCTAGTTGGTATATAGAACTTTACTGCAAACACAGTTAGTGTGACTGTTAGGAAAGCCTGAGGTTATAGCTTTCATTTCAAAAACCTCTCTATAAAGAAAAGATATTGAATCAATAAACCTTGTCATTTCAAGAGAATTTGCATTCTGTGGGTTTTATATTCCCATCTATGGTTTTGCATTACTAAATGATAATGGATGTCAATCATGACAATTGATAAAATACCTTTGCTTACCTGAAATTTCCCTTACTTTGAAATAATAAAGTCCATGGAACTGTTATTCAAGGAGGTTTCAGCCAGTGTAGCACAGAGTCAAACAAGATCTATCAGTCATCGGTAGGAAGGGTATATTTTGGGGTACACATCCAGGCATATGGCTTCCAGAGCCAAAATATTCTACCCAGTTTTGATGGAAAATGTCTTGAGGAAAAAAGGCTATAATATCTACCAATGAAGCATATGGGAAATTCAAGTTTGCAATAAAATACCAAAATATTTTTATGTCAATGTACATATTTATTTGTCCCCAAAGCACGTTGGATTTGTGGACCTCATTAGTCAAGAGAGTCAACTTCATGTAATTCCATTTTATTTGCCTTCAGACTGGAGTCCACTGATCTGTGACCGTAGAGCCTCTACTGTACTGCACACACTGGTCACCCAGGGCATCATTCTGACACTTTGGTCTCCTATTAGCAAGAATTTCCCATGTTTGTATTGCACACTTCTTGCATGTGTGCAATTTAGATTTGATATTGTCTTCTAAACAGACATAGATTTCTGTTTTGAGACCTTTGAATGTTTACACAGCCCATAGGTAAACTTCAGAAGTGTCACAATTGCTCTGTGTATTCAGATCTCAAACCGTTGCAAACTGCCCTAGTACAAGGTTTTAACTCAAAGGTCAAACAATGTTTTAAATTATTAAGTTATCTTGCATCAGGCATACAGAGACTTCCTAAGCATACTTCAAAATTTTATTCTTGTCTGAAGGAAGTTTAGATTTTTGAGAGTTACTATTTTAATATTTGATTCTTAAACTCTATATGAGCTGCAGGGCCCCCTGTCCTACAGGGATATACCATAAAGGCACATCAGGAAGGATTAAAGTATATTTTTCGCTTGGTCTCTTTTGTATTAATTTCACATCCCACCCGTATAAATGAGCAGAGCGAGGTCCTGAGGAATATCTCCCTATTGCCTTCCATGAGGATGAACAACAAAAACATTGAAATTTTGTTATTCATTTGTTTACATTTTTATAAACTTCTCCAGAGGGAATGAACTTCAGCCCAGAAATGGCTCTAAAAATACTTTAGAGCATGTGGCCCTCTCATTGTTCCCAAAGCTGATTTTTTTTTCTCTTCTTCCAATTTAGCACCAACAGGCTCTTTCAAAGGACAGTATGGGATGTGTGTACGTATGGGATCTGCAGGGATCAGATAGTTCTATGCTTCTGTTGTCAGTACAGAATATAAACTGAGTTTCTGAAAGCTATAGCAAGTGACAGCAGGGAAAGGCTGTTTCTTTCAGAAATCTTTTGAGAACAATGGATGCTGAGTTTCTCCATTCTCCATTCTTTGTCTTTTATCAATGAGATTCTGAAAAACAGAAAGTTGATAAGAACAAACTTTGTGGGCTAATGTGGGCAGCGGAATCAAGGTCGCTCATTGACTTCACGTTACATTTACACAGCTTTTGCAATCTCCATTTGTTCTTCAAAGAAAAAAGAAGGTCCTCTGAACTGAAAATTGTTCTTGACTCTGCCGACGCTTTGAGGTTTGAAAATTCAACTTTTTAAAATAGCAGAGTTTCTTACATTTGTACTCATTATTAGGAAGTGGAGCCACATTTGAAGGCAAACCCTCTTCAGAAAGTGTGGAACTTTAAACTCTAATATTACTTTTTTTTATCTACATACATTCCCTACAGGTGACTGACATCAAACAACATTGGAACCAGGAAAAGAGAGAGAATAAATAAACACAAGAGAAAAAATGTCAAATTCCAGGATATGGAAGATACCTAAGAAGAAAATCAAGTGAGCCAGTTGTGTCTCTTCCCTTTGCTTTTCACGATCCCTGGCAACGGTGTTTAGCAGAAAATAATATTGAAGGTACAAAGAGAATCAAAAAGTCTGATATAGTGAAACCAGAGGAGCTAAAAGAGTCACAGTATATTGATGATTGTAGCAATAGTGATTAAGATCCTCCTGGTTCCATTTGTAAATTTGCTATCACTGGTAACAACAGAAATAGGAAAAAATACACTGTCACCAGCATAATATTACTGGAGCGAGTAGAGGATAATATAGACAAGATTGCACTCAGACCAAAAATAGTGGTAAGATGAATTCTAAAAAGGAACAAAACTCTCCACCTGCAGGTACACTGAATGGTACTTGGCCAAAACACCTGTTTTTCTGTACAATCAGAACTCCCCGTTACGTTATTGATGAGCTCTCACTAACACAGCAAAAACAAATATCAGCTGCTGCCATTACTTAACCTCTAAAAAGAGATGGTTCGGATTAAAAAAATAGCACCAACTCTCTTGTGCTTAGTCATTTAAAGCACTGCTTGACCTTTGAGTGAAAACCATGCTCTAGGAGAGTTTGTGAAACTTTAAAATCTGAATACACAGAGTGATGGTGACAATTCTGAAATTTACCAATTGTGCTGTGTAAATGTTCAAAGGTCTCAAAACAGAAATCTCTGTCTGTTTAGAAGACAACAGGAATTCTTCAGTACAGAGATTGCAGAGAAAAAGAAAGGTATCCTACTTACATACTGTGCTCTGTTTGCAGTAATATTTTCCATCATTTTCTTAGGCAGTTCTCCTCCAAAGAGTACTGCACCAGGTTATTCATACAGTTGCACTGAGATAGCTGTGATTATGGCCACTTGGTTTTGTTTGTAAATTGTTTTCCATAGACATAGTCAGATGGAGCATGTCTTCATCTTAATATTAAAATGTCTAAGAAATGTTTAATTCTATTATTCCTAAAATGAGGACCTCTAAAGAAATGTATTCCCTTCTGACACTTACCTTAAGACGAAACTTCAGGGCTGGTGTTGTTCAACCTTTTCATTAATGACATAGACAGTGGGCTCAAGTGCACCCTTCAGCAAGTTCATGGATGACACCAAGCTGAATGATGCGGTTGACACGCTGGAGGGAAGAGAAGCCATCCGGAGGGACCTAGACAAGCTTGAGAAGTGGGCCCTGGGCAACCTCAGGAGGTTCAACAAGAAGTGCAAGGTCCTGCACTTGGGTTGGTGCAAACCTTCAATATCGACTGGGAGATCAAGGAATTGAAAGCAGCCCTGCTGAGAAAGACTTGGGGGTACTGGTAGATGAAAGGCTGAACATGAGCTGGCAACATGTCCTCGCAGCCCAGAAGGCCAACCCTATCCTGGGCTGCATCAAAAGAACTGTGACCAGCAGATCAAGGGAGGTGATTCTGTCCCTCTACCCTGCTCTGGTAAGACCTCTCCTGCATCCAGCTCTGGAGCCCTCAGCACAAGAAGCACCTAGACCTGTTGGAACAAGTCCAGAGAAGGGCCACAAAAATTATCAGAGGTCTGGCACATGTGCCCTACGAGGAAACGCTGAGAATTGGGGTCGTTCAGCCTGGAGAAGAGAAGGCTCCAAGGTGACCTCATTGCCATCTTTCAATACCTAAAGGGGGCCTATAAGAAAATTAGGGACAGGCTTTTTAGCAGACCCTGTTGTGATAGGATGAGTGTTGGGGATCCAGGCAAAACTAGGCGATGAAATCCCAAGCTGGCAGCAAGCTGCCCCAGAGTGCTGGGTGAGCAGAGAGTGCAGAGCCAGCCTCCTTTCCCAGCACTCAATGTTCTTGCTGGTATCGTAGGTTGAGTAGCATCTCAACATCCAACTTGCAGAGCACATCCTGCTCCTTCCCCTGGTGCTCAGGCACTGAAGGTCCCCTAGTGCCTCCAGCCCTGCCTTTTAAGGTCCACCCCCCTTGTTAGGCAATTTGCTTTATTATTACCAAACAATTAGCACCTGAATGTGATGACCAGGAGGGCTGCTCTGTCAATCAACAATCAGGTAGCCCTCTGGTCATCCTCTACAATGAGGGGTAATGGTTTTAAACAGAAGGAGGGTAGATTTAGGTTAAACATAAGGAAGAAGTTTTTCACTGTGAGGGTGGTGAAACACTGGAACAGGTTGCCCAGAGAAGTGGTGGATTCCCCGTCCCTGGAGACACTCAAGGCCAGGTTAGATGGGGTCCTGAGCAACCTGTTCTAGTGAAGGATGTCCCTGCTTATGGCAGGGGAGTTGGCCTAGATGACCTTTAATGTCTCGTCAAATCAAGTGAATCTGTGATTCTGTGAAACACATTTTATGATTTCATATGGCTCTATAACATCATTTTGACATCATACTTGCACTGCAGGGTCTAATGATTTTGAATGAGTTTGAAAATAACCAATAATTACAACCAAGTTCAAAACAACAAAAAAAAGTAAAATAAAAAGCATATTTGTGTATTTTTGAGCACAAGACTTTTACAGCCCTTGGAAAAAAGACAGGAAGTAATTTACTTCTTTTAGCTTTCAAAATTAGAATGAGAAGCACTTCATGACTCATTCACTTCTTCAATATAAAGTCAAACAAACAGTACTGAAGTTATTGCAGGCTATATTAACTGTCATAGGTGGACAAAATACACAGAAAGGACCTTCTAAGAAATTTATTGCATAGCAGGCCTGTTTCACTAGTGCAATTATGAGAGCTTGATGTCACACAGAGAATTAATAGAAACTACTTTTCCTGGAAGCGTAACAGTTTTGAGGTTCTAATGTGTCATTTGTGTGATAAAATATTAGATGCCATGACACTATTGAAACGATTAAATACATTCATCTTTTCCAAATGGGTTTTGTTTCAATAGGACAGAAGTTGACCTTTCATTAGCCCAGCAGTAATTCCAACCTGTAAACTGAATATAGGTTTTATAATTAGAAGGCCAAGTAATAGTGTTTGCTGATGCAAATGTAAATCTTTTTTAAAGCCAGTGAAACAAAGCCTGGTTGTTCCTGAACAATCCCTGCTACAGCTTTTGGGGGTGAGTCCACCCTTTCTTATGCAAAGGACAGCAGTCTTCACTCAGATTAGTGTCTCATGATCCTGTAGCATCTTTGTGTCTATTGCAGAGATCTTCAAGCCACACTGTACTTTTCTGCCCCACTAGGGATCCATCTACACTGAAATGGTCCTTCTAACAGCTGAATAAGCACTATAACAAAATGTTCCTTCTAACTCTAATCATATACTTGGCACTGCAGAACCAGTCTAAAATAAAATTTGGTAATATGCTTCATTGTAAAGAAACATTCACATATATAGTTAAGTTCAGTAGAAAAAAATATCCTAGACCATGGCCAGAGGCTCGTTATTTTATAGATGCAAATCATAATGCACTACAATAAATAATAAAAGGATGATGGGTTGAAGTTTTTTAACAATATAAATAGACATTAATATATTGCATTCTACAGCATTTATTTACACCAAGAGAAAATATATTTCTTCTAGTTTTTGTGACTTTCAATTATTTCCTTTAGTAAACTTTTTATCTGTTTCAGCAATGTTGTTAATAGTAAATTACATAAGAAAGACCTAGACTTCAAGTTTTGTTCCAGTCTAGAACATACACTCCAGTCTGCCTATATAAATACCTAATGAGGAAAATTCACTGAAACTCTAGGCAAAAACTCTTTGAATTACTTTTTTACTTCCTCACAGAAGATCAGTAAAACTACTTGGAAAGATTGATGTCTTTTTATAAGAAGGAGACATAAAGGAAAATTAATTTAAAAGTGAATAGAAAATTGAGCTGACTGATCAAACTCCAGCACTTTCTTCTCTGGATACCACAGTAAAAATTACAATACAAATACCCAGGGATGGAAGTTGGTTCACATATCTAGATTAACCAAAAAAGTTGGTCTTGGATAATAGACCTTGTAGAAGTACTATGTATAATAATGTGTTGCCAAAATGCAATTCCTTCTTCAGGTGACTTTTGCATTGCAAATTTTGTGTTTGCAGCTGGACAGGTTGCTGAAGACCACACTTGTACTGCCTGCTGGTGAGTGCCTTGTGTGGCTGATTCCATATTCAACATTTTTAAATTAACAACCAGGATTCAAGCTGTCAAAGAGACTTTTAAAAACTTATAGGACTTGACATAATACTGCTGTTTATCCATTTGCAGACTCTCCTCATCCTATATATCATCAAAACATCTGTGTATGATTTAATACAGTACACATTTTATAAATTATAAGATCAAGGGAAATTTTGATCACTCTCTGGTCTGAATTCCTATATAATTTCCACAAAAACATTTTATTGAACAAATCCTACTTGAGCTCCTGAACATCATACAAAACAAATCCTAAACATACTCAATTTTTTCTTTGTTTTCATCTCATTTTTTAACTTCTATGTATTTCTACAGTCTCAACTCTGAACAAGTAATTCTCATTATGGATCTAGCAAACTAAAGCAACTATCCACTACTGGAAAATGTTCTAATGTGCCTTATAGGCACATAAAGATAAAAGATAAAATTCATATAAAAATTAAAGATAAAATTAAAACATTTTTTTATACTTTACTATAGAAAAAATCTATTTTTAAAAAAAAATTATTGATCTCAAATAAGAATGTTATGCAGACAAGAGGGTTTTTTTTATAAAAGTTTTCTTTGTTAACACAAAATTCACTGAAAGATTTTCTTCATATTCACATTTCAAAAGCATTTTTATTTGAAAACATATTGGAAGAATGCATAGTGGACAAATTTAAAAGTACTAAATGGTTAAGTATAGTGCAGAAGCAGAACAGATCTGCAATGTATCACAATTTGGTCTTTGATATAAGTTTGTGATTGTGCCCAATGCAGAAAGCATTAATTTATTCACTGTCAAAGAGCCTATACCAGTCTTTTGTTACACTTCTGCAATAACAGGTGAAATTAGGATTACTGAAAGTAGATGTTTATTTGAGAATATATACTCCATGTATGTGAAGTCCTGAAGGGAGTACTTCAGGCTAACAGAAAGAAGGTATAGAGGTAGACCAAGGTGCAAAACCTATGCCAGAGAACCTTTAGAAAAAATACGGTGCAGCTGCTGCCTTAGTGAAGTAGCAGACGATAAGATAGTGACAGTTTGAACAAGATTTTGAAGTAGAAAGATTCTTTGGATTAGTTTGTTTTTGTTTTAAATTATATATTCTGTGACTCAACGAGTATACCAGAATGTATTTACACAGTTCTTGATGTAACTGCAAGTAATTTCTGTGTATGTTTATAGTATAGAAGACAGTCCAGAATTAACTGAAGACAGTGCTAGAAGCAAGAATCTGAAGGAGTGGCTAATACTTTGTCTTTGGTTAAGCACTAAGAGGTACAGCAAAAGGATATGTTCTATGTAGATAGACGACATTATACAGCAGGGAATGGCATCCCCAGGAAGAATGCTGAGAGGCAAATTGAACAAGACAAACATTCCCCTTGCCTTCATCGTCCTCCTAGTTTCCTTCTGCATCTGTCATGACTGACTGGCCTCACGTTCACTGGTGCAGGTAACAGACTGCAAACTCCCCACACTCCCCAGAAATGCCTGAACTCTGCTGATTTACACAGGCAAAGGTTCATGGTGATGATGATGATTATTTTCATGTCACTCTATTCATTAAGATAGGAACTTTGTAATTCATGAACTTCAAATTTTTACAACAGCAAGATCAATGAAAAATGAAGCAACAGGAAAAGATAACCACAGAGTCAACCACTTTTGAAACATAGAAGCTTCATTTTTTGCCACTTTGTTTCCCCCAGGTGATGTATCTCACACATGCACACACAGACACCTCCTCTATGCACTTCTCCCACACAGAGACAAACAGGCCACCATAAAAAAATCCTTCCCTTCTAAAGGTTGGAAAGCCTATTGTTGTTTTTTCTAATTTTGACTATTTTGTAAGTGTCCACATAATTCATTTACAGAAACTTTCTGAAAGAACCTAGAATGCCACAAATAGCTGATCCAACATAATGTAATATGCTGGCATGGGTTCTCTGATACCCATTCTGTTTCTGTGCCTCAGAAGCTGTGCTTATACAATGACTTGTGGTTTTTTTCTGGACACAAAATGGTACACTGCCCTCAGCCTGTGCAACCTAATCTCTCAGAGGAGGGAGTATACTTCCAACAGTAATGCCTCTTCTGTTGATTCACTATCATGATATAAACTTACATAAAGCCAAATGCAGTGAACCAGGCAGGATGCTAGTTCATCTGAACCAACTCTTCTATTCATATTGAAATGTGAATTTCTGTGTTGTAATCCCTCCTGGAGGAGGAAAAGAAGGAGGTAAGATAACTCCTGACTCGTGTGCTAGCTCGCTATATGGAGCAGTTGTCTACCAGTGGGTTTCCATCATGCCTGGTTTTCAGGTCGTAATTCAGGTGGTCTGCCTAGATGTTAGAAATTATTTCTCTTTTATAACAGTATCCTTCATATTGCAAGGTCTTATAACATTTCTGACAAATGCAATGAAAAATCTTGTTTCAGAAGTGCTGAACAGAGATTGTGTCTGAAGAGGAATGTGATGACAGCCGGGCAGCATAAACCAGGACTAATGTCAAAATGTTAGGGCAGGAAGAAAAAGATGTATGGGCTCTTTGACTAAGCATAGTCTTCTGTATTGGAAACATTGCACAGAGATGGGCCACTTTCCAGAGACTGGCTTTTCAACCCTGAAAGAAAAATCCTCATGTAAATTTGACAAAAGGCTGGCATTTTAGAGATGCAGCTTTCCATAAAAAAATAATCTTTCATAACTATTTTCAGATCACTTGACTATGCCAAAAATATTTTAGCTAGACAGGAAAGTAAAGAGATATGGAAGTTTAAAATATGATGATTTTAAAATATTACAGCTGTTCATCAGATGATAGTGAGTTTGCTCACTGACAGTTTAAAATTGATCAGTGGTTAGTTTAAAAAGAAAAATAATTCTGCAAGAGATCTATCAAAACATTCTGAGTGCCTGTACTTTGCTTGCAAGTCTGTTTTATGTGAAAAAGTTTTCGTAAATTTTACTGTTGAATAAAAACGCAAAACCAGATAAATTTAGATATAGCGATGACTTGAAAAGTACTCTCAAGTCTAACACTGATTTCTTTTTGTGACACTGGGTAAGTCCCTCGACATATTTCTGCTTCAATCTGTAAAACAAGACGACGATTCTTTAGGCTCTCGCTCCATGTGCTCACTGTGAAAATATCAAAAGAGGTTTAGAAGGGGGATTAAGTAATAAATCTTACTAATTTCCAAGGTCAACTGTCAACTACACTTCTTTGAATATCAGTAAACACCTTCCATATTATTTCTGTTTGACAAACTCAGCAGACTGGATATTCAACACTGCAGACCTTTGTTCCTCTTCCAAGGCAAATTCTGATATTTTATGCAGACAAATGTCCAAAAATGTAATTTACTTCAAAGAAAGATGTATTATTCTTTAGTAATTCCTGTAGAGTAGTGTCTTATAGTATGACTAGTTTGTTTTCAAACTCTCACTGTACCTTTTGATTAGGAATATGTAAAGTAAGTATTCTGCAAATGTGAAATATTGCATGCATTTGTAGGTTCTTCAGGTGTAACCGCTGCTGCACAAGGTTTACCAGATTTTCTAGCACATAAAATGGAGAAAGCTGGATTGGTCTTCACGAAATCTGCCTGCCCTTATGTCATATTTAACATCTAATGTTATGAGTAACTATAGAAATTAATCCTAGGTCAGTACTAAACTCATTTTAGTAAGATCAGAGAAATTACAGTTGAAGATCTACTAATAAATATAGGACATTACCAGCAGAAGAAACAAAACTTGACTAGTCCAGATCAGTCCTAAAGTGCATAGGCTAAAGGAAAAAAGGTTTGATATTTTTTTTTGTCTGAACTCAAATGGGCCGTAAAGGGCATTAGCAATCTGCTATGTTGTATGTATTAAAAGTAGACATGCAATTAGGATGAGACTATGCTCTCATTCTTCAAGCTTCAATTTTTTTATTAACTCCTTTTACAAGATATTGTTTTAAAAACAGATTCTATAAACTTTTAAATCTTTTTCATTCAAACTTGCACTGAGGTCATTATGAGTAAGTATTTTATAATCACATTTCACTGAAAACAGTGAAAGAAAGGAGTGGCATACTGTACATAATCTGTTGTTAGTGTTTGGCAATGGTTTATTTGAACAATGCAACTTCTCTTTTTGAATTGGAAAACCTCTGCAAGCAAATATTGTTTTCCTTACGTATTTTTTTCAAGTTTTGTAATTTATGGATTTGATTAAGAGAAGGCTACTGCTTACATTTGATCTTGGGGTTTGGGAAGTTCAGTGAGACACTTCAGCTGGGACTGATCAGATGAATCATGCTTATATTTTTCTTCTTCCTGGCTAGATCCAGAAACAGATGATTTCAGAAGTTTGACAGTGCTGCCTGGAGCTAGAATTCTGCTTTTTGGACTATTCACCATGTAGCATTTTGAGTTTTCCTAGGGGCAAATTTCTAGGCTAGTAACAGTCAGACACTTAACTATTCACCAGATGGGCACAGCAAAAGATAGTGTTACTGCAGCTTGTAAATCTGCACCTTTTGGAAATTACACTGTTAGGTTTTTGTCACACAATTATCTTCTTTTTCATTAAGAACATATTTAATAATAAGCCAATGGACAAACAGATATTGATATGATTCCTTCTCATGTACTGATTGTACTGATTTGTGTCTTCTGTTTGATAGGTATTGACACATAAATTCTGAGTGTCTGTTTGTGCAGGTGTGTCCTCTACTCTCTCATAAATATGACCTCAGAACCCAACACTTTTTTTCTCTTGGTACATGTTCACAACAATTCTTGAACTTCTGACTGCCTGAACATCTACTGTCATACAGCTTGGAGGAACTCAGTAGTCTTTGAGATTTCTTTTTCTCTGTCCAACCTGGCAGAAATCAGTCCATTGTTGAATGTGCTATTATGGAAAGAGGTAAAATGACGGTAAACTAAATCACCAAGTAATAAAAAGAAGAAATTGTGACCAAATTATTTCTTTGCTTTGTTCTTTAGGGGGCCATGCCTTAAATCCACATACGATTTTACTTCCAGCAAGGACACACTGGAGTTTCACAACAACTGACTCTAGAAGATGTAACTATACTTTTAAAAAAGAATTAAAAGAACTATTGTTATGAACACGTTAAATCTGGGGGTTTAACTTTTTTTAAAAATCTGCTTTAAAATATGTTTTATAGGGACTCTCGCTGCTTACATCAAAGTTTTTGTATTACTTTGTCATGGTATGTATGAGGCGAGTGAAAAGCTTAGTGTTAGACAGTCTGAATAATCCTAGTCCAAAACAATTTGCATACTTTGAATAATTTCAAAATTGATAGCAAGCAGATAAAATGAGAAATTACATATTCTTGTGAAGGTCATACGCCCAGTAATAACACATAAATTTAGGCATCTTTATTAAATTGCCTACTATAAATTATAGAAATAAGACAGAATAAAGATCAAAGAGAGGTCTCAAGAGACCTTATCATGCAATAATAGGCATGATATGTTTGTATTACCACTTATATAACACATGAACTACAGTACAATGTTGTTTTAAGGTAAAATAAGCAATTTAGAATAAAAGCTTTGACCTTACAGCTATTTAAATAAAGCAATACAAACATAGCATCTGTCTTGTTTTTCCACTCTCTTTACATAGCAATACCTCCACTCGGTAAAATTATGCCAGAAGCACAGCAAATTTTAAGTGTAAATTTCCAGAATTCACATCTGTAATCATCCTCCTGAAGAAGAGGTGCCCCTTGTGTCTAACAAAGTGACATCCATTTCATTGCACTGATATGTGGGTTCATTATTTATTTTTTTTTTTCTGGGAAAGCTACTTACAATTATATTTATTAAAACATGATCCTTGTCTTGGAAAGAATTTGTAATACAATGAAAGGTCTATACCTCAATATGGGATGATCTGTGGAAAGAAGTTCAGAGGGGTAGAAAGCATTTATGCAATGTTAGAGTGCTTGGACTTCAGACACTGAGGATTATTGATACATCAGCAAAGGTAAAGATAACTTCTAATATAACCCACGAGCACCTAAGGAAATTAGTAAAAATGAGTACAACTCCCTTTAAAGAGGAGTAAATGTCCCTTGTGTGGGATATCTGAATGGAGGCATCTTGCAGAACACAAAAGAACTTCAGATGGAAGAGAAAGAAGATATCAATAGCATACATGTGTCACCTGTGAAAACATGAAAATTCTCCTTAGTAGTATCCACAAGGTGCCTGAACTTCCTATGTTTGGGAAAAATTTCTTATGGACTTCAATTTCAGGAAGAAAAGTGCAATGAATTTACTTTCCTTCTGTGATGGCAGTGTTAGATTGTGGCAGACAGAGGAAAGGAGGGGGGAATTTCCATCCTCACTACTCAAATGCAGACCTCAAAACTATGTGAGTGTTTAGGCTGCATATTTTATACAGTGAAGAACTAATAATTTCAGGTTGAATACATATTCTTTCCTGTGTGCAGGACAGGTGAAATGAAGAGTGTAAGAAGAATGACTTTTTCAAGACTACTTAGAGTAGTTAGAATTCACTTGACACTTAAATATTTCATTTAGATAATAAGTTAAGGTTTTGCTAAGTTCAGGTATTGTACACTGATTCTTGTCACATTTTTAAAAACAAAAGAGTCTTTTGAAGTAACCACAGAAGTCATTATCATTATATTTGCACTGAAAAGTTTGAGTAGTTCTTGTACTATGTATTATGAAATCTATGTACCCTGAGGCTGTGCAGATGCATTCATAAAGTATCTATTGTTTCCTATTATTTTATTATGATTGGAACCTACAGATCCATGAAAGTTCTCAGGAATTCAGTGTTTTATAAGAAGCTCACTACTTACTTTTACTTGTGAGTTATATAATATGTAGGCAAAAACAGTCTCTAAAAGTCTAGAACATCTCATTAAATCTCTAACTGTGTAGAATAAGTGTGTTTCCTGCTCTGAGGTGTGATTCAGTGATGAATAGTGTAGAAATTTCTGGAGGAATGTAGTTTAGAAAGTGCATTCCCCCCAACTCCCACGATCTTCAAAAGATCTCTTTGCAAGTAACCAAGCTATCTGGATTTTTAGTGCTAATCAAAGAAACCACGCAAGAGAAATAAGAATGTCATTAAACCTGAACTCAAACAGTATATGAAACCCAACTTTAATACCTCACGGATATTTTTCAACTATTGCCAATTGTGGAAAAAAAAAAAGTAGCAATTTTGTACTTTAGAAAAAGTAACAGAAACAACTACATTTTTAAGTCATGTAATTTTTAAAAGGTTTTTTGTTTAATATCTGTTTATTTTTTCAAAAGTAGTCTTGCCATGAGAAAGCTTTTTTGCAGGCTAATGTAATTGTAATTATTTAAAATGTTACACTTACTACAACTATGATTAAATATTTATCCCGATGCCTATTATCAGTACTTAAGGGCATCAATAACTACCCATCAAAAATGTTATTCAGTCAACAAATATCCTGCTCTATTTAAAGTTAATAATTTTAAGTATCTGTGTATAGAAGGCAGTGATTCTATGAAATTACCCTTATAGTTGGCCTTCAATTTTTCAATATCACATTTTATTGAATAATGAAGCATTTTATTGAATAATTTAAGTATCTATGTCATATCAAATTAGCATCACTATGTGTTGCAGGCATTTAACGTTATGCATGAAATAACATTTCTGATTTACAAAGACACAGTAACCTGGACTGCTTAATAAAAAAGAAGAGGCTTAATTCCAGACATACCACTTTCTTATTTGAGCATGCGTTCTTTTTTCCTCAAACTCTATACATTTGGCAAGATGGATAAACCTTACTAGTCTAATTTTAGAGATGAAGTAGCATAAAAGGTCTTTGAAATACTCATGCATTTTTGCATTATATATTTAATGATTTAAATATCCAGGGACCTCAAGGAGACCAGAGGCCACTTTTAGTGACAAATATCCATACTTCTAGTGTCTATTGAATGAAAAGCTTGAGGATGGAGCAAAACTGATACTAATCCAACAATCAAGCAAGGAAAAACACAGCTCTACCAGTAAGAAATAAAACTTGTTTCAAAGTTTCTAAGATTTGTCACACTACATAAAAGTCTTCCTTTCTCAGTTTTCCCTTTTTTTTGTGGGGACAGATGCTGGCTCAATATTACTAAACTTCTGGAGTATGGAGAAAAAACAGCATAAAAGACTGGAACTTCACTTACTGGAGGAACTAAAAAGAGGAAAGTGCAGTAAGTTTCAGACTGGTTTTGCAATTTTTCTTAAGAATTACTCACTGCTTCTATAAAAACATTGTCCTTGGTGAACTAGATTTGCCCTGTAGAAACTTTCATGGCTTTTTCTCTCCTATTTTCAGCACCAACAGTTTCTGTAAAAAGTGTTTAAATGCACTCTATGATCAACACTGAATACTGAAATAATGACTAGGTTTTATGGCTAATTCTGGAGACAAGAAAATGCATTAGTCCCTCTCTGCTTTAGCTTCAGCATTTGTAATATTTGGATAATCATCACATTTTTCACAAGAAAATGGGTTAGTTTCCATTAGTCTCCAAGGAAAAACAAATAAAATGTCTTCCATATTGAGAATAGTTATCTAATTAATCCTTGAACCAAACATCACAAAGACACCAACGTAGCTTAGTCTGGTTTGGGCTCTGCTGACAGCAGTTTAAACACTGAGTGAAATACAATCTTTTGATTTCAACCATAAATACAACAGTTCTTAAATATCTACTTCCCCATTTTTAGCTTCATAAATATTTATGGTAAATTGACAGACTGCACTAAATGAGGTGCTAAGGGTGCCTTCTATATCACAGGTGCAGACTTTTTAGTGTTTTAGATCCACTGTGTATATTCATGAATAGAATAGAACAGAGCAGAGCAGAGCAGAACAGAACAGAACAGAAAACAAATATTTGAGTTGGAAGGGACCTACCATGTTCATATAGTCTAACTGCCTGATCAATTCAGGGCTGAACAAAAGTTAAAGCATATTATTAAGGGAATTGTCTAAATGCCTCTTAAACACTGACAAGCATCAGATATTGGCCACCTCTCTAGGAAGTCTGTTCCAGTGTTTGACCTCCCTGTCACTGCCTTGCACTGTTCCCACACATCCTGTCACTGGATACCAGGGAGAAGAGATCAGCACCTCTGTCTCCATTTTCCTTCCTCAGGAATCTGTAGAGAGCAATGAGGTTGCCCCTCAGCCTCCTTTTCTCCACAACTAGACAAGCCTCTTGTCCCTCGAGAGAGTCAATAGCACTCTAGTTTGATGTCATCAGCAAACTTTTAATGATGTGTTCAACTCCTGTATCCAGATTGTTGATAAACGTATTGAACAGAACTGGCTCTAGAATTGAACCCTGAGGAACACCACTGGTGACCAGCCAGATATAGTCCCAATTACAATAACCCTTTGAGCCCTGTCATTCAGTGGGTTCTTCACTCAGCACACCATGAACCAACTCATCCCACAGTTGGATAACTTGTCCAGAAGGATATTATGAGGGATCAAAAGTCTTACAGAAAACTAGGAAAACTACATACACCACCTTCTTTTCTTCCACCAGATGGGTGACCTTATCATAGAAAGATATCAAATTAGCTAAACAGGACTCTTGTGAACTCATGTTCCATATTCCACAGATATCAAAGAGTTATAGTGAGTTTTGTTGTGGAAGTATGCTTACTTTCATTGTATTGGGTTTAAATAACTGATCAGCAAAATTATCATAGGTATTAGAATAACTTATGGCCTATGGGAAGAGACTAGCCTTGTCCCACAGTGGGGTGTTTTTCTCACAAAGAAATTCTAGAATTCTGCTCTGGTAAACTATAGTCATGGTCAGCTATCTGTCCCTGTGGTACTGAGTTTGGGGGTCCAAACAGGAAAATTAAAATGAAAATCTTGGGAGTTCAGGGGATAATGATTTACACCCTTAGACCTCCTAAAGCAGGTGTGGAGCTTGCCATTGAAGTTAATTACCAACTATTATCAGTGAAGCTGACATATTATCACCTTTCTAAGAGGAATTTTTCTCCTAGTGTAGGCTGAAAATACTCTTCTTTTCAGTCTTCCTTTCATTTGTGTATGTCCCAGATTTCATCTTCAAATTAAAATTAATCACCTTCTAATAAAAATAAACTCTAGTTAATTTTCAGTTCAGAAAGCATTTAGAAACACCAAATGAGGCAAAAAATCCCAATACCCTACAGCTTAATTCATTTACTTTCACCAGTAGTGATGATGAACTGAATGGGTAAATAAAATATTCAAGTATTTTTATTTGTAAAGTCCATTAGCAATTTTGCATACATATGTATAAATGAAATATTCAGAAATCAAAATATAGACTTATCTAGTGTTCGTTCCAGGCACTGTTACTGTGACAGTGTAACTAGCAGTCACACCACAGTTTGAACGGAAATATGGTTTTGGATCAGGTATGTGCTATCATACAATGCACAGATTTCGGATTTTCTATGGCGTTATGGCATATCTGGTACTGATAAATCTTGTCCTACTTATACAAATACCAGAGAAATGTACAAAATTCTCGTATTTCACCTTGAAAAAATTTCAGGGAGGAAGAAAATAAAGTCACTGAAACATGGATATCCCAGAAGGCTTTCTTACAGTCATGGTCAGAAAACAGATAGCTAAAATTATCTGAAAAACTGAAAAATCTATTAGCTTATTAGCTATTTTACTTTTAAATCCATTAAAGAACTCCGAAAGTGCAAGTGACAAACTGTTTTGCTTGACCATTTTTTTTGATCAAAATTCTACCCTCAAATGCATCTTCATATCTCTGTTTACTCTTGAGGGAACTGTAAATGTTACCTGCAATATGGGCATTATAGATAAATGTGGAATTCAGAAAACATTCAGGATAAACAGTGCATCCCCTGTAATATTAAAAATATTTGAACTGACTAGACATCACTCCTAAAAGTAAAAAAGTAATAGGATCAGAATCACACAGCCAAAATACAGGTTAAGCCTACATTAATCAAGTCATTCAGAGACATTTTATAGTGAATGGAGAAAAATAAATATATCTTGGGTGAAAAGCATAATTAATCTTCTACCAAAGTGGATGAGTTCTATTCTTAAACTGCCTTTCTCTCCCAAGATTATGAGCAGAACTGAAGGTAACTAGTCCAGAAGTGGAAACCTAAAAATGGGTAAAATAAATCCCTCATAATATATCTAGTTCTGAAATCAGAAACAAAACATGAGTTTTGTCCATTAAAAAAAATAAAAAATTGTGCTTAAATGGTAACTAAGCTAAGATTGTGTTTATCATATGATTTTTAAAAATATTTTGAGTTCTTCATTCTTTATAAACTAACATCAGATTACGTTTAATTTAATAAAGGGATTCTTGCTAGTAACAAGTTTAGGGAGTTCTGATTATATACTTTTAGCCATGATAATAAAAAGAAACCAGTTCAGAAGTTGTCTCTCCAACAAGTTCAGAAATGCTTTAGTAGTATCCATTAGACCAGACCATTTTAGAGAAAAATATGTGCTCACTTTTTTTTTTTTCCAGAGAGTATAATATTAGAATGGTAATATAAACCAGTAAGAACAGATATAATGTATATAACAACAGAAAGACTTAAAAATAGTTTTGGGATAACTTGTTAAAAGACTCTTGGTAAACTTTGTGTTCTTTTTAAAAAGAAAATGGGAGCTTAGTGTATAATGTGAATTTTATTAAAGCAAATGGAACAGCAAGACTAATATAATACTGCATCATTTTGACAGGTCTTGAAAGACCAAGAAAAATCTAAATAGAAAAATATTTAAAGACGGTCTTTGGGAGTTCAGAAATGTCTATAGTATAACACTTTCAAAATGTAATTCCTTGAAGCACACAGCAGATCTTATTTCTTTATTGGTATCAAATATATAAGCCATGACATTTCATGCTACTCTGATTAATGGATATGTAATATACATAAAGCCAAAATAATGTATTTAATGTTCGTAGCAAAATACAGAGTGTAAGGGTACATAGAAGTTATAGACTCACAGAATGTTAGGGGTTGGAAGGGACCTCGAAAGATCATCTAAAGTTGACAACATCTTCTTCATTAAGGTCATCTAATCAAGGACCTTTGTAATGCAGAAGGGGATAATATATACAGGAGGAAGCAATGAACCAAGAGCAGTCTGAGTCACAAACCTCATAGACACAGGATAACAGAGATGATGTCAAAGACCACTCTCCAGTCAGTAGCTGATGGGTCATTAAGAAGCTCCAGGCACAGCTTTGGAAAGGGTCATCTAGACTTTGTAGCTGATATGAAGAGGTAAACAAGAAGAACACGAGGATTTGCTTATTAGCAAGCTGCAAGCTGGACTAGCAGGTGAGTGAAGACCCACTGAATGTGGCAGGTAAGAAGTCTCAGGACACAGACAGAGGTATTGGACAGACAGAAGGGACGTGTCAGTACTCAGGGATCTGCAAATGTGTGTGCTTGTGAATGTACAGTGCCATGCGTGTGCTTTCATCAGTGAACTTCAATCCTGACCAGCAGAAAAGGAGGAAATGTGCTTGGCTGGTTATGTTTACATCTCCTGTGCATCCTGGTAGTGTTGCACAAGGGTGAAGTTCAAGGCGGTGTCTTCTGAATGTCAGCCTGTGTAACCATCCATGTCAGCATCTTCTCTGTGTTTTCTGTGTTTGTGTATGTGTCTGTGTGTCTCTATGATGCACATTCAGCCTTGCTGCTGGTTGAACCCACAAAGCAGGAAGCAGCAGCCATGTGCATTGGCCTTGTATGGAGACTCCCATGTCCCTAGGTGAACCAGGCTGGGGTCCAGTGGCCAGACAGGGGGAATGCCCCTGGGATCCAGAGCTATGTGTAACGTTCCTTAACACGGAGGATCACAGTACTGTGGGATCAAAATTTTTTAGCAATCTGCCTGAAAAAAAATGTAAAAAATAAAAAGTTATGTCAGAAAAATAAGTGAATCTATTTTTAAAATATAGAATGCTGTCAGCGAAGACAACAGCTCTCCTTTATTTAAGTGAAACTGCAATCCCTCCTAAGTATAGCTTTTGACAAAACACTTAGACAGAGAGAAGGTTTCAGTGTCCTGAGAGCTTCCACTAAATCACAGGTCACTTGTATCCTATCGATATATGTTTCTGGAGTGGCTTATTTTTCAAATGTACGAAATTCAAAGACCAATTTAGAGAATAATATTGTTCTGAGTGGCTGTGGTAACACAGAGAGAAAAGATGCCGACTTGTTTCACTTAGCAGGAACGATAGAAGCCTGTGAAGCTGCAGTGCAGCAAGTATGACATAGGGTGACATGTAAATGGATGATTTCTCTGTGCATGTAGTTCTATTAAAGCTTGCTGAATTTAATTTATTATTCCTGCATATCTATCTAACACTTTTAGGTTATGTTGGGCTAAATGCACACACACTTTACCATGACTTAACAATCATATTAAATTTGAGTCATGTAATTCCGTGTGTGCAGGCTCTCTTGCTCCTTTAGCATGCATAATTGCAAGACTAACATTTAAGTTTAATGGTGTTAGAAGAATGGTCTGAGGTTAGAGCTACTTCAGAAACAGAAAGACCATATATTTATTTTATCATAACTTACAAAAATGATTGCATTTTTTCCCTTTTTTGATAAGGACTGTCTTATTAGTCTATTATTTGAACTAGTTTGATTTTTAGCTCTTCAAAGTGAAGATGAAAAATAGTCAGGGGGATTTTGGGGGGTTTTGTTCTGCTGTTTTGTTTGTTGTTTGTTTTTTTAATTCTCCACTGATACATTTTGGTTACAAAACTGCTGCTGCAGACCTAGAGGCTGGGGAGCTGCTCTGCAGTTTAAAGCCCTTGGGTAGCCACACTATTTCCTGGCAGTAAAGAGGCCAAAAGCAGCAAGGGCTGTAGGAATAAGGGCAGAGTCAGGAGACCCAGGGAAGTTGTTTTTCCCCTCTATTCAGCACTTGTAAGAACTCATCTAGATACTGTGTCCAGTTTTGAACCTTCCACTATGAGAAAGGCAGAGACCAAGTGGAGGAATATGCAGGGAGATCACTGTGATGGCGGGGACTGGAGCACTTGTCCAGTGACTAAAGGCTGGTGGAGCTGGGCTTGTTTAGCCTGGATTAGAAACAGCTTTGGGGAGACCTAACAGCAGTCCCAGTACCTGTGGGAGGTCCTTGAGGAGCCAGAGTTGGTCTCTTCACAGCCATGCATGACAGGAAGGCAAGAGACAGTGTACTTAAACTGGTAAGACTGGATATAGGGAGAAACTTTTTCCCCATGAGGAAGGACCAACAGTGATACAGGTTGCTCAAAAATGCTGTGTTGTATTTATCCTTGGAAGCTGTCAAGACCTGACTGGATAAAATGTCCTGAATAACCTGGTTTGTCCCTGTAGCTGACCCTGCTTGTGTTTAGGAGGTTGGGCTGGAGACCTTCTGAGGACCTTCCCAGAATTATTCCATGATTATATGATGATATTTGTCTGTCTATTATTTGCAGCACCAGTCATGCTTTTAACCAGAAAAGTTCCGTAACTGTTTACTGTTCACATTCATTTGCAGCTACTGATGAAATTACACATGGACATCCTGTAAGCAGTTATTCCAATCTTTTTTCAGATCATTAAGTTGATTAAAAGTGTTGGAGAAAATTATTATTTCTTTAATTTTGTTTTTGTGTTTTCAAAATATTATTTTTTCAAAAATATAATCTGTTATTTTTTCTGGCTTGTGGAAAGTTGACACTGAGATCAGTAGGTAATCCTTTCATGATCTGAAAGAGTAGGATCAAGTATAAAATTGTTTATGATACAACAATAACTTGTAAAAACAGCTGTCTGGATTCACTGCCTTCGATTATTCAGCTTTTTCCCCTCAAAGCATAACACTTAAAGCTGTATGTAGCAGACAGTGTTTTCACTAATGGTGGCCACATGGGTTTTGCTGCTTCAGGGAGAAAAGACAGTAGAGTACTAGGACAAGCAGGTGGAGTGAACAAAAATACAGGTGCATGCTTTGTCACCTCAGCTTTTATTAAAATAACATATCACTGGGTATTTTAATCCCAGGACAGGACAAAAACTAGCACAGCAGATCAACAGCAAGAATGATGCAGGTGTATGTTTTGTGGACTCAGGTTTTTGAACAGCATTAGTGCTTAGTAGGCTGACATGGAAAGGACAACAGATAACATGGCTAGAGAAAATACTGCATTACCTTTCATTATGCAGTGACGTAAAGAAAAGCACAGAGCTGGTCACATGCTTTAATAAAAAGTTTTACGCAGGCAGCATTTAGAGGTTGAAGAGAAGCCAAAACTACCTGTGAATATGATGAACAGTTTCAAATTTCTTGGCTTTCTGATTCAGATACAAGACCGGAAATTGATCCTCCTATTTAGCCAGACAGCCTAAACCTGAGGCCCATATTGTTCTTGGGTTCCCTCAGGTTTTCTGGTCAGATCTTCTCTTTTTTGAGGTTAATTGAGAATATGACAGGCAGAGGAGAGAATACAGGAGAGCTTCATGTTAATGGCATTAATGTGGAAATGCAGGCATATAGATTCTTTTCAATACCTGGTTAAATACAAAGGTTCTGTCATGTAGCTCAGTTTCTCCCTTATTCGAGGAATTCTAAAATTATCTGTGTTTTCTCACATGCACATAATGTTCTACATAGAAACTAATAGTTTAAGAGCAAAATTTAGCACTCCTTTATTCTCTCTGCAAGCTTCCTGATGATGGACAAACTACAGGATATGTTTCTGTACAGATCTGAGTGGTAGTTTCTGAGCATGCTGTAGGTGATTTGGGGGTCTAAATCTACAATTCTTTTTGTTTGCTTGTTGCAAACCTTCAGGATTCTTTAGTACACTAAATCCTCTTTTCTCTCTCTCCTGGTAAGGCCAGATGATCTGTATTTTGAAAGCCCAAGGTGAAAATGTTACCTGAAAGTGATTTGTAAGGCATTAGGAAGATCCTGTGGGTAAAAACATTTTTCTGCTGAAGAGACAGTCTTTGAATTGATCCTTTTCATTCTGACAATTTTCCAGAGGCAATAGTATCCCCTCTTATGTGTGATTTTGCTTGCTTGACAATTAAATAGTATATATTTAGTATTATAATTGTTCTGCAGGTTGTTTAGTTTGTTTAAGCTGCCTTATATGTAATTTGAAGCAAATGAATGCAATAAATTGAAGCAAGTGTTAGACATCTTCACATTTTTCATGCAAATTAAGGCAATGTATGAAAAGACCTTTAATAATTAAAGCTCTTGAAATTTAAAACCTTTAACCACTTTTTTTCCTCTGCTTCCAACAGTAGTTAACACTGATTTGATAGTAATACCATAATTTAGCATGATCTGCAGGCACATCTGCAGTGATATCAAACCTAAGGAAGGATTTCCATGGTCAGATCTCAGTAACCAACCAGTCAGAAGTTATTAGAGAAGAACACAAAATCACCTTTATGTGCAATTAAACACTGTCACCAAAGACCATTAAGATTAAGGACATTTCTATTCAAAATATTAGTCTAACTCTTTATGCAAATAGCACCACATGCACCTAACTTGTTGGTCAGTTACTTGCTGTAATCTATTCAATCCAAAACTCACCACTGATCAGAGACCTGACTTCTCTTAACATCACTGTGGATTATTTCAGTTTTACAAATACCGAGAAGTAATCAAATAATAATTAGATGGATATAGTATAGATAAATGGAGAGGGCTGGCTAGCTGGCTGGGAGGGACATAAAATCTTTATTTCTTAGTAGTTTGTATAAAAATTATAAAGTTGTGGTTTCATTTACCTATGGCCAGATCTGAAGACCCTGAGTAGTTATCATTCTTTATTACATTAGGCAGTTGGTATGCTCTTCTGCTAACTACGGAAAAATTCATTGCAGAAGTTATTTGTTCTGAATTTGTAAAATGCCCAGCAAAATAGGCTCCTAGGCACTGCTATATTATTGACAAACAAGCACAATTTTATACCCCCCCTTAGTATTTTATGTCAGTGAATGCAGAAGTTTGGATGGCTTTTTTTTTTTCCTTATTTCTATTGCCTAAAGAGAAATTAAACTCTCAAAGCAGCACTTCTCTAGGGGATTAATGTACTTCTTAGGTAAAGCATTTGACCTCAGGACTTGCAGCATATTTCTTATTCTTGTTTGTGTGTCTCTGGAGGGTGTTCAGCAGTTACCTAGCTGTATGGTGTCTGAGTTATCTTGATGCATTTTGCCTCTTTCTGTGATATACTTTGAAACATTAGCAGCAATTTCTGACTGATAATGGGATATATTTCATATGAAGGTTTGCAAAAGATAAGCAACAATAAATCCAAACAAATCCTTCAGATTGCAATGGATTTATAATGTGAAAGCAAAGTATTCTAAATTCTAAGAAAAAATTCTAAAAATGGACCTCTACTGTTATACAGAATTCAGTATACCAGGGAACACACATTATGAAATGCAACTTGAAAATTTTATCAGTCACATTTGCAATATATGGCACAACCAGCTGCTTTTTTTTTTTTTTTTACTGGGGCATATGTAATGTATAAGTGTATTTTCCTAATAGATTTTTATGTCTATCATTTCTTATTTAAACTGTACCCTTGAAATTATGCTTCTGAATAAATACATAATCATCAGCTGGCATTAAATTTTTAAACATACATTTATTTTTCTGCTCTCTTGCAATAAACTCATTCTTTTCTCTATAATTTTAAACCTTTAAGCCAAATTTATTTTAACATAATTATCTACTAACTGATAGAGCTAAAGGGCAATTGGAAGCTCTGAAAACAAGCATTCTGACTAAATTTTGTGTCAGTTTGCATATACATTTGTATGAGGGAAAGATTTTAAGAGGAAAACTGTGCAAAAATATGATGTTTTGAATAGTCTGTTTATACAGCCTATGTTTTTTATGTGAAATTATGAATTCACTATATGGTCCTTAACAACTCCAAATTATGTTTGGGGCATCTAGCCCCTCTCTTTCTTCACTTTCTCCCTACCTCCTCCGGACACAGATGTTCCAAGAAGCACACACCAACATTAAAATGTCAACGAAGACACTACTGAAATGTAGCTGTTCTAAAACACAGTTTTAGCTCATTAGAAAGGATTCACCAATCAGGCAGTAAATCACCAGAACAGCAGTTTCATCTGTCAAGAATCTGTGAGGACCAAACAGGGGTTTTTCAGGCTTTCACCTGATAAAAAGCATGGAAAGTTGTGAAAGGGCAGGGGCTGTGCCCATCAATCCCATCAGTCAGCCACAGCTGTCTCTACCAGACAGCTATGAGACAAACTCTGCTTGTCTGAATGTAGTTAAACCCTGACACACTCCCACGGGAATGAGGAGTTAGATTAAGGAACAGTGCATTAGGAAAATAATAAACATACTATTTTCTTGTACTTCCTTTAAGTAAAGTATCATCACATCTAGCGATTCTGTGCAAAGTCTATTTGCTTACAGCTGTACACTTCTTTTGGCCTGTTAAACTAAAGACATCTTTTAAGTGATGTTCTGAGAAACGAGTCTGCTTGGTCTTTACTGCAAATCCTAGGCATTACTGCAGCACTTGTGTTGAGGGCTACAGGGAGTTAAACAGAAATTCTGCTTTTTAAAAGTATGGGGCATGAATTGTAGCATCGGTTGCCTTTACAGACTCAAGAGACTTGAAACTCCAAGGTGTCTGGATCTTTTACTAATAGTCTACTGATCAAATAGAAAGTGTTTTATCCTAAGATATAATTAGTAAAATGACAATGCTAAGGCAATTTCTAGGCCAACTGAGCTTACTGGAGTTACTCCAGACTTAAAAAGTTTCACTGTAAAATGGAATTTAGCCCTTAATGTATGACTAATGGTATGAACTTAAATTAATGCAGGTTTTCTCACTTAAGTTTTTAGTTCAAATGATAAAAAATGAATAAAAAATGAATAAAAAATGAATATAATAATTTTTTTCTATCAATCCTTCCAGAATATATCATTTACCAAGTTCTGTCTTCATTACATTCTATGCTCTATAGATTTTCAGGTATATAGGAACAAAGAAAAGAACCCAAGAAAAAGATCAGTTGCCCATAAAAAAGATATGTAAACTGGTTTTGAATGCGCATCATGCTTTTTCATCTTTGACAGCAGCAGTATTTCAGAAGATACCAGATATGAGGTATTTATGGCAGGTGCATTACTACTTAGAAACTAATCTCACAGACATGGCTGTTAACGTGAAATATGGATTTTAATAATCCAGCTTGGTGAGATATGTGAGTCTGCCCGGTGGGGATGTGATTAGCCACAGTATGCAAGATTAATTGAGATACACAGTGCAAGATTACATTTAGTGAACTCCAAGCCAGTCTGATTATGCAAGAGACCACTTAGTTAAGTCTGTATCTTTACGGATATGAAAACAGATAAATCACGAACTCTACAGTGACAGGAGAATCAGAATGGAGACTGTTCAAGTCAGTGAGCTCAGTGAAGAGATCATCAAAGTAAAACATCTCGATAGTTTGTAAGCAGGAAAAATAAACCACCAAGAACAAAAATATATCTCATGTAGTTCAAACAGAGCAAAAAAACATAAAAGGAATGAGATTTAAAGTGCCTGCTATCATAATTATTTTAAATTGATGGTTTGAAATTTACTTCTTGTTTAAACATGGCGATACTCATTCAGGACACTACTGTTTTCAAATGGCAATTTTCAGTTTACAGCAGAGTCTGAAATTGCATCAAGATCAGCACTACATGAAATAGTAGTGCTTCTTCTTCAGAATGGCACTCAGGAAAATTTTAAGTAGTTTTAATCCAGTAACATTATTTTTCTGTAATGAGTGTATCTTTCAACCCACTGCATTGATGAAAACACCAATTTGTAATACAGAAGCAAAAAGTACAGGGTGGTATTGCAGAAACCGGTGCAGACTGGGCTCAATGCCTTTCTCCATAAGCTATCAGTAATTTGAATAATTTACCTGCTCACTCCTTGCTTCATTCTTCCTGTCTGTGAACTCATTAGTAGCTGACAGAGATACTGAAGGGTATGCAGATACTATTGTTTTACTTTTAAAGCCATATGAGTACCAAATGTGGAGAGTGCTTTCAGAGAAAATTTATTGCTACACCTGGACCAAAGGACCAAAGCCCCGAACAAAACACTTACAAATGTTCATGTAAAAGTGTAGATTTCCTTTAAATGTCATTTATTTTTCTAATTGGTACATGGGCTGCTAGCTGCAAAACTAGTAGCTTCTGGAGTCATCTAACACATATTTTTGTTCATTCTCTCAAATAACAGTGAGCTTAGCACAGATTAGTCAGTCTTCTGAATCAAAGTAAACACACACAATAAAAAATGCCAGAATAAGGCACTATAAATTGTACTTCATCCATTTACTTTGACGGGTATGATTTAGCTTAAATTATTCATGGGAATACTTTACACTTACTAGTAAATGTTGTATCTTATATAAAAAAACACTCAACATTTAGTAATGTGAACATCAGTCAATAACTTTGCTGCTAAAGGATTTTCTGAGTAAGAAAAACCTTGTATGTGGGTATGTACATATCCCAGGGAAACACTACAGCTGTAATACGCAGAGTAAACAGACACTGATCTCACTTTTACTTCTGTTCACCAACTACATCATGCCAAATTTAGATTTAGCAATCCTCTACAGTGTTGCAATCTGGTACTCAGTACTACAGCACAGGTTACAGTACCTCTTCATATTTTTTTTTTTTGCCTTCCTCAAGCTGTCCCCTTGAAGCTCTTCAGGATATTTTCCTCTCACTTAAGAATCATAGATTCACTCTGGTTGGAAAAGACCTTAAAGATCATCCAGCCCAACCACTGACCCAGGACTACCAAGTCCACCACTAAACCATCTCCCCAAGGGCCACATCCAAACGCTTTCTGAACACCTCCAGGGGTGGTGACTCCACCACTTCCCTGGGCAGCCTGTTCCAATGCCAGACCAACCTTTCTGTAAAAAAGTTTTTCCTAATATCCAGCCTGAACTTCTCCTGGTGTAACTTGAGGCCATTCCTCCTTGTCCTATTGTTTGTCACTTGGGAGAAGAGACTGGCCACCCCCTTGCTCCAAACTCCTTTCAGGTAGTTGTAGAGAGTGATAAAGTCTCCCCTGAGCCTCCTGTTCCCCAGCTCCCTCAGTCACTCCTCATAAGACCGTGCTCCAGGCCCTTCATCAGCTTAGTTGTCCTTCTCTGGACCCGCTTCAGTACCTCAGTGTCCTCTTTGTAGTAAGGGGTCCAGAAGTGAATGCAATATTCCAGGTGCGACCTCACCAGTGCTGATTACAGGGTGACAATCACTTCCCTAGTCCTGCTGGCCACATTATTTCTGATATAGGCCAGGATACTGTTTGCCTTCTTGGCTACCTGGGCACACTGCTGGCTCACATTCAGCTGGCTGTCTACCAGCACCCCCAGAAAATCGGTCACTAAAGGTCACAAAGATCACTAAATAAGCTGATACAAGCATAACAGGAGAAGCGATAGCTGCAGGTCATGCCGGGGAAAGGATGAAGGAGAATGATTGAATTTCAGACTTTGTCATTTGAATCCTAGCAGATGACTGCCCACCAGGAGGCAAAAGCAGAACTCTGAAACACCCAGAGACAATTGTACACCAACACATAATGCAGAAGAGTATCCCAGTCAAAAGAGACTAGACTATGCCAGTTATGATAAGGTTTTAATATACACAATATATCATAGAATCATAGAATCATAGAACGTCTCAAGATGGAAGGGACCCATAAGAATCATCAAGTCCAACTTCACCTCCTGCAGGGATTCTGTTACTGCCATAGATTTTCCAGCAAAAACATTTATTAATTTGTGTGATGTACAAGAAGTTGCTCTGTTCAGACATAAAGAAGCTTGAGAATCCATTAGAAATGGATATTATCTCTGGGTTTTGATGTAATTCAGAAAAAAATATACATGAAGTAGAATCAGGGTAGAAACTTTAATATTACTACCACTGTGAAAAAAATCCTTTCTTCCCTTTGTTAAATCCCATTACTCAAAACACTAATGCTTTTGATCTCTGACACCAAAGTATTCTGTACACCTGTTTTTAATCTAGGATTAAGTTTTAATATCTATCTGAATGTTCTTACTGAATTCTCAGAAGAGTTGAGACTTTCAATTAAGGTACCGTTACCCTATGTGCTGGAGGATACCCGGCTGGAAAGCAACCTTGTAGAAAAGGACCTAGGGGTCCTGGTGGACATCAGGTTGAACCTGAGCCAGCAGTGGGCCTTTACCACATTGAAGGTCAACGGTATCCTGGGCTGCACTAGGCAAAGCATTGCCAGCAGTTGGAGGGAGGTGATTCTTCCCCTCTGCTCAGCACTGGTGAAGCCACAGCTGAAGGACTGCATCCAGTTCTTATGTCCCCAGTAGAAGAGAGACATGAAGAGAGTCCAGCAAAGTGTCACAAAGATGATGAAGGGACTGGGGCATCTCTCCTGTGAGGAAAGGCTGAGAGAGCTGAGAATGTTCAGCCTAGACAAGAGAAGGCTCAGGGGGAGTCCCACCAATGTCTATAAATACCTGAAGGAAGGGTGCAAAGAGGATGGAGCCAGGCTCTCTTTACTGGTGCCTAGTGGCAGGGTCACAGGCAATGGACACAAACTGAAACACAGGAGTTTCCCTCTGAGCATCAGGAAACACTTTTTTACTGTGACAGTGGCTGAGCACTGGCACAGGTTGCACAGAGATATTTTGGTATCTCTCCTTGAAGATATTCAAAAGACTCCTGAACATGGTCATAGAACCATAGAATCATAGAACCATCGAATCATAGAACATGTTGAGATGGAAGGGACCTTCCAGGATCACCAAGTCCAACTCCCGTACCTTTGCAGGGAACTGCAGGAGTCACACCATGTGCCTGGGAGCATCACCCAAATGCTCCTTGAACTCAGTCAGGCTTGGTGCTGCGACCACTTCCCTGGGGAGCCTGTTCCAGTGCTCCATCACCCTCTGGGTGAAAAACCTTTTCCTGATATACAACCTAAACCTCCCCTGATTCAGCTTCTTGCTGTTACCCCAAGTCTTGTCACTGGTCACATGACTGAAGAGATCGGTACCTGTCCCTTCTCTTCCCCTCATAAGGAAGCCATAGACTGCAATGAGGTCACCTCTCAGCCTCCTCTTCTTTAGACTGAACAATCCAAGTGACCTCAGCCACTCGTCATAGGTCATCCCTTCTAGGCCCTTCACCACCCTTGTGGCCCTCCTCTGGACATGCTCCAGTAGTTTGATGTCCTTTTTGAACTGCGGAGCCCAAAACTGCACACAGTACTCGAGGTGAGGCCGCACCAGTGCGGAGTAGAGCGGGACAATCACCTCTCTTGACCGGCTGGCCACGCTGCGCTTGATGCATCCCAGGACACAGTTGGTCTTTCTGGCTGCCAGGGCACACTGCTGACTCATATTCAGCTTGCTATCAACCAGGACCCCCAGGTCCCTCTCAGCCATGTTGCTCTTCAGGCACTCAACCCCTAGTCTGTACATACAACCAGGGTTGCCCCATCCCAGGTGCAGAATCTGGCACTTGCTCTTGTTGAGCTTCATGTAGTTGGTGGTTGCCCAACTCTCTAGCTTGTCGGGGTCTCTCTGTAAGGGCCTGTCTGCCCTCAAGGGACTAAATAGCTCCTCCCAATTTAGTATCATCTGCAAATTTGTAGAGAATCTCTTCAAGTCCTGCATCCAGGTCATTGATGAAGATGTTGAAGAGGACTGGGCCTAGGATGGAGTCTTGTCGATGGAGTCCTGTGGAACCTCACTAGTGACTGGTCACCAGCCTGATGTTACCCCATTCACCATCACTCTTTGTGCCCGACCTGTGAGCCAGTTGCTCATCCATCATGTAACCCAGTTATCCAGCTGTGTGCTGGACATTTTGTCCAGGAGAATACTCTGAGAGCCAGTATCAAAAACTGGCTGAAGTCTAAGAATATTACATCCCTTGGTCAACCAGGTGGATTACCCTGTCATAGAAGGAAATCAAGCTTGACAAGTAGGACCTTCCTCTCATGAAGCCATGCTGGCTATGACTGATTATAGCATTGTTCTCCAGGTGTTTTTCGATGCTTCCCAGAATAATTTTTTCCATAATTTTACCAGGGACTGAAGTTAGACTGACTGGCCTGTTATTTCCAGGGTCCTCTTTCCTGCCCTTCTTGAATAGTGGGGCAACATTGGACAGATTCCAGTCAAGCGGGATCTCTCCAGATTCCCAAGATCTCCCAAAAATCATTGAGAGAGGCTTAGCAATGACGTCAGCTAGCTCTTTAAGGTGAATCCCATCGGGCCCCATGGACTTGTAGGGATCTAGCTGTAGCAGCAGATCGTTCACCAGTTGAGGGTCAACTAAGAGTTGATCCTTGTTGCAGTCACAGTCCTCCAGTTCTGGGCATTGAGGCCCCCTTGGTCTATCATCAGTGTTGAAGACAGAGGCAAAGAATGCATTAAATACTTCTGCTTTGTCTTCATCCCTATTGGTGAGGTGATCGTCCTTATCCTGTAGCAGACCAATGTTTTTCTACACTGCCTTTTGCTGCTAAAATATTTGAAGAAACTCTTTTCATTGTCCCCCATGGTTCTGGGCAGTTTCAGCTCCAGTTGAGCTTTGGCTTTCTGGGCTGCAAGTGCACATTGCCAGCTCATGTTGATCTTTTCATCAACTAAAACTCCCAAGTCCTTCTCCTCAGGGTTGTTCTCAATTCATTCTCCTGTATCTGTGCATGGGAATCCAATACCTTGACCCATGTGTAGGACTTTGCACTTGGCCTTGTTGAATTTCATGCAGTTTGCATAGACCGACCTCTCAAGCCTGTTATGGTCCCTCTGGATGGCATCCCTTCCCCCTGGCGTGTCAACCACACGGATAAAAGGTTATATCAGAAATTAATTCATGTATATAGAAATGTGTTATTAATGAAATAAATTATATATACTGGGTAGCCTAGTTTAGAATCTTATTTTCCATTAATACAGAAACCGATCTAAAGAAACAGTAGAAACTCCTCAGCAGTACTTATGTAGCTCTTCAGTGCTTAGTATGTAAGAATTTATGGCAGACATCTTCCACAATAAGAGATAAACTTCTTAACTATAAATAATAAAATACTTTTTCGCTTAATAATGTGGGTTTTTTTGAGATTTCCTCTTTCCATGCAGATAAAACATATGCAGATATCTGCACAAATATTCAAAGGAAATTCAGAAATATTCTGAGGTATGACAGCTTTCCCATGAGTCTTTTGCTTATTTGTATTTTTCCATGTATATCACATCTAAATCTTATGCTCTTAGTGATGCCTATGAAAACCCCACTGTCTTTGAAACTATCTATCTATAGAACTAGTTTACAAAGTTAAAACAGGCCTATTCAAATATAATCATTATTGGATTTGAATAATGAAGGTTATGTGTTGCCCATGAAGTAACATCCTTGGAAGTATGGTGCGTGTGTATTCCCAATTACATCTTTTGATACTGCTGACATAAGAATTTTGCATAAAATAATGCAAAAATAATGATGAAACCGTGGCAAAGTGTCTGGTTCATTTCCCTCTCATGTCTAAATCAAATCTTTTCTCCCACCATTCCTTTTACAGTGATATAAGAGTAGAAGTTCTAGTTTCTCTTCTCTTTAGGATAAAAGTGATATGTAATGACAGAGAAAAAAATCCATTGAAGTATACAATATACAGAAGTGTATGTTCACAAGAACATACATGTAAATAGACAGATTGATTTTAAATTTTAGAGAAGTATACCAGAAATAATGAAGACAATTATTTAAAATAAATATAATATTTCACATTTTAATATATTTTGAAAAAAACAGTGTTTCATTTATTGAATGTTTTGAGATATTTTATTTTGATATCTTAATCATTCTTTATAGTACATTGAAAGTAACTCTGAACAAGGTACACAGAGTTCATAGAGCAATTATACCTAAATTATGCTTTCTTATGTGTAATTGCAACTTAATTCATAGAACAAATGCTTAATTACATGACAAAGAATAATTACAACATGTATTATATATAACATGTCTGATTTCTGAACAATAAACTGAAATTAGAAAAGGAAGAAGTTATTAAGTCTATTAATAATGAAAGAAAAAGAATACGTAGGACTTGCTTTTTATTAACTTAATTTTGTTTTATTGCTAGAATGGGTTTATTTTTACTTCATTTTGTATGGAGAAGCTTTCTGTTTCTCCTTGATGATTTGATTTTTACTGTATGTTTAAATATATTACTACTTTCTCTGTCATTTAGCAAAGGAGAAAAATTGCATCCAGTTGACCCACCCCTCTAGTTTTGATTTGAATTTTGGACTTAAGAATTACTTATATTCAGTGCCTGAGAAATCACGTAATTCTGTTTTCTTCTTTAGCAGTTCATTAGAAGGTAGTGTTTTTTCCCTCAGAAGACATAAAAGTTAGAACCCTAACTGCATTGTTAATAACAGAAGAATAACAGTTGTATTAAGCACTTTTTAATGCACTTTTTAATGTCTATGTATATACCTAGCAAAACAATACATCCATATTAAATAATATTAAAATACACTTCATGTGGAGTCAAATAATTCTTAAAGATTTTTCAGAACAGCTCTGTCTTGCACCTCTTATTAGCAATATGTACACTGAAACTATAAAATAGTTATGATTCTTCAGATGTTATTTAGACAGCTATGTAAAGAATTAATGCACAACTGGTAAAGGCTAGATTTCTGTGAGTGATGGCACGTATAAAAACAGTAACAGATTGTATCATAACTTCATCTGATCTAAGCAGCTTGTTGCTTGTATTTTTTCTTGTCAGACAATCACATAAAATGAAAGGATACTATCTGTATATAATTTCTGTAGTAAGGGCTTGTCAGCATGCATATGCTGTACCTCTTTATACTATACTGGTACAACAATTTTTGCAGAGCTCCCTTTATGTCGTCAACAACATATGGAGTTACATCAAAGCAAGATGGTTATAAAATCAGAAAAGAAAAAAGGCTAGAAGGGACATCTATGATTCATCTGGACTAGTACCCTACTCCTGCAAAAAGTTCAACTGCTTCTAGCCATTTCTGACAGTGTTTGGCACCAATATATATTCCATAATGTCCCACAGCAATTTTTCCAATGTTTATCCATATAAAATTGAAAAAAATTCCTTAATGTCTATCCTAAATATTTTCTGTTGCAATTTATTTATTCTATTTCTTATGTTGTTTTTAGTGGATATTTTATTTGATTTCTTCTTAGCAACTACCTTTTCTTTACTTACAAAGACAAACCAGCCACACCCAACTGCTCTATCTTTCCTTCTTAAAGTTTTATCTGCTTTAGAATAAGCAATCCAAATGGGCAATCTTTCCACCATTCTCCATGCACTTGCTTGCTTGTTTGTTTCTGCTGTTGTGGGTTTCTGATTCTTTTTCAGCTGACCATGTTGCAATACTCCAGGCTGAGCCCTTGTATTGGAAGCAAAGGTTTAGTTCTCACCTAGTTAACAGTGTTAGTGTTCACACATGGCAATGGAAGGTCTATCTGTTTCTGCATGCATTATAGCAGTTAACTCTGGTTTTTAATCCTTCTAGTTCTTTCTGAAGGACTACTGCACCTACATGTACATCTCCTTTGCTAGAGGAATGGCCACACTGGGACAAGACAAAGGTCCATTTAACCCAGCAACTCCAACAGCGGCCATAAAATGGATGCCTAGGGATGAGTAAAATTGAGGTAAGCCTACATGCTGCTTCCCAGTCTGATCATTCTCATTCCCAGCCTCATTATTTTCAGATTGTGTTAATTACTTGCTGTACCCTGAAACCTCTTTTTTTCATTTGAATGAAAACAGATATTAAATCACAGAATCACAGAATCACAGAATTCTAGGGTTGGAAGGGACCTCGAAGGATCATCTAGTCCAACCCCCCTGCCAGAGCAGGGTCACCTACAGTACATCACACAGGAACGCATCCAGGCGGGTTTTGAATGTCTCCAGAGAAGGAGACTCCACAACCTCTCTGGGCAGCCTGTTCCAGTGCTCCATCACTCGCACAGTGAAGAAGTTTTTCCTGATATTCACATGGAACCTCCTATGCTCCAGTTTGCATCCATTGCCCCTTGTCCTATCATTGGTCGTCACTGAAAAAAGCTTGGCTCCATCATCCTGACACTCCCCCTTTACACATTTGTAAACATGGAAGAGGTCACCCCTCAGTCTCCTTTTCTCCAAGCTAAAGAGACCCAGCTTCCTCAGCCTTTCCTCATAAGGGAGATGTTCCACTCCCTTAATCATCTTAGTGGCTCTGCGCTGGACTCTCTCAAGCAGTTCCATGTCCTTCTTGAACTGTGGGGCCCAGAACTGGACACAATACTCCAGATGTGGCCTCACTAGGGCAGAATAGAGGGGGAGGAGAACCTCTCTCGACCTACTAACCACCCCCCTTCTAATGCACCCCAGGATGCCATTGGCCTTCTTGGCCACAAGGGCACATTGCTGGCTCATGGTCATCCTCCTGTCCACCAGGACCCCCAGGTCCCTTTCTCCTACACTGCTCTCCAGCAGGTCAGCCCCCAGCCTGTACTGGTGCATGGTGTTGTTCTTCCCCAGATGCAAAACTCTGCACTTGCTCTTGTTGAATTTCATTAAGTTTCTCCCCGCCCAACTCTCCAGCCTATCAAGGTCTCGCTGAATGGCAGCACAACCTTCTGGTGTGTCAGCCACTCCTCCCAGCTTAGTGTCATCAGCAAACTTGCTGAGGATACATTCTGTACCCTCATCCAGGTCGTTGATGAAGATCTTAAATACTTAAGATTTTACAGAGCTATTTGTTGTAGCCTTCCCAGTCTGCTGAATTGCAGGCTACCACTTCCTTTGTTCCTTCTCTTAATGTTTACATAAATATGGAATAACTTTTTTACATTTCCTATTCCTTGCTAGTTGTTTCTTATTTTATGCCATCTTTTAAATGATGCTGCCCATATGTACAGTTTTGTACTTATTCTAATGTATTTTACCTGATTCCACATTCTGCACACTTTCTTGTTGTGTTTGAGATCAATAAAGAAAAGCTCATGGACCAACAAGGTGGGTTTTGTTGCACATCCTATTATTTCTCTGCATAAGAACAGTTTTGGTTTTGTGGATTTGCTTCACTACTTTAGTCCCTCAGACTTTCTTCTGAAAAGACCTGGACTGATTTATTGAAGCATGCCATAGTAAAGTTCAGTGCCATTATTTTGTTGTTATTCCTCCTTTTTTCCATAATAATAATGAACTTGCCCGATTCCTGATCACCTTACCCAAGCTGCTTTCTACTTTCACACTCCACAAATTCTTCTCTGTGATTACGAAGTCCAGAAGCACTTTCCTCCTACTGTTTTCTTCACAACAAAATTTAGGAAGTTGATGTAGAAGATCTCACATGTTTTAAAGAATTTAATTTCTATAGCACAGGTCTGTCATCATACGTTCCCCATTACCACTAAGTCTCTTGTTTCTAACAACCCTACCAACTAGTCACAAAACCTGCTCACTAAGCTTCCTGGTAGGTATCTCTAATAAAAGCCCATCATGACTAAATGTTTGCTTATATCTATGTTATTATTGATAGAGTCTTTCAACAGACATACTTTCCTCTGCACTTTATAAACCTGAGAACATCAGCTTGCATCTTTCACATGTAGGGCAACACTTCCTCTCTTTTCTCTCTACATGTCTCTACTAAAAACAAAAAAACCCAAAAATTTGTATCAATATTACCACCAAGAGAATTATCAAGTCTCTGTCATGTCAATCAAGTCACAAGTAAAGTTTGTAACATTAATATATTAAGACTCTCAGCTTCTGTTTATTCTCCATATTTACATCAGATGCAGACACATAAGCACATGTGCACACACAGAGCTTCTTCCAAAACTACTGCTGCCTTGCTCTGTGTGTGTGTATCCACTGGTTGGAATTTCCTTGAAATGATGGGAATTTTGGAACTTTCTGGATTAGGTTAAAAGAGGGGAAATTATTTGAATTAAAAGTAACAAGCTACAGAAAATTATGACACTGCAGATATTTCATTTGAAATATGCCTGGCTCCTGAGGATTCAATGAATTTATAATGCTTGCTTCAGGTGCTTATTACAGCATGAAATAATAAGGGAGGAAGAAAGTGTGGTCTTACATACCAGTGAAAATTTAAAGATTAATAAAAAAATCCTACACAAATTCAGTGCAGGTTTGGATGAAAAACAGAAAGAGTAATAAATTAATAAGGATGTTCTTCACACAACTGAAAGAGACAAAACTTAGAAACAAAATAGATTAAGCTCACGTGCCTATGTTAAGTTTGTAAAACAAATCCGGAAAGTTACTGTTCATATAATACTTGGTCTCTGGCTAATGTAACTCTAACAATGAAGCTAAATTAAATTTAAAATAAAAAGAAAAACATACAGGTAACTTCACTAGAGTTTGATTTCCTCCTGGTTACTGATACAGGTTATAATTCCAGTAATCAAAGCACCTGTCACAGTACTCCATCAGAACCAACACAATTTTTTATGAAAATGCATATATTTATTTATTATCAATAGAACATAGATGGAAAAAAAAAAGGTGGGAAGAACTTTTGGTTTAGATGTCCCAGGTGTGCTGCAGTCCTGCAACCATCAGCTCAATCAGCTGTGGCTTCAGCCCAGTGGCAATGCTTGCTAAATTCAGCAGTACCAACTTGGTGCAGACTCCTTCTAAAGGGAGAGGCACATACTGCTTTGATGAACTCTTTTCATTCTGTTGGATTTTGCTCATCTAAACTTGAGGATTAATGACCTAATGGACTATTGTGCAACAGAAAGGATAGAGAGATTTTGCACATGCTGGGCTAATGGTGTTTTCAGGGATATGCACTACAGGGAGCCATGAGAGCCTTTACTTTCAGGAGACCTCAGTTCAGCCTCACAGTCAAAATTAATAGATCTGGCTGGGATGAAAGAAGATAAGGAGGGCAACTGATTGTCCCTCGGAGAAAGAAATTTTTGGAACTCCACAAATGACAAACTTTGAAGTGTTATAGAGGAGATATAAGAGAGGAAAACTGCAAGTCATCATTCAGGGGACAAATTTGTGGATTTCTATGGATATGCTTATAGATTCCTCAATGAAAGGAGCTTCACAGAAAACTAGTGATAAAGGAATTGATCTGTATTAGAACATAAAGTATATTTTATATGATTTTTAAATAGGTTACATTAACTCCAATTAAAGAAACACTAATGCACAGTCAAGGGGTATCCTACTTACTATAAATGAGAGAATATTGGAGGTAATAATTTGCATGGACTGCTTGACAGCAACGTGTTGAAATGTTTTCACGATGTTAGTACTTTTCATTAAATATTTCTGCTTCCCTATGGATAGCTTTCAGACTGAAAACTAAGGTAGAGTTTGTTTTGTTTTCAGGTTGTTTTTCAGGTTTTTGTTTTGTTTTCTTTTTGGTAGGGAGAAAAGAACAAGGTTCAACTAAAAACAATATTAATTATTCACTGAATAAATGAGTTTCTGAAAAATATGCTTGCTCATGGACAAAACAAGGTGAATCTCTTGTGATCTAATTAGAAATAAGGTTCATAAGTAACTGCAGTAACTTCTGTTGATGTTTTGAGCATTGTGATGAGCGAATAATGCCATCTACTGGGATCTGAGCAAAGCATTTGACACTGTCCCGCATGACATCCTCGTCTCCAAATTAGAGAGGCACGGACTTGATGGATGGACCACTTGGTGGATAAGGAATTGGCTGGATGGTTGCACTCAAAGAGTTGTGGACAATGGCTCGATATTCAAGCAGAAATCAGTGATGAGTGGCATTCCTCAGGGGTCAGTATTGGGACTGTTGTTCTTTAACATTGTCGTCAGCAACACGGACAGTGGAATTCAGTGCACTCTCAGCAATTCAACTGATGACATCAAGCTGTGTAGTGTGGCCAACATGCTGGAGGGAAGGGATCAGGGAACTGGATTCCCAAGTACAAATACAGGCTGGGTGGAGAATGGATTGAGAACAGCCCCAAGGAGAATGACTTGGGGATGCTGGTTGATGAAAAGATCAACATGAGCTGGCAACGTGTGATTGCAGCCCAGAAAGCCAATGGTATCCTGGGCTGCACCAAAAGAAGCATGACCAGCAGATCAAGGGAGGTGATTCTCCCCCTCTACTCCACTCTCATGAGACCCCCACCTGGAGTACTGTGTCCAGTTCTAGAATCCCCAACATAAGAAGGACAGGGAGCTGTTGGAGTGAGTCCAGAGGAGGGCCACAAAGATGATCAGGGGGCTGGAGCATCTCTCCTGTGAAGACAGGCTCAGAGAGTTGGGGTTGTTCAGCCTGGAGAAGAGAAGGCTCTGAGGAGACCTTCTAGTAGCCTTCCAGTACCTGAAGGGGACCTATAAGAAAGCTGGAGACGTACTTTTTACAAGGGCATGTAGTGATAGTACAAGGAGAAACAGTTTCAAGCTGTAAGAGGGTAGATTTAGACTGGATATTAAGAAGAAATTCTTTCCTGTGAGGGTGGTGAGACACTGGCACAGGTTGCCAAGAGAGAAATTGTGGCTGCTCCACCCCTGGCAGTGTTCAAGTCTAGGTTGAACGGAGCTTTGATCAACCAGGTTTAGTGGGAGAGGTCCCTGCCCATGGCAGAGGGGTTGGAACTAGATGATCTTTAAGGTCCCTTCCAACCCAAACCATTCTATGATTCTATGATTCTACATTCTCAAAGTAATTCTCCAAATATATACATGTGTGAAAAGAGGTATTTAAAACACTCAGTAACGTCATGGTTACATGGCTCTAGTAACTATATATCTTATTAGTTAATTGAAATTACCACTAGAAAATTTTGAAAACAAGTGTTTATATGCTATGTTTTAAATCATTCACCAATTATTTGATAACTCAGTGCTTCTTATTAGAAACTAAGACATTTACTTAGCTGTTTTTTACATTGATGAAAGAGATTTAGACAACAAATCTTTGCAACAACATTCTTTTGCAACAACATTCTTTACTGTATTTTTTGTTTCTTTAATTTTCCAGAACCATTAAATCAGAACTAATATTTTTTTATTAGATTTTTCAAATTTCAGTTATATTAACAATAAATTCTTAGTTGTACTTATAAGGTGTGTCTCCTTTTACCTTCCAGATTTTGTGGTCACACTGGATTTTAATAGATGAAATGCTGTAGTGAGATATTAGTAAGGTGCTTAGAGCAATGTGATTAGCACATGACAGGGTGTCCCAGTTAAAAATCTGCATGTTTTAGTAACAGATGCATGGCTTATGATAACCTGTATTTAAGAATTTCCAGTAGTTACTCAGCTGGGTGATATTTCTAAGCAGTGTGATCATGAACAACCCACACTGTTTTAAGCAATTCTTTCTTGGTAATGTTTTACAATATGTTTAAGATAATCTCTGCTTTCATAAAATAACAATAAGTTTAAAAGGAACAGTGTAATACTACCAAAAAGAAACACATATTTGAAGTCATCATTGTATGACATTTTATAGAGGCTTTTGTAATGCAATTGTACATCACAGGTACACTGACTGTCAAGGCACAGAAAGATCTGTCACAAAGATGTGTGATTCTCCTTAGCCAAATGCTAGAGTCTAAATACAGCTGGAGAATGTAACTACATCCATACTATTAATTTTCCATGTATACCAATTCACCTATTTTATCTAGTATCTAATCTTGTCTAGTGTCTTCAAGACTTTTGTCTTATTTTTACTTTCAAATTATTTTCCTTGCATATCAACTTTCTCCCTACAGGTAGTAGTATTCTTGTCTGTTATATCAGTATATTAGATCATTGCATTAGCCTTTACACACATTACCCAGACTACATCAACCTTGAAAATTAAAAGAGAATTCTAGTCTTAAATCCCAAATTTTGAGTTCTTTAGGACAAGGTTAATGAAAACATATAGTACTGTAAATTAGAGGGGCATCTAGCTTAAGGGTTGAAAAGGTGAGGAAAAGGTGCGTCCTTCATTAATCAAACACTGTCTTGTACTGAAAATATAATGAAAATGTTAATAATACTTAGAGAGAGGAAGAATAGTTTACAAATTTGCAGAACAAAATCTTATATATATATATATATATATGAGCAGAGATTTCTTAATATAGAGGATTGGCTAGTCAAATCAGATATATATGTAAACATTAATTAATGAGCTATGTGTCCTTAGTGAACACTTTCTGCAAAACAACTGAAAACTTAGTGCTCTCAATTAATTCTAGTTTGGGTTTATGAGAAAGTTAAGTGTTAAATGCTCATTCAATTCTACATAATAGAGAGAATCTAAAAAGCATTTAATGGTCCTAATGGCACATGACTTGGGAGTTTGTTTTTATTACCATTTTTAGCTAATTACTTACAGCAGTTACAGTCTACAGCTTTGTTACAAAAATATGGACATCCTTAAGCACTTTCATTTTAGATTTAATTTTTTCCATATCAGCAAAACCATTATTTTTTACATTAGGCATACTGTATTTAGTTAGATTTTTCAAAAATCATAGAAATAGCACCACCTGAAGAATAAAAGGAATAAGTATCATAATTATATACTGTAATTATATATATAGAAATAGCTTTAAGAAGTAATGGATGCAACCAGACTGAGTTCATTGTCAAGTGACACATTTTTCAGTAGCCTGCCATGAGCACCAATCCACTGCATTCTCATGCTCCACTTTTTACAAGCTTTATACTGAAATGGATTTCCCAGTGAGATTCATATCTATTTGAGTGCTATTCATACTGTTATTCACTGTAAATATCTCCAGCAGCTCCATTAACTTTAATGCATTAGCTCTTCTTCTATTTATTGCAACTTAATGAATGCATAATAATTTTAGTTTAAGACACCATTAACAAGATAGATTTTCCAAGCTCCTGTAGTTCAGCAGATGTTCTATCATAAATTACCACAAAGCTACATACTTATTTTATGATGGTCATAAGACAAAATTATTAGAAAATAATTTCGCTATTCTGCTGCAGACTTGGCATTCAGAAAGGCTACAGGTTTAGTAAAAGCATCATGTCCGTGTGGTATAATCAAAACATGTTTCACAAAGAACCAGGATTTAAGTAGAAATGAGAATATAAAACCAGGCCTTAGAACATTCTTTGAGGTAGGACAAGAAGACAAGAATCCAGAGGATACACTATCAAACATCAGAAAGCTGCTTGTGTTTGACAATTTGGACTACTAATTTACGTTCTTTTCATAACATATTATTTGGAACAACATTGAATAAACATGAACCATATCTTTCAGGGCTTGTTGAGGGCCTACATGAGCAAATGAAATATATTCATGTCATTCAGTTCAAGTTTATAAAGATAAAACAATGAAACAGAGTGGATTTCAAGGAAATCTTGATGTATACAATGTTTCCTGAACCCTCCCACACTTGAAAGCAATGCTTGAACCCCTGGAGAATAGTTTAAGTAGCTGTAATATGCACTTGGGCAATTAATTGAAATCCTACGTATGAAGTGTTAGTATGACAAACAAATCAGCTTGCTTTCATCTCATTTTAGACCATTAAAAATACTAACCGAGCTGCAAGATTCAGATTTTAAATCCTACAGACATCAAAATGTGTTAAAACAAATAGAGTTACTCAAGAAAGACCACCTCCTCCTAATGCAAAATATATGGTGAACATTGGACTATTTATGGCTTAACAACTTGTTTTATATTTGGAAGTAAAAATACAAATTAAATGAAAAAATAGTATGTTTTGTATACTCATTAAAGTAAAAATAGCTACCTGGATCTGAAGCTCAGTTACACCCAAGAAAGGTATCTGGAATCACAGAATCACAGAATCACAGAATTCTAGGGTTGGAAGGGACCTCGAAAGATCATCTAGTCCACCCCCCCTGCCAGAGCAGGGTCACCTACAGTACATCACACAGGAACGCATCCAGGCAGGTTTTGAATGTCTCCAGGGAAGGAGACTCCACAACCTCTCTGGGCAGCCTGTTCCAGTGCTCCGTCACTCGCACAGTGAAAAAGTTTTTCCTGATATTCACATGGAACCTCCTATGCTCCAGTTTGCATCCATTGCCCCTTGTCCTATCATTGGTCGTCACTGTAAAAAGCTTGGCTCTATCATCCTGACCCTCACCCTTTACATATTTGTAAACATGGATGAGGTCACCCCTCAGTCTCCTTTTCTCCAAGCTAAAGAGACCCAGCTCCCTCAGCCTCTCCTCATAAGGGAGATGTTCCACTCCCTTAATCATCTTAGTGGCTCTGCGTTGGACTCTCTCAAGCAGTTCCATGTCCTTCATGCATGGAATTGCATGCTGCCCCACTGAAGAAATAAGATATCCTTACAGAACAGAGAGAAAAATGCAATATTTTCCACAACAAATTTGAATTCTGCCAGTAAAATCTTATTTAATCTTTCAGCATGTTTTTCACATTTTTCAGTGCTTCTTTTTTCTCCATGTGGCCAATAAGAAATGTTTTTTAGAATTCCTTGTTATAGCTCAATGTATCTATACAGGATTTGTGATCTGGAACATTTGTCTTAGGCATGATTCTTGAACCATGCTATTTTATGTGTGTGTAAAACATTGTAATGTCTGAAATAAGTGCAATTATTTAAAGATTTTGGTAGCTATAATTATATCAAAGTATCTTGAAAATCTTCATTTGTACCCTAAACTGCCGGTGCAGGAGAAACTTCTCTGGAAATCCTGGGACATGTCAGCTTGATATGCTAAAAGTGACAGAGCAGACAGCCTACTTGCCATTGAACAGATGTTTCTTTTGCATTACTGTTTCTTGCAATAAAACGTGATTGATAGAACAAGCACGAAGCTGTGAGGAGTCTCACATTTACTTAAGATTATTATACCTTGTCACAGGACAAATGTATACATTTAATATACTCTTACACCCTGCTCCAAAAATTATCATTCATAAGGAATACCAAGTTTAGCTTCTTTCCTGTTAGGTGGATGAAGCTTTTCTGGATCAGGAATTCCTCACCTCCATGGGGCCATGAACTATCAGCTCAATACAACTATATTTCTCTATAAATCACACAGAGAAACATAAGGACATATCATGCCTTCTATTCTCAAACAGAAATCAGAAATTCTATCAAAATCACTACATTCAGTTATAACTAAAAGTTGACGTGTGAGCAGTTATTTTAAGTCTCTTTGACTTCCATTTCACATTGAAGATAGTGTGTTAGCAGCTGGAAAATCTTGCACATGACTCATACAAATGTGACATACATATTCCACGTTACATTTAGCAAGATATACCTAGCTGTGTTGAGTAAATTTTCAAGAACTATCATGCACTGCATGTCATTGGCTCTTCTTTGTACAGCATACAATGATGGTAATGTAACCATCACAGGTGTGCTAAATCAGGGGTGAGGCATTGTGGAATTATTTTTTTTTTAAATAACATTTTCTCAAGGGAACAGAACATTTCAAACATGCCAAACAAGGGTTAAACTGTATCCTACTTCATAATAAAGGTAAAGTCAAGCATTTCAACATTTATAAATCTCTATAATTTATAGAAGTCCTGGACAAGGACTTTCCCTTGCTTTAATTTATCTAGATTTCTCAGTGTTTTTCTATATATGCACTGTCATGTACATGTGCACAGTGTGTGGAATGTGCAGAACCTCAGCAATTACACTATTTAATCAACCTCTTTCTGGTAAACAAGGAAAGATTAAAGAAACCTTTAATTCTGTTTATTTACTTAATTCCATTGGATCTGAAAACATAATGGGATAATTTTTCAATTTAGTTCAGTATATTTTATGCATAAGTAATAAACAAATCAAATTATTCTTGTTTACACTTTAAAAAATATTCTCGGTGAGCTAACATGAAGATTTATTTGTTTTGAGTATATCTTCTTCTGTAAGGAATTTATCTTTTTAAATAAGTTGTAACATTTGTTTTAAACAGTAATTTCTAGAGTTACATGGGACCTTGCTGTATTACTGCCTTTCCATATTATGCATTATGTAGTCATTTTGCTGTGTATATACTATTATTGTATCTGCTTGAGTAACAGTCATACAAAAGTTAAATCAACAGTCTTGAATTCACACCACCTAATGAAGTTAATGTTAAAAAATTCATTCCAGCTTTAGAATTACTTCAATTTTCCTGGTTTTAGTATTAGTGTATAGGACAGTATGCAACCTTAGCTAGACATACCTGTACTCAGGATCTGGAAGAATCACTAGGACAACCAGTGCAGAGTCACTGTTGAACCCATAGGAATGACCTTGAGCATTTGCAGAGGGCCCAGGTCTCAAAATGGTAAGCTGATATCCCAGCATCACACCATAAGGGAGAAGATCAGAGGAAGAACGTGAAAGGAAGGAGGATGGGTGTTCCTCAGATAGCATTCAGCAGTAAGATGAGTAAGATTTAATGTAAACATGTGATGGCCAAGATCTTGTTTGGAAAAGTAAAACTGAAAGTGGGAAAGGACTAAGGGAGAAGATATCTATAACTCTAATTCAGATGAATACAATATTTTTGAATCACAAAAAACATCATTTCTGAAGCTGATCAAATACCAATAAAAATTAAAAAACCAAAATCAAAACAAACAAACAAACAAAAAACACCATAGAGTGAGACTTAACTTTTTTCTTGTCAGTTCTTCTGTCAACATTTTTTTTTTTATTCAACAAATGCTGAAAAGGTAATTTGTTGTGTAATCAATTATGGTTTTTTAAGCAGGAATGGTCAGTGTGAATAACAACAAAAAAAATATGAGTTAGTGGATTAATGTTTTCTTGATAGGAAATTAAGGAATTCACATAAAAGCTTTCTTTTCTACAAAGAAGGATTAGTATAGCCAAGTCAATGAGGGTGATATTATGGATCAGCACTTGACTTGGACTCCAAACATCTGGATGGGTTCCCAGCTGTTATTCATAATACTATCACGGATGTAATTATAGATTTATCATATCTTCTCTCATTACTCTCGGTTTCCTTTGCAGGCAACAGAGAGAGAGAGGCATCCTTGTGTTGGCATCCTACTTCTATGTAATATTTCCTCTGAAGTCTCCTTTAGGAAAGTAGATGTGTTAAGTGCAAAAATTCACCAGAATTCCGTGTCTCTGTATCATAAATATGTATTATTCTGCACAAATGAACCACTAGGCTATGACTGAATGTAAAATAACATCAAATTTGCATATTCCATTCCCAAGATAAGTCCATTTCCTGAAGAAGCCTCTGTTATTGAATAAATACTCATTTCTTTAAAGGTATTTATAACTGCTGTACGACTTAATGGTGACAGTGAACTTCACATGACTGTTCCCCTCCAGGGAAGGTGTTCTGATGAAAAAGGCAGAATAACTTAGGCAACAGAAGCACAGAGCAACTGAAGAACAAGGTGCTTACAATCAGATGCTGCATTGGGGCCCCAAGTAGCCTGACATAAGCTTGACTAATGATTTAATTTAGCCCTTCAGCATGCAGGTGTATCTGTTCTATCATCTAGAGGACATGCAAATCACTAACACATGCAAAGAAGGAGCTGATACTACAAGATAATGATAGTACACATCTGTGATTTATAAGGCAAATCAAGGCCTTAGAACAGTAGGTTATATTAATTATTATAGAACCTTTCTGACTCTAGAAATCAGGAGGCTTGCTGTATATAACACAATATTCTAGTCCTTATATTTGGTATTTTACCAAAGATTTAAATCTAACTACAAGCAAAAATATCCATACTAAGGTTTATAAACAATCTCAGATACTCATAATTTATGACTGGTTTATGCACAACTGTCAAGATAATTTTGCTGGAACAGAGAAATGGGGTGATGTCAACAGACAGTGGCTGAGTACTTGCCTTCTTTTTCTTTGAGTTAGCATTTCAGATTTGGAAATGTCTAACCTACTTACATCAAAGTAAATTACTGACAGTACTTCATGTTTTCATCCTTTCACTCTAAGATTAATTACTTTACAGCCACTTTACAGAATTTTGATCTGCCTTTCTTTGTATGAGAGTGCATTCACATATAAAGAATGAGGGACTGGGACAAGGAAATTGCTTTCATTTTTCTCCAACCACTAAATAACCTGTTTCTCAACATTAGGCTAAAAGTTCAACATCTAATTTAAGATTCTGTTTCTATAATCCTTGAGAGGAGTAACTCTTGACTTCAGGTGAGATGGCCTTGTGATTTAATGCTTTTTTAATGTGAGAGAAAAAGCTGAGGAATTTGGCCCACACTTAAAAGCAGTCATTGAAAAATACATAGTTCAGATTTTTTTCTTTTTCTTTTTTCTTTTCTCTTTTTTTTTTCTCTGAACACCTACTTGCTGCAAATTCCTATAAAATGTTTGGGGCAGTTGGCACAGCTTTGACAAAACTCTCTAAGCTAGTTTTTCAAGTGGCTGTGTTTGGGTGTATAAGTAGTCAAAAAAAAAGGTATTAAGGAATGACTTTGATCATTCTTCATCATCCACATGGCCTAACTGCCCACAGCTTCAGTGCTCTGGCCACACAACTTTTAATGGAATGTGAAGCATTTACTACAGTATCATACATGCTTACTTAAAAAAGTCTGTCTTACTATAGCATGAATTTTAAGTTCACAAATTCCCCTTTACAGTATCTTCCTTTATTTCTTCCTTATGGTTAATAAGCTACACATTCTCTCACAACACTACAAATACATACTGAACAAATACTTAAAGAATTTAAAACTTATTCCAACTGCCCTACAAAAGGCTAATATATTATAGCTAATATACAGAAAGATACTATTTCCATTTTAATGTACAAAGCAGAGCAAAAAAGATGGGTGAAAATGGTAGCAAGAGACTTTTCAATGATACTCTAACAGATACAGGCATGCAGCAATCCGAACTGCATCACATCATCAACTGCATTGTTTGCCGGACACTCCTATGCCATCAGCCTTTAGGAAGAAAGGATGTCTTTTAATCTCTTTCTAGCTCTGTCTCTGACTTTGTGCGACCTTTGGCAAGTCATATTAGTAGGGTGTGCACATCCATAAAAATTAGTAAACTATTGCTTTACTTGTTCTCTTGAGATTTGTGAGGCTTAATTAGTGAATTTTATAAATCTTTTCTAGACATACAAATGCAAACTGCTATAATGACAAAGTTTTATTGTCACTATTCCTTTGGGAAATGGATTTCTTAGAACTGTGGGAGATAATTAGTCACATTTTGCAGGCTGTGCTGCAGTTAAAACCACCATTAAAATAATCTTTTATATAATATGAACAATTCTCACAAGTTTGGCTAAATCAGATGTGGGTTCTGGGTTTGTGACTTGGCCTTCTCCTTTCCTTCCACAATTTGAAAACTGCTAGGATGCTAGGATTTGTCCTATTTTGTTTTGGTTTTAAATGATGATGAATTTTCACTTCATTTCTAGAAAACTGCTCATATGGAATGTTTAAGAAACCTATTTTGCCTAAAAATTCTGCTTTATTAAGGATCACATTCCCCAGTTCCTTGTAATTTTTCAAAATGTTAGCCATAGAAACTATAATCTTCCTTCTTAAAATACTTGGAATAGCCACAAACTATTTTTGCTAAGAAATCTTATAATTTAAATAAAGTAATTGGCTGTGGGTTTTCTTTGACAGGCTGTGACAAACATATTAAACCTACCACAAGCTGCCTCTCAGCTGGCCATATGTAAATGAACTGATTCTGGTTTTAAGCAGCCAATCTCATTTTTCTTCATTGTTTGGAGGAAGAGCACATCAACCATCTGAGAGTCAGCCTTATTTAGTGGAATTACAGTAGCCTGACTCCCTTTGTGACATTAGTAAAGCAATTAAGGCACTTCTGAAAAGTTTATATTATGGGCCAGATTTTTTAAAGTAGATGCATGCAGGTACATGTACATTTCTCTCATGTTTTTATCCTCCTGATGTCTTTATCTCCCTTATTAAAATTTGTGGGTTTTCATTCTCAATATTTAACCAAGTTGTATGGCAATTTCATTTTTACAGACATGTCCACTTAGCCAGAAAAAAACATCAGGTTATAGACATTTATTTTGTCCTTTAAGTGTTCTTTTAAAAAAAAAAGACCAATGTATTTCAAAACTTGCTTGTCAATCTGGATTCTACTGTTTTTTTTCTGAGTGTTTGTCCAGGTAATTTAAATCTTTCACTGCTTCTACTAATTGATTAATTATTATTAATTTTCACATGCTCTACTAACTGATCACAAAAATCCATAACCATGTGAACATTCTCATTTATCAACGACCTCAGTAACAGTACCCATGTTCTCCTCCCATTTTATTATCACACACAGATTTTCAGCAGGTATAACTTCCTAGGTAACTCAAAGAAAGTGCTTACACTGCTCATAAACTGCACCATAGAATCACAGAATCATTGAGGTTGGAAAAGACTTTCAAGATCATCCAGTCCAACCGCACCATGCCTCCTTTTTCACTAGTGAATCCTTCCTAGGCAAGGAGACTATTTATGTTGCTGTTCAAGTCATGTGGCTTCAGTAATACCTGTTATTCCAACTGAGTCATATATGTGCTCATAATTATAATTATGCTGTTTACATTTCTTTCATTACTAAATATACATATAAGATGTACATCAATTTGATTTATTACTCACTTCCTTCTCCCTCCTTTCATTATGATATGAATAATCCTTTTACTTTTGGTTCATAGACCTGCTGCCGGGTTGATTAAAAAGGTAATAATAATGCTATGACCTAATTTAAAATTCTCGATTAGCAAGTCAGTATGGAAAGGCTGTCTGGCTTCATTTTTTTCATGAGGCAGCTATCACTCAGCAACCTCATGGAACTTCATCCTGTAGGAAGCCACTATCGAGAAATAAGACACAGGTAGGCTTTAGCCTCCAGGATATCCCTGTCCCTTCCAGAGCCTTGACCTTCAGCTAGGGAAACTGACATAACGCTACTGGAGGATTCAACTCTAGCAGTATCTGTAGTACCTCTGTAAATAAGAGTCATGGAGTAATGGCTTGTGCGAAAGATACTACACAGCGTAGTTTCAGTAACAGATTGAATTTGGTCCCCCTATACTTGCTGTGCCTTACAGACTAGGAACCAAAGCAACCTGGCATCCCTGGAGTTCACTACTATTGCTCATCAAAAGATCTGGGCCTCCGCAGGAGTCTGGCCCTGAGATAAATAGTGTATTTCTAGGGCCTTACTGATTTAAGAAAACATGTCATGGACCTACAAAAGTGTATCCTGACAAAAGAAAACATGACAGCAAGAAATATCTCTCACCTTCTTTCAGTAGTTCAAACCATAATCAAAAGACATACATTGAATGTTTTTTAAAATCTTTAACACTCCTAAGAAAGTTCATAAAAAAGAAGGGCAAGTGCAACACCATCAAACTGATGCTAGTATGATAAACCTCTAAACAAGCCAAACTTATGCTGGCAGCATGAAGCATTTCAGCAGTTCTGGTGTATTGAAGAGTTTGTTTTCCTCCTGACATTTATCACAGAATCACAGAATCTAAGGGGTTGGAAGGGACCTCGAAAGATCATCTAGTCCAACCCCCCTGCCAGAGCAGGGTCACCTAGAGTACATCACGCAGGAACGCATCCAGGCGGGTTTTGAATGTCTCCAGGGAAGGAGACTCCACAACCTCTCTGGGCAGCCTGTTCCAGTGCTCTGTCACTCTCACAGTGAAAAAGTTTTTCCTGATATTTACATGGAACCTCCTATGCTCCAGTTTAAAACCATTGCCCCTTGTCCTATCATTAGTCATTACTGACAATAGCTTGGCTCCATCATCCTGACACTCACCCTTTACATATTTGTAAACATGGATGAGGTCACCCCTCAGCCTCCTTTTCTCCAAGCTAAAGAGACCCAGCTCCCTCAGCCTCTCCTCATAAGGGAGATGTTCCACTCCCTTAATCATCTTAGTGGCTCTGCGCTGGACTCTCTCAAGCAGTTCCATGTCCTTCTTGAACTGTGGGGCCCAGAACTGGACACAATACTCCAGGTGTGGCCTCACCAAGGCAGAATAGAGGGGGAGGAGAGCCTCTCTTGACCTACTAACCACCCCCTTTCTAATGCACCCCAGGATGCCATTTGCCTTCTTGGCCACAAGGGCACATTGCTGGCTCATGGTCATTTTCGTGTCCACCAGGAACCCCAGGTCCCTTTCTCCTACACTGCTCTCCAGCAGGTCAGCCCCCAGCCTGTACTGGTGCATGGGGTTGTTCTTCCCCAGATGCAAAACTCTGCACTTGCTCTTGTTGAATTTCATTAAGTTTCTCCCCGCCCAACTCTCCAGCCTATCAAGGTCTCGTTGAATGGCAGCACAACCTTCTGGTGTGTCAGCCACTCCTCCCAGTTTGGTGTCATCAGCAAACTTGCTGAGGATACATTCTGTACCCTCATCCAGGTCGTTGATGAAGATATTGAACAACAATTTATAGAGTGCTACACATGAAATCTCCAGATCCTTCAAGGGGGCAACAGGACTCAACCCCCTCTATAGTCTATTCAATATTTACCTGCTGTCACATACGGAATATTCAGCAGGTGTCATCCTAAGTGAAGCAACATATAAAAGAGAACATTTATACTCATTATATGTAATCACAATACCAGTACCACAACAGATTGTGGAAATTAATTTTGACTTGTAGAGAACATCCACTACAGAGATTCATGTATTGCAACATGTTCTCTCTCAAAAAAATTAATGTTTCATATTTTTATAATAATAATAAATGGCCATTTGTGCACTGGGTGAAAACAGTACTCTAATCAGTCAGTGGAAACCTAAGCAGAACATGTGCTATGCTTCATTCCTGCAGTCTTGCTAGTTCATTCCCAGCAAGAAATCCTACAGTGAGTCATGGTTATTGATTACACAAAATCTTATTTTTTTCCTTTCAGTAACATGGTTCTTTGAATATTAAAGATCTGAAAATCTTTCACCTGATGCTATCAAAAAGCTTGCCAAATATTAACATCAAAAATCTTTTTGATGATAGAACAAAAATAATGAACTATGCAATCTAATTTATATACAGAGTTTATATTTTTCAGAGTAGAATAGTGTTTATTAAATCTAGCTGTTTTACTTATGTAACCACAGGAGGAATGGTCTCAACTCACTGCACAGAACAAAGGGGCTATTATAGAAATACAGTGGGCCCATGCAAAAAAGTGTGTTTCTATCATTTTATGTTCCTCTTCTAGTAAATATTCATTCATGCATCTCATCCTGGTGAGAGAAAACAAGAGGAAAGCAATTTGAAATACGGTCATCCATGTCCTGCATAATCTTCTTTTCCTTGTTCTCTGAACGCAAAAAGTATTAAATTCCACCAGAATAGGGATCCACAGAGAAGCAACTTGAGATATAGATATAACGTAGTGCTCACCTGTGTTCGGAAATGTCTCAGTCAAAAAGTGGCAACATAGCTTTTTGCACATTTAGTGCTGATAGATGATATGTTATTGGCATCCCAAAGAGTGGCATTTTGATAAGCACACGCAGGCTGAACTAGACAGCTCTTTATGTGGATAACCTTCTAAATGGTAAGTGACATAGTATGTCCTTTCTCCCCATTTGCTTTATAATTGTCATCAACTCCTGACAATTTCACTTTACTTTTCAGCGTTTTAAGACAAAAGTTATTTTTATACTCTTCTAGGATTTTTTTGTTTTTTTTGTTTTGTTTTGTTTTGTTTTTTTTCCTGCCAAAATCTGGGGTTTTTTCAGCACTCCAAAGAAATAAGACAGTAAGAGGTGGGCAAATTTTATTGTTTTCTTCTTCTTCTTCTTCATGATGTTTCTCTTAACTTGATTACAGTAAATGCCATCAGCAAGGCTGATCATCAGCTGTTTGAATCAGTACTGGACAGTTTGACTAATGCTTTATAATTTAGCTGTGGCTTTTGAAAATATTGCTGAATACTGTTTACCTATCTAAACTAATCAATGCTATGGTTATTTGCCATCACCATCAATACAGTTAACGTTAAGAATTAATGCAGACAGTTTATAGGTTCCAAATTACTTTTCTTCTGTACGAAAACTCCAATAGAAATTGTGCTGAAAACACTGTGGCCAGCCTACTCATCAGCACCTCTTGCAGTGTTGTCCTCACTATTGTAACTGTTGGACAACATTCTTAATATACCCAAAGAATTCTTATACTAAAAAGCTTGTAGCTGTAGGAGACTCTCTGTTGTCTCCATGCACCTGCTACTGATAGTCATTGACAGTTATCGTGACTTTGTGACTTTCATTCTTTCATTGGTTAGGCTTTCATTGTAGCTGTTGACTAAAACTGTCAACAAATCAGAACTGAAATATTGCACAGCAGCTTACCAATTTTTAAAAACATACTCCTGGGAAAGTCTTTCAAATCCCTTTTCTTTTCT
>VZRW01006090.1:36109-53688 GCA_013398125.1 Aegotheles bennettii | reverse complement strand
TTTTTTTTTTTTTTTTTCACTCTACAATTAAACAGAGACAGACAAAAGTACCTCACTTTTAGGGATGCATGACTGCTGCCAGACTATGGGATAAATATCTTAGCTTTGATATCCTACAGTTTCTCCTGATTAAGGTTTTATATTTTGGCTAAACCTGTTTATACTGGGGCATGAGATGGAGATATTCCAGAATGAATACTACTGAGCAGCTTATTTGTCAAGTCTTGTGAAATTTGAAATCAAACATACTAAATCTGTTTCCCACATACCATTCAATGCTTTAACAGTGTTTATGTTATAACTTGCTATTACACTGGTTTTTACATTTTAAATTTAATTTTGATTCTGATCTATATTTTTCATTGCAAAACCTTGTAGTTTTTTCTGAACTGAAATTGTCATTTCCTCTCCCAACAAACCCAGTTGCTAAGAAAGAAACCTTAATCTCTCTGGAATAAGCTTTTGTGCTCTCAAACACAATAGAATAATAAAATATTGTTGTAATCATTTATTTAAATTAAATGACACTAAAGATTTTCCAGAAATTTCTGTACAAACTTCAGTGAAGCTAGCTTTTAAGCTGATGCCCTGAACTTTAGTAACAGAATGGAGAAATACTTCTTTTTAAAAAAAGCGCTATAAAAGCCAGCTGACAGAGAGCAAAACCCTTTTAACAAAAAAAATATAAGAAATTCCAGACAGAGAAATGAACCCTTATTTTCAGTGTAAGAAAGAGATTCACTGGTGCATCTGGACATAGGTATCTGGTTCTGGCTTGGTATGGAGCTATAAACTGTCCTCAGCAGAGCAGTGCTGAATCAGCTCTCTCTTGTGAAATGAGACAATGAGCAAGAAATAGATTCCTGTCTTTTATCCATTAGGAAAGACTCAAACTACTTTTTGTACTTTGAGGACACAAGAACTCCCATCACCTCTGACAGAACTGCTTAACCAGTGCAGTAAAAACATTGAGGATGAAGCTATCTCAATCTCTGCTGCTAAAACTGCCATGGGATATTATCCCATTATCCCAGGAATGATAGGGAAAGACTTCCTTGAATAGTTACTGGGGATCACTCTGGGGAGGCAGGAGACTGGGGAAAAGTTCAGTTCTAGTCTTATAAAAATTTTAATTACTACAATTTTAATTTTCCTGTTCCATGTCAGGCTGGCATTGTATCCATCTGGGTGGCAAGTCCTGAACTCTTCCAGCTCAGGCTCCACAGGCAAGGGACTACATCGCTGGGGAGTGACATGGGTGAGTTATTTTGCTGCCCTGTTTCACCATGTGGATTGTTGAGTGCACATCTACTGGTACAAACTTAGGCACTATGGGAACACCTAGTAGAAAGTGTATGCACCCAGAGTCTTAGTATTCAGTTTAGGCAAAGACTGACTTGGGATTTCAAGGTTTATTCTTTTATATTGGATATCGACAAATGATTATGAAATGAACACTGAAGTACTTCAAATTCCTACTTATGTTTTAAAAAAACTCAAAAATTTTAAATTTTAATTGTATGCAGATATGCACTGTCCACTGCACTGTCCACACTGGAATAAAAAACAGAAAAAAAAAAAAAAAGCAAAGCAACTGCTTTAGCTGCAGATTCCATCACCTTGCAATGTATTGCCCAGATCAAAAATCAGTACTGGAAAATGGGCTCAGCAAAAAATATTAACTGTGCAAGTGACTTGGACTTGCTCTGTAAACTTCTCTTCTGCAGTTTTTAACCATTCTAAGATATCAGATGATATCTACATAAGGGAAGAGATGCAGTTTTATGATTTGCTTATGATGGTTTTGCACAATTTGTTAGCACAGCTTTCAAGGTGAATCTCAAAGTTTTTCAGATTCATTCCAATCACTATGATAAAAGATGTTTTCCATTCAAAGATGAATTAAAGAATATATGGCACTTGTAGGACTTGTTTCAAATATCAAGTAAGGAAAATCACATTTGATCACTCAGGCATTACTTTATATTCCTTACTGGTATATAGATATGAAATTTACATTTTTGATGTATTTTTTTTTCTTTTCTTCACGGAGTACTTTAGATGCTTTTGTTCTGCAGTTTACTAAGTGATGGCTGCATTTCAAACAGATTTAGGAAAGTGATCAAACCAATATATCATAATACAATTTTCTAAGACTGACTGATTCAAATAGGCTGCTGACTAAGACTGCCAGAAACAATGTATGTTCAAGATTACTCAGAATGTTAATGTGAATTTTGCCTTCTGTCCCCTTAGCATTAATTAAAATTAGAACAAACTCTTCCATCCTCTTTATCATTACAGCTTAAACAGCTTATGACTGACATCTCAACTGACTTATTTTGCTTCCTAACTTTTACACATATGCTAGCCTGGCCACAAATTTACACGGTAATTTTTCTTCACAGTACTTGCAAGTCTAAACAGTGTTGATGGATAGAAGGAATTTAAAATTCCCTCTACTTCCAAGGACAACCTTTCCTTCATTCATTTCTTATGCACTGGAGAACCTAGACCGTTGTGAAAATGTATATATCAACTAAATGATTATAGAAGTAATGACAACTGATCATAAAAATAGAAGTTATGATGTTAAAAATGCATGGTAAATTGATAAATTGATAATACCATTAAGTAGGTAGCATTAAGTGCTCTTTGTTACTTCCAGATATATTTAGAAGTATACAAACATTATATTCTATAATGTATTTCCTTTCCAAATTCTGCTCCACTGCAGAATCATGCCACGTACCTTCTCTACCTACCATACCACTTCTATGATAGAATTCAGCCAATATGTAACATGCTAGAGGGTTTCTGTACACCATTTAATTCTCATTTAATGACTAGAAATACAGTTGAGGGGGACGTTACCCATCAGGAGTTTGCCTTTGATTCTGAGAATTTTTCTAGACTAGTTCCAGTGCAGATTGGTTCCATGACTTTTTAAATAAATGCTATTGAAATATAGCCTTTACAGTGATTCCAGTTATGAACTTTCATAATGCAATACAGTATGAAAATATGCCATCTAATTCCAATTATTGTGTTGGTGTCTTCTTTTTCTTTAAGAAAGAGTTGCCAAGAGTTATAAGAATAGGTATTTTGTTCTTACGTTTCCTCTCTCTCTCCCGTCTGCTTTTTCATATCATCTTTTTAAATCACAGAATCACAGAATAACTTGATTTGGAAGGGACCTTAAAGGTCATACAGGTCAACTCCCTTGCCATGGGTAGGGACATCCTCCACTAGATCAGGTTGCTCAGGACCCCATCTAACCTGGCCCTGAAAGTTTCCAGGGATGAGGAATCCACCACCTCCCTGGGCAACCTGTTCCAGTGTTTCACCACCCTCACAGTGAAAAACTTCTTCCTTATATCCAACCTAAATCTACACTCTTTCATTTTAAAACCATCACCTCTCATCCTATCACAACCGGCTCTGCTAAAAAGCCTGTCCCCATCCTTCTTATAGGCCTCCTTTAGGTATTGAAAGATGGCAATGAGGTCTCCTTGAAGCCTTCTCTTCTCCAGGCTGAAAGACACCAATTCTCTCAGCGCTTCCTTGCAGGACAGGTGTGCCAGAACTCTGATCATTTTTGTGGCCCTTCTCTACACTTGTTCCAACAGGTCCAAGTCTTTCCTGTGCTGAGGGCTCCAAAGCTGGATGCAGTACTCCAGGACAGGTCTTACCAGAGCAGAGTAGAGGGGCAGACTCAACTCCCTCAAATTTCTGGTCACAGTTCTTTTGATGCAGCCCAGGATATTGTTTGCCTTTTGGGCTGAGAGGGAACATTGCGAGCTCATGTTCAGCCTTACATCTACCAGTACCCCCAAGTCCTTCTCAGCATGACTGCCTTTAATCCCTTGATCTCCCAGTTGGTATTGATACTGAAGGTTGCACCAACCTAAGTGCAGGACCTTGCACTTCTCCTTATTGAACCTCCTGAGGTTGCCCAGGGCCCACTTCTCAAGCTTGTCTAGGTCCCTCTGGATGGCATCCTGTCCTTTGGGTGTGTCAATCACACCACTCAGCTTGGTGTAACTCTCAGGATAACTCTTAAAGTGAAACCTGTAAGTTGCCTGTTCTTTGAAAGAGCTTTATAACAAAAACTAAGGCCTTAATAGTTGTGGAAACATAATAAAAGCTGTACCTAGGACAAGCCATTAATTCATTTTACATTGGCCACTGGAAAATGAAAAGTCATTCGCTGATTAGATACGTTAGGAACAAAGAAGTGGTCACAATGTGAATTAATAAATGTTGACGCATAAGACTCCAGAAAAGCTCATTTATATTACAAGAATAACATGCAAGATCTCCATAGATCTTCCTCTCTTTCTGTGGGATGATTAATGGATTAGGTGTGTTGGTGTGTTTGTGTTTTCCCACGTCTGGGTTTCCCAACATAGACAAATGCCTCCCTGCATTCGTTTTCTAAAAGTAGAAACAAATAGAAAGAGCAAAAATATTTTTTCATTAAAATTCTCCATCATTTTCTTCAGGATATTTCTCCCTTTTCACATTCTCTGGTAAAACAAAAGTTCTTCCTGTAAAATAAAACTTCACCAAAAAAAGTGAAAACTTTTTTCAGGATTTCATTTGAGATATTTTTTCATCTGCAGCTTTTGTACTTCTAAAGCCTCAGTACAATGACTGCAGTTAAGTCAAATCTTCAAGCCCCTAAGTAACAGCTTGAGTGAAACAGCAAAACTGGCATTTGCAGAAGTTATGCACATATTCCTTCAATGAGCTGTGAAATCCTTATCAGGGACATTGTCATTTGTAAAGCTTCCCTGCTTCTTCATCTGTTTTAATAATTATACTCAATGCATTTGAAACTGAAGAATGATAAAAATCTAAACAGCTGGCAGTTTGCAGACTCTCCAGCCTCTGCATATGTGCTGCCACTCTGCCAAGGCCATGCCTAAATGCCAGTTGTAACAAGGAGGACATGCATATTGTGTTATATTAGTTGCTGATAATTTTCCCAATTAGTGTGGCTAGCACTATTGATTCTTCCATCAAAATGAACAAATTGGACAGGACAAAGCAGTGTAAAAATCTTTCTAATTATAAACACCTCTAAAAAACACCTCCACCAGAAATAATCATAGCCTTATCATCATTGCTATATATTCAAAATCCCAATTTAGGAAAAAATCGATCTCTTCCTTACAATTAGTGGCTTATTGTCCACTTGCTCACACCAATTCTAAGCTCTGCAAAGCCTAGGTTTTTTTGTCTCTCAGTGTTCAGAACCTGAGTTCGAAATTGTCAGGTCAAGTCCCTCTCAGAAATTTTCAAGAAAAAAAAGAGCTAGGGCCCAAAATGACAGGAAAAAATTGAGAAAATACATATTCATGTTATTAATATGACTGATATACCCAGTATACCTAGCAGTTGTCTTCTCAATCATTTCTTTTTGTAAGGTACCACTCCTAGACTGTAAAGTATTTCTGTAACGTACCTCCCCCTCATCTACCCCCTCACGTACCTACCTCTAGCATTGCAACTTACAGCTCAGGCACAGCAGCTGCATTGAAATCTTCCCATTATTCTTGATCATATTTGCCCTGTCTTTTTGAATTTCCAGACTTGCTGTCACTTTTGATTCAAATATAGATATTATTAGTTTCCTGAAACAAACAAACAAACAAAATGGCCTGCATGTATTTCTGCCTAAATCCCTCTTTACACATAGACTACAGGACTTTAGCCTACCTTCTCTAGGAGTTTGCTAACAATTATTGTCTATGGAAATTGCTGCCTGGAGAACATGAGAAACCTGACCACACAGGATTTGACTCCATAGTCTGCTCTTTTTACAATTTTTTTGTCAGAAAATAGATTCTCAAACAGTTTAGCCAGTAAAGTTAAACTAGCTTGTTAAATGAGCTGAGACTAGGATAGTAAGTAGAATTCCACTCTTACGGTTTCATAAATTTTGTGGAGGATGTTGTAATCCAAAGACAGGAGTATTAGAAATACTTAGACACTGAAATCCGATGTACACGTAAAGGGCTGCTACATTTCAGCAGTGAGTTAAGTTATCTCTGAGTACTTTTCATTTAAACATGCTGAGTCCCTAAGCACACTTAGGACTCTCCATCATGAAATGCCCTATACAAATGGAAATTTATAATAATATCTACACATTATCAAAGTTATTCCATAAACTGCAAAATGGCATGTGAAGTAGAGTAAGAAGTTAACCATTGTGTATCACAGACAAAACTACTTGCGTACAAGTAGTTTATGACAAATATTTTACATAATATGCTTCATCCGAAAAAGAAAGAGGCAATTTGTATATGTAAACACAGACACATATTTGCACATACTGCAAACAGTGACACTGAAACATATTTGTATTGGAAATAATTGACTGGAGAAATAAACTATCTTCCAGACCCATTTTATTCATAGAGAAAATGTTTTATTAATTTAATACAACGTAATGAGCACAATATTATGGAATAGCTTAGCCTTGTTTTGTAAGTCTCCAGTGAGTCCAGAGGAGGTCCACAAATATGATCAAGGGGCAGGAGCACCTATCGTATGAAGAGATGCTGAGAGAGTGAGGTTGTTCAGCCTGGAGAAGAGAAGGCTTTAAGGATACCTTCTAGAAGCCTTCCACTATATGAAAGGGGCCTACAGGAAAGCTGGAGAGGGTCTTTTTACAAGGGCATATAAAAATAGGAGGAGAGGTAACAGTTTTAAGCTGAAAGAGGGTAGATTTAGATTGGATATTAGGAAGAAATTCTTTCCTGTGCGGGTGATGAGACACTGGCACAGGTTGCCCAAAGAGTTGTGGCTGCCCCCTCCCTGGCAGTGTTCAAGGCCAGGTTGGATGGGGCTTTGAGCAACCTGGTCTAGTGGGAGGTGACCCTGCCCATGGCAGGGGGGTTGGAACTCTATGATCTTTAAGGTCCCTTCCAACCCAAATGATTCTATGATTCTATGATTTTCAAGCACTTAATTTTTGGGGTGGTAATGGGAAGCAAAACAAACAGAAACACTATTTTGATTTGTACATGCTGAGAGAATTTTTCAAATGGACCTTCTGGAATTGATGAAGTCTGGTCCTACCATCCAGGTTCACCCCACCTGACTTCAGCCATTTGACACACTTCAGAAATATAATAACTACAGTTTCTCTTTCAAGTCAGGGGCAATAAGAAAACACCTCAGAGAACAGCTTTACTTATTGAGGTCTAATCCAAGGCAACCAAATCTGATCCTTCATATCAAAATCTTCCTGTGGCTACAGTCATAGGATATGTACCACATTTTTCAGAGGGAGACAGGAAGTGTGTCTCATTTGATGTGCAGTTGTGAAAGTGAGATGACAATTCACCATACTGTTTCAGCAAGGAACTGGATTGGGCATGTCAAGACATGACCCATGCTATGGGTCAAGATGTTCCCCAGCTGGTTTCCTCCCACATCTGTAGATTCAGCCTATACAAAAGCCTGTCTCCCCTGTAGCACAATACAGCCCCATGTGGTAGACCAAGCAGAGGACATAAACTTGTACTGCACGTTAGCCACATGCAGCCCAAGAGTCAGTTTTGTCCAGCTGTGACCTAGCTTTCAGAGAGGAAAAGAAGTCTGTAAATGCTAAACAACCTAACAAATTGTAATAGTTCACCTCATCTTTTATACATATGTTTTAGGAAAAGGTAACTGCAGTATTAAAATGTCAAGATGTTTGTTGTTATTAACAAGGCCGAAAATAGATCCTTTAAGAATGTGAAAAATGAGGGCAGCAGAATTTAATACAATCTCTGATGACCTGAAAAAAGCCCGTTTACAGTTCTTTTGCTGTGTACTAGAACAAGCCAAAATAAAGCTAATTTATCTCTGAAACAGCAAATTGCTTTTTAGTAAATGGCCCACGAGGGGGCAATAAAAACATTAGAGAATCTTTGACATGGTAAATAATTAAGAGACTGGTCAAAAACTTGATAGAAAGTTCCCATTGTCTGCAAATTACAAGACCTCAAGGGCACTCCTGCAGAAAAGGAAATGCACAGTAACACAGGAAATGACTTAAGTGCCAAGTTCAACACAATAGCATTAAATATTAAATATTAACTAACAGTAAGCCCCAAAGGAAGAGAACTTTGCTTCATGATCTAATTTATGCCCTGTATCATGGGGACCTATACATGTTAATGGCTCAAGTGCTAAATTCAAATAAAAAACAGTGTAATAATTTACAAAACAAAGTACATTAATAGGTCATATATTAATAACCTCTTAAATGGACCAATTAAATAATAAAAGACAAATTTACATATCATAATTGAGTATTCTATAAACTATTCTGGAACAAATACTCAACATTTTCCCTTCATTCGATGAAATTTTAAACACAGTAGTCCCATACTGAAATGTTTTTATTTCACTGAGCTACAGTACCTCCTGAACTAGAGCAATTTAGATTCCCAAAACACTATGATGATTTTCACTATAACCACCTTTGCTTTTAATAATCCAAGACCTGTGCTGCTTTAACTTGGTCAAATAATATCTCCCTCCAAACTGCAACAGAACAGTCAAGTACTGTCCTTTGTATAAAATGTCAATATTGTTCCCCTGAGCTCTACTTATTTTTATTGGGGATTAGCTAGATTTGAAATTAATCATAAACACAAAATCAATTAAAATCATGTCATAAAAAATGAGATAACATGCATAAGGCAAGAACAAAAACGGATTTTCAGAATGTCATTTACCCTACATTGTAAATGCAAAATAATATTTTGAGTTATTCTAAAAATCAGATAAATATAACAGAGTATAATCAGCTCTTCTAGGTTAGCCTATATGAAAATCGAATGTTGAAATAATCTTATTACTGCACCCATTCCAGCCAATGATTCTTTTTCTTTTTTTCTTATTTCCTTAACCATCACACTAATGTTACAGCTCTTTGCACCTACAAACAGCTTAATGTAGATTATGAATAAAGCCATTAATTAACAGACATTACATTAACCTTATATTTTGAGAGAGCACAACATATTTACACCTACGCAAGGCAGACAAGGGCTGAAAAGTATTCATACATTTATGTCTGCTGGTACATTGCAAACCTGCTAATGTTTAAGGTTTGAGCAGCTGCTGATCTCCACTTTATACAGAAGTGTATGGCAATATTCTTGTGTGAACAGGTATTACTCTGTGACTAATTTAAAGCTAGAGACTCTTTGACCACTTGTAACAAAGCCATGCTAGGACATGAGTCACAAATTGTGAAAAACTTATTCTCAGCAGTCTTTGACTTATTAAAGAGGTAGACATGAGCATACTTGTGTGTTGTCTTAATTCTTTTCAGATGGTGACAGTGTGCTCCGCACTATACAAAACTTAGAGCTGAGAAGAATCCTGTTAAGAGGTGTACAAAATCCAGATATGGAGGGACATCCTTTACATGTGCTGGCTAATCTTACCACAAATTAAGTGTGAAGTCTGATGAACATACATTGACTTTAGGGGAATATCAAGGTGCTATATTAGAGAAATCAATAATATAACAATGTTCTTTTGGCTAATTGGAATTGATGGACTTGACAGAAACATTTAGTAGGAACACTTTGTGATAGAAACCAAAGCATAAGAACAGGAAAACAGTTTAAAACACAAGAAAAATTATGATGAGCATAAAATAGAATGAGGGGAAAGCAATAATGTAGACTTATGCAGACTGCTTGCAGAAAGTAAACTAGGAGATTAATTTTTCCTAAGTCAGTCCAAAAATATGAAAATTATCTGAAAACCTAAATCACATTTTCAAACTAATTTAGAACAATAATTTCATATGACTTTCAGAGAAAAAAAGGACTTATAAGCAACTATAAGAATATCCCTCTGATCCTCTAAATCTCACCTCACTGTTTAGGACTTTCTAAATAAAAGACTATAGAGTGCTCACAAAGCAACATCATTTACAGACTGCAAAAAAAAAAAAATTAATTGTGCAAGGGAGATGAGATCTATCTGTATGTGCTTGCACATCTGTATGTGACACAAAACAGCTTCTGAATTACCTATATTATGTAGACTTGCGTCTGGTACGGAATAGTGCCAGGCAACAGGACAGGTTGGAAAGCATCTTGGCAGAAAAGTACCTTGATGTCCTGGTAGCTGACAAATTGACCATGAGCTATCAATTTGACCTCGTGGCAAAAAAGGCCAACAGTTTCCTGGGCTGCATTGCCAGTAGGTCAAGGGAGGTGATCCTTACCCTCTGCTCAGCACTGTTGATACTTACCTTGAAGACAGTGTCCAGTTCATAGTGATAGGATGAGAGACAACAGACACAAGTTAAAATGTAAGAAATTTGTATTGGATATAAAGGAAAAAAAATACCATGAGAGTGGTCAAATATTGGAACATGTTTCCTGGGGAGGCTATGGAATGTTTGTTTTTGGAAGTCTTCAAGACTCTAATGGGCATAGCCCTGACTGAGCATCTTGATGTAAGTATCTCTGTTTTGAGCAGACAGGTGGACTAAATTACCTCTGGAGGTCCCTTCTAATCTGAATTCCTCAATGATTCTACTGTTTACTCCTGTGTCTGCATTTTCACTGCTATTCTTTTTAAAAGCATAAAAGAAACCAACTAACTGGAAAAAAACCACATGCTGTAATATGAAAAAATACTTAATGGCAAAATAACTAAACATCTTTGGCACATTTGGTATTGCTACTTGGGCTAATGAAGACTGTATTAAAATAATTAAACCACAGAAAAATGTATCACGTAGAGGGCTCATGTTTTGTAAACAGACCTTCTTTGTGTTGGCAGTTTTCCAGGTGCATGCATTTAGCAGCCACCCATTACACTCACCTAACAAGTGGAACTAGTTTCTGCAAAATTGTGTTTTGGAAATGATAAAAAACAAAAGGGGGATACTAGTTAGAACAGATATGAATTTTGACTCCAGAGCCATCTCTCTACATTTTTCTGAGAAATCATGCAACATCAATGAAATAAAAGACTTCCTTCAGTTGGTGTCATTTACAATTGACCAATTCTGGTCAATTGTAAATGACACCGACTGGCAACACAAGCTTCTGTGTGCCCTCTGATTATGTTCAGAGAGTTGACACTGAGACTTAAACAATCTTATCTTCTCATGCCGGGGAAATTCCTTTGGCAATAGATCTAGAAAATGCCAGGCTCCGTAAGATGAAGTTTCACATGGTCTTCTGCTACTATATCAAGATACGGGAGAATTTTGAATATTTATTATGAATCAGTACAGCACTGATATAACAGTTATGAGAATGCTTTATGTAGTTTTTAGTACACTCCAAGAGGAAATAACACTTAGAGCAGAAGGGGAACTCCAAGCAAAATTATGATTTATTTATAAAGTTTCCTGAGAAAAAGTTATTTGTCTAATCAAGACAATTCAGTTTAGCAGTACTTTTATAGCCTAGTGAGGGCACTAGAGTTCATCATCTGACTATAGTCCAGAATATATTATTCTTTTTGTGTAAGCATTGTCAAAGAAAGCTTTTAAACCTATTGTTGTGGGGATTTTAAAAGGACAATCAGGAATTATCAAGTAGAGAAGGGCTGAGTTAAAAATCCAAGCTGTCCTTACGACTAGGAATAAAGTATTAATTAAAAGCCAAACCATCTGTATTTCTTCAGCAGGAAGAGATTTTTATGTCAATGTATTATGACACTGTATAACAATGTCACAATACTGATACTTTAATATCTTTTTGATGGGTGATCATGTCATTACAAAGGATGTGAGACAACACCACACTAAATCAGCCACATAAATCTATGTGACTCCTGATAACTTTGTAACACCATTTGTGCTGCGAACGCTGCCTTGCTTAAGGTCGAATGGGTCAATTACAAGCGACACAGTTAAGTTCTTATTTTCATGTATTTGAAATTCTTGCATGTCTGTGAAACATGGAGATAAAATAACTTATTTGAAATGTCCCAAAATTAGAAAACATACACAAAATATACCACAAAACTCCCAAGAAAAACAAAACAAACTAAATACTATGCACACAAATACACACATATACACATACAAATTCTGGCTAATAATGGTTAACGAAAACTATAGCGAAAAGTTACTGAGGAAAAGGAAATATTTTTTTATAAAATAGGCTGCAGAAAAAAAAAGTTTAAATTATAAATGTCTCTATTCTGTGATTAATTTTGTTAATCTATAGATCCAGAATCTATTTCACTTCCTGTTACTCTTAATAAAAAAAAGACCCAAACCATCAACATGTATTTTTACAATCTCTTCAGGAAAATCCAAGAACAATGTAGATACCTGTGTAAATTGAATTTTTTTATTCTTTCTGAACTCTGCTGAACAACTAGAAAATAAATGTAAATGAGGAAGGAAAGCAGCCAGAGTTCCTCTGGGTTCCACTGGGAATATAAAGAACATGTTGCTGGTGATATTTCTGCTGTTGTATTTAGTCCCAACAAACCTCCAAAGAATTTTTGTTTCACAACAGCAAGCCGTTGCAAACCTCAATGCACTCCACATAATAATGCTTCTAAATTCATACAAGGTTCCTTTCTACTTTCTCAAGCTAAGTACCTAGGGACCCCAAAGAAAGACGGGAAAATAACTATTGCATACATTAGGAAATATATAACTACATAGCCTTAGTCTGTATAATTACTAAGCGTTTTAGTATTCTACTTTACTGTCAGTACAAGGTATTTTACAAGCATTGAAGCCAAATCAAATGGGTAGACTAAGGTAATGGCTAATACAGCAGTATTAGGAAGCATGTTTTATCTAATAATGAGATGGTAAGAGATGTATGAAAAAAGAAAACAGGAGAGAAAAAGTGAGAAAGAAGGTAAAGAAAGGAAATGGTAAAAACTTGCTACACATATGTCATCACAAATGACAGCTGATGAGAATATTATTTATCTAAGCCTTGACAATGAAATTAAATAAAAGTATTAGTGCACTAAACATGCATTGCTAGGCACTTGCAGGTAAAAAGGTTGTGCTAACGTAATTGTTATAAGACTTTATTATTGGAATAGATGGGAAAACCTGGAAAAGTGTTCTCAGGGTTTTAACACTTCCATCACATGAGAAAGTTCATATTTCATTACTAAGAATTGTCTGGTTTTGATTAACTACTTTTCCATGTGATCTATTTGGATTTTTACACTTCTTACACTACTACAGATTTAGGCAAGTACCAAAGGACTTACTCTGCACTCATACTTTATGGCTTTAATTTAATTAAAGCAAATTAATTGCAAGCTGCTTTACTGTTAAGACAGCGGGATGCAGTAAATTTTATTTTAACTGTTTGGAATGTATGATCCAGCAAAATTAACAGAAAAAAACCCACCCTCTTGCTGTTGTGAATATACTGCTATTAGGTTTATTTGCTGAATTTCACTCACCAATGGGGTAAAAAAAAGTAAATTAGTCAGTGCTTTAAAAACCTTAGGAAAAGGCAACAGAAATTAGATTTGAGCAGTGATTGGGCACAAACCTATCATAAGGATGAATGATCTTACAGAAATCTGCACTAATGCATTTCTATAAGACAGATTTGATTTAATCTTGCAAGAAAAGAACACTGTGTAACTGACATGCCTGACTTACGAGGCTCAACTCACTCTATCACCAATAGAAAGAGAGCAAGACATTTTCATGAGCTTACTCAGTTCAGCCAAGGTCTGATGCATATTCCATTTAAGCACCAATACAATCCCTGAAATATACTCTTTCTAATTTCAGTTTGAAGCAAGAATGAAAGCAATACAGACTTGATGCTAGGAGAATGGGGTGTAGCATGCAAAATATGCAGAAACAGCTCTACTGACACATCTAAGATGATCAGGGAGCTGGAGCACCTCTCCTATGAAAAGAGCCTAAGAGACTTGACGTTGTTCAAGCTGGAGAAGAGAGGGCTCCAGGGAGACCTCATAGCAGTCTTACAGTACCTGAAGGGGCCTGCAGAAAAGCTGAAGAGGGAATTCTTAAAACAGCATGTAGTGATAGGACAAAGGGGGAACAGTTTCAAACTGCAGGAAGGTAGATTTAGACTGGACATTAGGAAGTTCTTTACTGTGAGGATGGTGAGATACTGGCATAGGCTATCCAAAGAGGTTGTTGATGGCCCCTCCCTGGCCAGGCTGAATGGGGATTTGAGCAACCTGGTCTACTGGGAGGTGTCCCTGCCCATGGCAGGGGGATTGAGACTAGATGATCTTTATGGTCTCCCAACCCAAACCATTCTATGAGCTTGAAAATTTTATGATGATGATTTTTTTTAACCAACATTTTATTTCCTAATATGACAAGAGGGACCCTACATTTTCTTTATGAACTAAAACATAAAGCAATTGTGTAGGTCGAACACAAAACTGATTAAATAGCATATGCATATAAATCAATAAATCCCATTAAAACCAATCCTATTTGCATTTTGGCCTGTTTGACATAATTAAGATGAAGCTACTAATCTATTAATTCCATCAATATCTAATACTCTGAGATTAGAAATAAGAGGGACTAATTGTGAACTAATTAGCAAAAGTCTTTGCCTGCTGGCATAATAATATGTTGTTAATTTAAAACTTGACTTACAATCTTGCTATATTATTACATCAAGAACACAGGGGCTTGTTTATCTTAGCTAGTGTATGGCCTTGAGTATTAATCATATCTAAGTGTGTGATTCTTGGAATTCATAATAAAAGCTTAAAATCAAAGTTAGCTATTTAGCCATTTGCAATTTAAATATAGGATGGAGGAAAATTGCTACTAGTATCACTGCCAGCTGTAGTCATGTCTCACCTGACAAGAACAAAACAACTTCCACAGCAACAAACACATTTCTGCAAGGAATAAAACATATTCTCTGGGTTGAACTGCAAGAACTTTTAAAGATTATGTCCAACTCTGTATGAAGAATGCAAACCCAGTTTCTAGAATACAGACTCTCGAAGACATGACAATCCTACAGAATTGTGGTAGCATAGGCAGACAATGTAACATGCTGAAGATGCAGTTTGACAACCAGAGCAAAGATAATTTTCAAGGCTCCAAACCATGAATGAACTCATCAGTTGTTACTTTTGGAGCTATTTTTTTTTTTTTTTGGTGGTGGTTTGTCTTAGATAAAGTAAGGTAAATGCTAGACAAATTTACTTCAAAATGAATTATGAGAATATTGTGATCAGAGTCCTGGAAAGCAGTTTTGGCAAATTTCTCTGCAGATACATTAAAATACTTTGTAGATTCAGAAACAGGACATAGGTCTATTTTTAATCCTTTACTTTTATTTCATGCCACAAAATTTTCATTAATAGCATGCTGGGACTAGAACTAGATTTTTTATTTTACAATTTCTCATTTTTTAAACATCAAGAAAATACCAAAAACAGTGTGATTAATTCTGTCTTTAGTAAGACTTATCTCCCTAGAGCCAGTATGATGAATTACTTGCATCTTTATATATTTTACACAGATGAATAATATCTCTATTTGATACTTCCAAATACCGTAGAAATTAATAGTTTTTTCAAATATTTTCCAACACTGCCTACTGTGTTGAATGAAATAATATGGGGGTTCCCCTAACCAGCTGTTGTAGAAGGAAAACTGATGGATGCATGTAAGAAAAAGAGAGAAAGGATACATTTATTTAACAGTTCACAAGAACAGATACAATATAAATGCCCCAGGAAGACTCAGGTCAGAAATTACAAGCCTTTGTAGAAAGGTATATGCTTTCTCTCTAGTTGGAAGATTAATTAGTATTTTAAAATGAACTTTTTCACTGACATAAGTAATGTAAAAATGAGGATAATTAAGAAAAGTTCATTACAGAACTCTATAATTTATGACAAAATATACTTTATCAAAGTGAAAATTATTTATTGAAACTCAATAATTTCCTTTTTAAAGTATTGATAAGAATTAGTAATATTCTTAATCATAATTTTCTTATCTCAGAAAACATTGCATGTAATGATTGTTAAAGTATTTTTCTTGTTATGAAAAGACTTATCACAGGTATTTCAAACCTTACCCAGTAGACCAGTAGGAACTTTAAAGTAAAAAAAAAAAAGCAAAAACAAGACCTTGTGTGTTACTTGGAAAGTAAGGCTATTGAACTGAATGAACATTTTTTTTCATATATTAAACACAGGTAGAAGGCTAAATTTTTGATTTAGCTCTCCTACTTGATTATGTTTAGATTTTAAAAAAATATTTTAAAGGAATTTATCCTCCCTGCTATAGAAGATATTTTAAAAATCCAAGTAGTTGTAATAATAAAGAGGACCACTGAAGGAATTTGACAAATCATCATTAAAATGATGGTTTATGTTATCTTCAGTTTAGCTTAATTCTCACAGTCATCCACTTTACTATTATTTATTTAACCTCCATTATGAGTGTTAAATATATTAAAGTGATAAATCCAACATAGCAGATTAGCTATTAAAAAGTTTTAAGAACTGTCCAGCAAAAGGAAAACACAAATTCTATTTAAAATTATCACAAAACAAGTATTCAGTGAACGAATATACTACAAACAGCAAAATATCCTACTTTGAATAATAATTATGTTAGACAAAATTTAATTATTCTACTACATTATAGAAAGCGAACTAAAGGCACAGATGTAAACTCTACAGAAATGTTATGTTTCCTGTAGTCCCAGCTGAGTAAGGCCACCAAATTAGAGTACAGGTACACACCTTCAGGGATTAAACTCTGTTAAGTCATATTTTTATAAGTCTACATTAAAATCACCTGCTCCTAATACCTTTGTTGGTGTTTCTTTAGCCTTAAGGCCTTCCACTCCTGTCTGTGACATAAGAGCAGTTCCCACAGGGCTTAGAGAAAAGTAGCATCTCCAGAGAGGGATTCAGAACTGTTGATTTACACTGGTGGTCATGTCAGGATATATTTATGAATATGCTCATCTTTTTAATCTGAAATCTGATGACTCTGCGATTCATTGTTCTTTTTTTAATCACTTTAAAAATCAATGTTAAGTTTAAACATCTCACAGATTATGATCTTTACCTGACTCACTTAAATCACAGGCTCAGTCAGAATGCCTGTCTTCACATTTCTCCCTGGACAAGATGAGAACATTATCATTCACAGTGTTACAGGGAGTTTAAGTACTATCACTAACAATTCTGTGCTGAACAAAGATGATACTGTTAATGGTTGTGTGTTGAGCCATAGCAAACCACCTACAGCTTTGTAATGAGCTAAATTGATACTACCTATAGTGCTGTAAGTAAAACACTCCTTTTCACAGTTGCACACTGTATTAAGGGCAAACACTAGAAGCATAGGCCATGGTGCACTCACCACAGGCCTCATACCCCAGTGGACTTCAACAGTACATGAGCTGTTTAACCACTGAGCTGCAATAGTTGTAGTGCTGCTAAGTTAAAATAAATTAAAAACTACACAACCCCCTTGCTCCCCCAGTGCAGAACCACACAAAAAAACCCAACCAAAATCAACTCCAGTAATTTAACAAAATACAGAATCACAGAATCACAGAATC